>VXAZ01007016.1:813554-932991 GCA_013399875.1 Gymnorhina tibicen
AAAAAAAAAAAAAAACCAAAAACAAAAAAAAAAAAAACCCAACCCAAAACAACCCAGAACTCGCCCCCAAAAAACCAGCCAGGAAAATAAGGGAAAGGAATACATTATTTCTGCAGACAGTTAAATCACACCCTTTTTTATAAAACGTAAATTCTTCATTTCTTGCCTGACTGCAGCAACGGACACCTTAGATAACAAATTATGTGGATTTGCTTTTGGAGACTTATTTTTTTCCCCCCTCTTTTTTCTACCACAGTGGTGTCTTTTAGAGAAAGCTGGTTAGGATGGCGGGTACTTTGAGGAGAGAATGCGCTTCTAACTGCTTCCCACCCTCTTTGAGCAGCCTGGGGAGTTGTTTGTGGCCACCCAAAAGCGCTGGAGCCCCGCAGGGATGGCTCAGAGCCACTGCTCCTTGTGCAGCCGGGTGTGAAGGAGGTGAATTATGGAGTACCAGGGAGTGTTCTGTGTTAAACCTTTCCGAAGGAGGCTTGGCTGGGCAGGGTGGGCTTTTCTTGCCCTTGCAAGAAGAAAGTGTCTCTTCTCTTAGAGTCTGTCGAGTAATTAGTTTTCTTCAGAGCGAAGAAAAACTAATCCACAGTAGTTTATCTCAGTAAAAGGTCAAACAAAGACTTTGCTGTTCTGTGAGAAGCAGTTACAAAGCAAGACAAATAAGTACATCCACCAGCTGAAACACAGCTTTGTTTAGAAGCTTCAGGACCTCTCATGGATTTGATTTAAGGGTGCATCCAAGCCCTCTGCAGAGCTTTGGTGAAGAGCTGAGTTCAACAAAGCAAATCATCAGGGCCCTGCACAGCGGTGGGAGGCTCTGAGGTTGATAAACAAGCTTTGCTTGTCCTTTAGATGTGGCTTGTGAATAACATCTTGCTTTCCTTTCAGTGCAATAAAGGGAAGGTATCAAAGCGTTCTGGGCACTCCCCCTGGCTGCCAGGCTAATTAACTGGAGTGGAACTCTTTGTGTCGTGGCTTGGAGACTTCACTGATGACCTTTATCAAGGCAGGTCAGCAGAGGGTTTTTGGTTGTTTCGTTGTTTGGCTCTTTGCTGAATGAAGTCAGATGGAAACGAGGCGTGTCCTGGTTTGGAGCTCTGTCCCCTTCCGTGTGCAGGGATGGACGTTCTCTCACCCCTCTGGTGCTCCCCGGGCAATCCACTGTTCATTTTCACTAATCCTGCTGAATATGATTCCAAACAGCCTAAAACCAAATTGGTACGTGGATGTTACTGGGGAATTCTGAGTCTGCACACAGATGAAGGGAGACAGAACTGCAGCAGGAAAAGGGCTGAAGGTTGGGCAGCCGGGAGCGTTTCGCTCGGAGCTGACACCATGTCCTGTGTCACAAACTTGCTTTTTCAAGCCCTTTTGGGGAGAAGAAGAGAATGAACTGGCTGTCATTTAATTGATGTCCTACCTCAGTCATTTACAATCTAGTAAGGAACTTATCCCAGCAAACCACAAGGTTTAAAAAAAACGTTTTAAATGTGCAGTTCAGTCTCCTAAAAGGAAATATGTCACCATGCGATCTTATCAGCCAAAAAATAACATATATTTATATATACATACCTATTTCTTTGAAGGGTCATCTTTGCTGAAATGTTAATTAGATGTTGGTGTTATTTAATGTTAATTAGCTGTTAAATATTAATAGACTAAAGTTCAGCTACGAAAAGTCTTTATCTCGGTTTCATTGTAAATACATTTTTTATGCTGTGTCCCAGAGATTCTTGTGGATAAAGAAAATTTTCTTGTAGTTTTCTTCCTCTCAAGTTGCTGCTCCCAGGAAAAGCAGGCCGATAAGATAGTGCCCCCTGTAGCAATAAATTTAAATTCCTGTATGCAGGAATTTAAACCCAGCAGTGCTGCTGCAGAGACTCTTAATAAATTAAACACATTCATGCAGTTTACCAGATTATTAAAACACTTAAATATTATTAGCTGGGTTGCCTGAGAGCAGTGGGCTTCTCTGCATGGAAATGTGTGCAGTGAAAGGCTTCCAAAAAGTCCCAGTAGATGGAGGACGCTCGGTGATTCTCTCAACTTATTCCTCGCTCCTTTCTGAATTCTCTGTGTAGCGGCCTGGATTTTTCCTGAAATTAATTGTTTTAATTATGGCAAATGGCTTGAATGGCTTCTGTGCGAGGGAAGAATTAAAACTCTGGGACGGTTTAGTGCGGAGAGGGGACATAAAGAGGGCACATGACGGAGATATCCCAATAATGAATTGCACACACAGAAAGTAAATCTGGCACTTCCACTTAGCCTTTCTTATAACACAAGGACCAGGGGACTTGTAATGAAACCGAAAGGCAGCAGAATGAAAGCCATTAAAGAAAATAAGTATTTACACAAATGCATAATTAACCTGTGGAGCGAATTCCCGCGTGAGTTGAGTGAAGCCAAGAGCTTAGTGGGGTTCAGGGAAGGATGAGGCATTTCTGTGGATGATGGGAACATCTGGAGTTGCGTTGTGCGGCGTGGGAAGCGTGAAGGGAGCGCGGGGCCGCGGCTCCTGCCACGGGCAGGGACGCGGATGGGGAGCGTGCAAACCCTCAGGAAAATGGCACTGGCAACACAAACCTGGCTCAGGGAGGGAGGGAGGAGCTTCCGTAATTGATCGTTCCACTCAGGTAACGCCACTGTGTCGCTTATTTCGGGAGGAGATTGTGATGGGACAGTGACAGTTCCGTGCTCATTTTACCCCAGCCGAGCCAAGAAAAGAGGTTTGAACATCAGGGGAAAAGCGATCCAGAGCAAACTGACTGCTTCTATCCTATGCAGTTGTTGTCCCAGCATTCCTAAAGAAGGCATAATGAATAAATGAATAGCATTCCTCTTTGGGAAGCAGATCAGTTTTGCAAGGCAGCTGAGATGGGGTGCGGTGGGAGCTGTGTGGTGGCAGCACTGCTCAGTCCCTGTCCCTGCTGGTTTGCCCATCCAGTGCTTCAGTGCATCCACTTCTTCTGAGGCATTAATGTTTGAAATCCTGCAGTAACATCATTTCTGCACACATACGTTGTCCACAGTTCATTGACTTCCTAAAGTAATCCACGTTCTCTTTCCTTGTCAGGGATCTCTGCCAATATTCTGGAGACCAAGGTGATTGATGACCTACATGACATTATTATTAAGTCTATTTTCCCCTTTGCTAACAATAATATTATCCAAACCAGCTTCCCAAAAGCTCTCCAGCCGGCACATGCAGGGAATTGTTCCCTCCAAACACAGATGTTGTGGGAACGTAGCAGACACGTGGCAGGTTGGAGGTGGTTTTCCATTTCCATTTCATCCATTAACCTTTCCAGGATCTCTGCCAAAAGGTGCCCACGGTATTTTGACCTCTCTATTGATGGTCTTCATTAACCCACTTGTCTGAGAAGGATTTTTTAAAACCAAAGCAGGATTTCCACCTCAGCACAGATAGATGTCCCAAAAGGCTTCTCATTCACACTCAATTGATTCTGCAGCAATCTTAAATGTTTCCCAGCCCATTTCTTTGTGACCTATTTCATTCCAGGTGACGTTTGAAAGCTCTGAAATGTGACAGAGATGATCTGAAGTAGGTCAGGAGCTGGCCCACAGCTGGATTTGTGCAATTTGTGTTACCCCTCAGGTAACGCAATGCCTGAACAACAGCAGTGTTCGTAAAGCAAATATCTTAACTTGGAGTAACAAATTACTTCTGTGGTGGAAATGAAGACAAAATCTGACTCATAACTGAAAGATAGTCTTGATTTTTAAAATTCTGCAGGGTTTGTCTTTATGGTTCAGAGCGCTGGGGTAGTTGGAAACAAGATTTTCTTGGACATAAAAGCTTTCCCTGAGCTTGAAATGTCTTGATTTTGGACATGATAAGGAAAACGTACCAAGTGAAAACTCTTTCCGTACTTCTTGTATTTGACCTGCGCATCTGGGACATTGGAACAGACCCCATGAGGGCCTTCCCAGCACGGAGCTCCCTCCTGTTCTTGCTGTGCTGGGCCTCCCATCCTCTCTCCAGGAAAGTGTCCACCCCCATCCTGCCTGAACTGGGCCCCTTTTGTATTCCCCTCTGCAGGAGCTCGCTTCCATGGAACAGGTTCCTTCTGGAATAGGTGCCTTTAAACTCCAGGGAGTTCTGGTTAAGAGCTGCCACAAGCAGCCCAGTAACTCCTCATTGTGAGTTCTATTTATTCTGGCCTGACATTGTCTGAGGGAGCGTGCACGGCTCAGAGCTCCTTTGGAGCATTGTCTTCTTCAAACCCATCTTTAATGTGCTCTTTGTTTGAGAGCTCCCTTTGTAATTTGGTTGAAGCTGAATTATGAAAGGATCCTGATCTAAATGAGTCACCGTCCCACTAGAAAGAATGTGACAAATATTAAATATTCTCGTGTCGCTCGCAGATCTGAAAGCGAATCCATTCTTTCCCTTTAATGCTGTTCCTGCCTTTATGTTCTGATGATTCATCCCACATTATGGTGCCAGTTTCTTTCCTTCTTCCCAAAGCTAACAGGTGCTCCTTGGATTTGCCTCATCTGTTAGGAATCATTGTCGAGTCCAACTGGAAGTTTTCCATTCAGGAGCCCCTGCACTGGGCATCGTGCACCTGGGCCCAGCATTCCCAGTCCAGCCCAGCGTGGAGCTGGGCCTGGCTGGTCAGGGCTCGACAGCTGCTGCAGCAGATCCACGTCCCTGTCTGGGCTGGAGTTACTGCTCAGAGCCCAGGGCACTTGTACCACATTATGGAAATGCAACAGCTCCTGCCCCGGGATGGTGTTTGCCGTGGGAGCGTGACTAAAAGCAGGTACTCATCCAAAATTGTTCCCTTTTCTAAACAGATCAACACTCGAAAACAGTGACATCAACAATTGTCCTTAGGCAGGAGTTTAGGGGGTTTTTTGCAGCTCAGTGAAAGCTTATTCTAATAAGGTTACATTGTCCAAACTCTCATCTTTTTAAATGAAAATGTTCTGCCAGATTGAGATGGATGAGTAAATTATTGAAAATACAGCACACGTACAAGTTCTCCTCAGTCCTGCCTTTGGCAGGCAGTGGTTCCACACATCTGAAACCATCACAGGCAGCAGAACTGTCCCCATTTGGTGGGAAACGCCAAATGGCTTTTGACAAATATTAATTTGATTTGATTGGATTGTAGTGCAATATTTTATTTGCAAGATGTTCAGACCTAATTAAAAAATATTTTTGACTTGTTAAAATACCTTGGAAAACATCAGCTGCCTTTAATTGGAATCTGATAAATCTAGAAACCAGACAAGTCAGCCCTGTTTTAATCTGATTCTTTAGAAGTAGAAATTGTTGTAATACTGAGTAAAGAAAGATGAGAAAAAAATATTTTACTGCATTTTCTATTCTGATCTCTTTGGTTTGGTGCTAATTTTAATGTATTTAATTTGCTTTGGGAAAATGTAGGGAAAATTTAAAATTGCCATTATACTACTTTAGATTTCCCTCTAAAAAGAGGGAATAGTCTGTCAAGTTAGGATAAAGTTGTGACACTGATCTCGTGACAAAAATACCATTTTTGCTATAGCCTGTCATCGTAACAATTCACCTCATTTATTAAAGCTGTTAGCACCTTGATTTATATAACATTTGAAGGAATGCACAGGCTAAGTCTTGCGCAAATTCCTCTTTTCTCTTGGAAAAAGAGATGTACAGAAGAGTTGGGGGAAGTTTTAAGAGTCGAGGCTCAATGCAGTGGCTGGGGTGGTACCACTGCTTTGCAAGCTCCTTTCCAAAATAAAGCCCCTGACAAGGTTAATTAGAACCAGGAATGTTTCACTGTAGGTTCAGCACTGCTGAAATGTGCTGATTCAATTGAGAACACTGACAGGCTTCCTACTATGGCTGATTATCTAGACCTTAATTATTATATAAATCAGTTCAGGATAAATAAGGCCTTCTTGGTGTAATGGCTCGCTGCCATTTGTGATTAATATTTCATTAGGCACGAAGCCATCAAAGCACTTAAGCAGGTGCTCAATTTTAGCCACTTTAGTCAATTATACTTGGAATTAGGCATATGTTCCCAGGCTTTGCTTGACTGGACTGCTCCCCAAAGCTGAGCTGACCTTTACCTTTGTCATTAACATGGGTGAACACTTTTTGTCTTTGTACCACCAAGGATTAAACGTAAGGAATTCGCTTATTCCGCTCACAAACGAAATGCTGTCACCATTTCCAGGAGAGGGCCGGCTCTTTGTCATCCTTCCATATGGCTGACAGGATGGTTTTCCCCAAAGCCTTGTTTTCCTTTGTATCCTTTGACTCTCCAGGTGGTGATCACATTAATATGCTCTAAAGATTTCCATCTTTAGAGGCACGAGTCACTGAAATGTGTGTGCTACATCTTTTTCTCCTTGTAGTAAACAGATTAAAATCATGTAGCTTTTCCGTAGTCCAGCACAAGGATCTCACCCATTTTCTACTTCATGTGCTGGTTTTTACACCTCTTTTAATGAGTTACTTTTGATTTGACAGTATTTTGACAGATAAAGAGTCAAAAATCGTGGGCTAGTAAGGCCAGCCTGAAGTCTGTGAGCAGTTTACTGTGTTTTTTCCAGCCCTTTAGTGGTGGGATGTGTACAGGAGAACAGGGAATGAGGAAGGATTGATGTGTCAGAGAGACATCCAGTTGTGAGACAAGTTTGGGAGCTCAGGAGAGCTTTATTTATGGTGACATTCAGTTAAGTTTCTTTGTTACTTTTCTCACTGCAGATGAATAATTTCCAAAGCCTCTGTTCTCATTACTGATCTAATTTTGACTTCTTTACGCTTTGGAAAATTCCAGTGTTGCCACTTCTCAGTTTCCCTTGATTTTCTCTCCTCTTTCCGAGACGGTGTAGGAAAGGCTTGTCCTCCATTTGTGCTTCCACACCCTGTGCTCCTGCTCTGCAGCGGCTGCTCCCAGAGACGGAAAGGTGCCTTTCAGGAGACGCTCGTTAAGGATGGGGACCCTGATGCCCGTTTTAAAAAGGAGAGAGGTCCAGAAAAGGAGCATAATTGATTTGTAATTGTGTTGCAGGGCTGAAAAGCGAAACAAAAGGCACGGCTCAAGTTGCAGATGGGCGATTTGTCCATTAGATGATTTCACTGCGGTCACAGACGTGATGGCACTTGATGGGCCAGGATGTATTTGCTGCAGCATTAGTGGGTTTGAACCTTTCTGGGAGAGGAGGGTGGGTGCTTCGGAAAACTTGGTCCAGTTTGATTTGTGAGTGGCAAAATCCCCAGAGTAGTTCAGGCAAATCTGAAGGAGTTGCTGGTTTTCACCCACTGGAGAAAGAAAAAGGGGTGATCTGGCATTCCCGTTGGACCTTGATTTCCCTATTTTGTGCTGAAGACTTTGAGGTGAAAGATGAAAATACTTCTTGGTCAGCAAGGAAAACCTTCAGCCTTCATGGCAACTGTAAATATTGGAGAAATCTCAATCACGGTTTTCAAAAGTGTTGATTTACTGGAAATTATATCCGTGGTGGACAGGACTGTGGGACTTTATTAAGTCATTGTTGAAATGTACTTGATAACCAGCATGAATTAAAAGGTGAAGGCTCAAGAGAAGAAAAAGAAAGAAGGAAATGGTTTAATAATGAGTAAAGAGTAGCCAAAGAGGCAGGTGGTGTGACCTGGATTAGGTGGTTTATTTTGAGGGGTTTTTTTTTCCTTCTGTCATTAAACTATAAGAGAAGGGTTTGATAACTTACTGCAAGTTCCTGGGTTTTATTTGGATTTCATGAAAGATCATATATTCACATAGCGTGGATTTCTACTTGTGCAGCATTACAAAGCTTTAATGTCAGAATGAGGTGGGTGACAGCACAAAGCAGCCTGGCAAATGTCTGGCACTGTTATTCCATTATTTTGTTGATGACGTATAATTTTGATGATAATTGGGGTTGGGGGGGGTTAAGAAGTAATTTTAGAGCTGCAGTTGAAGATGTGAAATTCAGTTTTCCTCATTCCCACGTTCCACATGTACCCATACAGCAAAAGGCAGCCTGACTGAATCCATCCATCTGGAGAGCAGGAAAACTCTGGTAGGTTCCAGCTCACCTTCATAAATACCTTTCCTGATAAAATCAACCCAGAATTCATGAAAATCAATGGGAAAAAATGGAAAATGATGAGCAAAAATAAGCCCAAATTTCCCCTTGTAGTCAATCCAAGGCAGAGTTTTGAGCTGGCTCTGGTGCCCACAGTGTCTGTTCCTGCTGGGACATCGATCCTTTGATATTCCCATCTCTTTGTCTTCCTTTTTCATCTCAGAACAAAGTAATGTGTTCTTCAACTTTGACCAAAGAGATTGGCAATGGGACAGGAGGAATAATCTTACCTGCCCAAGGCCCATTAATACTCACAAAAATATGCTCTAAATGAGACATTTATACAAATCAATATACATTAAAATGTATGGGGAGCCAAGGCAAGCCAAGCAGAACTTGTTCTTTTATCTTCATTAAAAATAAAAGATTAAAAATTTATCTCTTCCTTCCTAATGCAGAAAGGTGTGGTGAAGGGAATGTGACCCAAAGTTTTAATGGAGCAGCACTGAAATTTTATTATCTAAACGAAAAAGGATTCTCAGAGTGGAAAAAAAAAAAAAGGATAAAGGATACACTTTTAAAAAGCAGCAAACAAGCAGACAAAAGTGCTTGTGGCTTGGTTTATGTTATAATGGGACAGTATTTTTAGAGGGAGACAGGCTGTGCTTGGGAAGAATTGGGATTTTTAACCGTGGGCAGGCTGAGCTGTGTCCCCACAGCAGCATTTCCCTTTTTATCTCTGCAGCTGGAACGTGCTCCCTTCCTCACCCTGGACTCGTTTGGCTGCAAATGTCAGGGAAAATTCTGTGCATAAATAGGGAAATTAATTTGATGGGGAGAGGAAAATTAAAGGAATTGAGGGGAGGATTGGGGATGTAATGAGGTCCAAGGCCGGGTTGGACGGGGCTCAGAGCAGCCTGGGCGAGTGGACAGTGTCCCTGCCCAGGGACAGGGGGTGGAATGGGATGAGCTTTAAGGTCCCCTTCCAACCCAGGCCGTTTTATAATTCTCTGAATAAAAGCAGGATTTTGGTTTCTCTTCCACCCTCTGCACCATCTGGGTTCCATTTTTTTTTCCTTTTGTTTTTTGCTGTCCCCTTGACAGGGCTGTGAATTATTTCTGCCTTCGCTGTGTCACTGCAGTCACTCCCATTGCCGGCACCCCTAGAGCACCAAAAGCAGAAATTAATCCTTCTGTGAGCCCTACAAGGTGCAGACAAGGACTGCAACCTTCTCTTTATTTAGCCTGAGTTTTTAAGTGTATTTGGTGTTTTAGGTGTGATCAGCTCAAGTGCTTTGCAGTTGTTACTGATCTCACTTTTTTATCCCAGCACTTGCCATGGGCATAAACAGAGTGGAGTTGGGCTTTCAGCTCAAGGTTCGAGGACCTTTCGCATCTAAAAGCTGCTTCTCGTACCCATTAGTCCATCCCATTATTTGTTCTTGCAGAGACACTTCTTTCTTCTTTTCCGTTCCTTAGCACTTGCAACAGTTTGCAGGAGTTTGAGGGTGAGCGTGAGGAGCTCGGTGTCAAAAGGGCAGAAAATGCTTTGTAGTGCTGAGCTAGAGCTGCTTTCCGAGGAGTTTTATTTTCTACAGAGATTCAGACTAAAGAGGAGGCAGAGAAGCGATGCTGGCAGTCGGGGTAAATCCTCAGGAACTCTGAGGATTAGAGCTGATTACAATCCTCAGGAACTCAGGTTGTCGCTTCCTCAGAAGTTATAATCCCACTGACAGAACAGGAGGGCATGTGGAGGAGGAGCAGCGAAGTTTCCCTGGATTTTTCAGGCAGAAAAGAACCCCACTTCCACCAGGAAGTTGAGTGGATTTACAGCTCATTAGTGCCTAGGTTTTGTCTGCTTGGAGCTTGATCCTGGGGGTTTGGGAGTTGAAGCAGAGAAATCCAAATCTGGTCACTCCTTTCTGGTCCTGCCTGGCTTGGATTTCCTCTGCCTATCCGTTTGAATTCCAGTTTTCTTCATTTTAAACTCATTGTTTGATACAGGTTTCAGAAACACTAAACCTAAGGACGTGAATGTTAAGGAATGATCACATTTTATTTACCCCAAATGTAACGTTTGGCCCCTGTTAGGATGTTGATACCCTCAGCTCAGTTACTGCAGATACTGGGGGAAGGAGCAATTTTCACACAAGATGAACTTTCAGAGTGGTGAGTGATCGTTTGATGTCCGGAATTTCTACTCAAGGATGCTCCTTGTTTATTGTTTTCCGTAAAGGAGGCTCTGCATGAAGCACTGCATTAAAAAATAGTAGCATGGGAATGGAAAAAATTAATAGTTTTTTTTATATCTCTTAGCAAACTGTGATCATACACATGTGGGAGCAAAATAAACGTCAACACTAAACTGCTCAGCTAAGTAACCACAATTCTAAGCGTCGATACAAAACAATTCCTCTCAAAGCTGATAGGAATTTTTGGAAGAGGGCAGCAGAAGAACCCTGAGATGGAGATGTTTTACCTCAGTTCCTTCAGAGAGGCTCGAGGGCAGGAAGAACAGGGAACTAAGCAAAGCTTTTGCGTAATTTCACACGGAGATAATGCAGGAGGAAGGAGGGATGGGAAAACACGGCACTTATGGGCAGATACTGTATTTCCTTGAAGTAAAATGTTCCACAGCATCCCAAGCCCTGGGGTGGAAAAGCCCAACATATTTTGCCAAAAGCATAAGCAGAAAAGAGATTAAACTGATGAAGAGACTCCTAAATAGCACTAAGGAAACCCAGAGCACTCATTGCAGATGTTAAAAAAAAAAAAGTGCTCTCTATTACCCACTAAAATATAGGGAAAGTTGTTATTAATGAGAAAGCCTGGATTGTTATGGGATAATAAAAATAAATTAGGAGTGCTAAGGCCCAAATTCCATTGTAGGTTGGTCAGTGTTTGCTGTAACTGCTTGGTTGTAACTCCACTCTGCAGAGCAGTGTGAGAGTCCACTTGGAGAGTGCTGCACGCCAGTTCTTTCATTTACTGTCCACTTTAATACCCAGCCTCGTTGATTTAAAACACAGCTTAAGTTAATTAACTAGTTCAGCATTAAGATTATCTCTGCAAGCCAAAAAGTTCCTTTTCGGTGTTAATCACAGCGTAGCTACAGCTTTTTAATTTGTTTTTTTTTGTTAGTGAAGATTCAGGAGCAGTGGAGTGCCCAGTAGTGCAGAGCATTCCCAGATTCTTCGTTTAATCCCAACTCATCATTACCTACAATTCATACTGAAGGCTAAATACATAGCAAACAACGTGGCTGGACGGGGCTTGCACTGAAAACCAATCCCAAGACAAACATTATTATTTGCACTTCCAAATAAAAGCCTGTGTTCAATGCCATTATTCTGCTGTTTTCCTGCTCTGTAATTTCTCCTGACAGATTTTTTGTGCTTTGTGATTTCGCGGTGCTCATCCCCTTGGTTGGATTTTCCTCTAGATTAACGACACTGAGTTTGGTCTGATTTTTTTTTTTTTTTTAATAAATGGAAAGTTCTCTTTGAATCCCATGGTAAGAGGAATAAATTCGAGAGCTGGATTTCTTTCCCGGTTTTAAATCTGTCGCGTTGATTTAATATATTTGTATGGGCAGTAGTATTTTAATATGGCACAAAATCAGATGGGAGATGCCCTTGGTGGTGCTGCACTGATCCCACGGCCCTGGGCTGGGCAGAGAACCAGAGCTGCTGGAATTCCTTAAAAAATAGGAATGTTAGGACTGGTTTTTGGAAGCAGAATGTTTATTTTGGAGCAGATGTTCGGGAATCAGTGGTTTCATGGCCACGGGGCAGATCCCGCTCCTTCTCTGTGCGCTCGCCATTCCAGCAGGGTTCTCGGTGGAATTTCTTCCTGTGGCTTCTTTCTGGAATCAATGCTTTGATTGCCTCCTGTGTTTTCACACAGTTTGAAGCCCAGCTTATTGTAATCTTGGCTTAACAGCCTCTTCCACACTGGTCAGGTTTCCAGCTAAGCAGCTCTTAGAAACCTCCCTTAATGCTTTCTGTCTCGGGGTGAAGCGAAAGATTTTGCCAGCCTTGATGGTGAGATGAATGGCTCAGATATTACTATTTATGAGAGGTTTCCCAGGTTTTTCACTTGAATCTTATCACCATATCCCCTGGATTTCAAAGGTGCTGCATTAGCTTGCGTGTTTTATTTTGCTCCGCGTTATCTGCTCCCCGTCTCTTCCCGCTTTTGTTTAATTGTGATTTCACATCTCTTGTGCCTCTCAGTTCCCTGCTGGGGTTTCTTTATCTAATCACAGGAAGATCTGATGGTTTGCAGGAGCACTGCTGCTCTTGAGAAACAGCCGGGAAGATAACTCGCTCCTGTGTTTGAGGGTGTATTTACCACTTCTGGGGGTATTATTTCACTGAATAATGATCCAGTCTCGCCAAGACCTCAGAGCACGGTTAAATTACAAACTGCCTGCAGTTTGTGAGCTCCTGTTTAATTGTCTGCAATTTGTTGAGGTACAAAATGCCTAAATACATGGAATCTTTAGGATAGAACCTGTTGTACTTCTGCATTTACTCTCTGAAGGCACAGAAACTAGACCTTTAATTCTTAGCCTAAAAATGAGTTTATTATAGACTGGAAGACTTGGTTTTTCCAAAGAATACAGACATTTCCCACTGCGTGATGTCAGGGATTTACACATTCCCAGCCTCATGGAAGCCTCACTTTCTGCCTCAGACTTGTAAGCAGCCTTCAAGAAAATTTCTTTTTTTATTGGCTTATCCTCCAGCTTTCAGCACAGGGCTGGGTGAAGCTGTGCAGATACCTCAGGAATCAACTCTGTCAATATTTTCAGCCTTCAGAAGTTCAGTTTCTGCCTCCAGGCCCCTTTTCCCCACCAGTTTGCCCATCGTTGTGACTGAGTGGAACACCAAAGTGCAGGAGCCCGGCGTGAGGCTCTGCCAGCAGTCCTGCCTTGGCATTTGGGATAAAGCTGAGCGAGATCAAGAGTTGCCTTCTCTGGATGCAGAATCCTGCAAGCCCGGAATGTGAATCCTAATTTTTTGTGAACAGGAAAACTCTTTAAGGCTCTGTAATCATTTATAAACAACTTTCCGGGTGACAGTTCAGTTCGTACAGAGAGATTCTGCATGAGCTGCTCTTTGTTCTTGCAGCAGCTGCTTCAGGAAAGCCTCAGCATCCTTCACCCCACAGCTGTGAATGTGGAAAGTCATCTTCTTCCACTTCTAACCATCAAGAACATTTTCAAACTACTGCCCTTCATGCCAGCCTAGCTAAATTCACCTTAGGAAGGAGGTACGTGTGGTTTTTTATCTAAATAAGATATAAACTATTTAGCAGCAGTGTGTAATTGTTGCAAGCATAAAGAGAAACACATTGAAACCAGCACAAGGCCATGTTCTGAGAGTGACTCCATTTTGGCAGCTGCATTTGAGTTTTATTTCCTTTTCCATTTTTCCTGAGGTTGCTGGCACTTTGTGAGCAGCAGAACCACACTGATTTAAATTCTCCATCACTGAAATAGGATGGGCACTGTAAAGAAGGCAGCGATCGTGTTCTGGCAGCTCATTGTGCTTTATCCCGTTCCTCTGGACTGATAAAACCAGGAGAGTTGGACCTGGGGTGGTGGATAATGGGAGGCTCCACTGAGAAGATGGAGCTGGATCCTGATTCTTAAAAATGGCAGGACTTAGTGAGCAGGTGAAACAAAACTTGGTTGGTGTGATTTAAGGAAGCTGAACTGGATTTGTCGTAGGTTCCACTAAAATTAAACGGACTGGTTTGATACCAATACCGAAATGTTCTTTTAGAGCGAGGGATGAAGCTGGTCCAGCAGCACTGGCAGTGGAGGTGCTTCTCCCAAACTGCAGCCTGGCTATATTAATGCCACTTCACGGGACGTTTGGGGCAGTAACTCCACAATTTGGGGTTTAAAAGGAGATTTTTTTGCATGTCTTTCCGTTTCAGCCTTGCAAGGAGAAGATGGATTGAGGGAAGCAGTACTTGCTGCTCTCTACCAATAATTTTGTGTGGCTCGTGCAAGCAATCTGTGCTTGAGTAAGGAATATTTTTAGAATGAAACTTTGACTCTCCGTAGTCTCTTAATAAAGAGAAACAATTCTTGGTGAGGGATTCTCTCTCTGTGCATGTGCCCACGTGAACGTTCACACTCAGCACAATCTAAACGTTCAGGAAACAATCCTCCCTTTTGACAAGCAGTGACACAGGGGTGTTGTCTAGGACAAACGCAGCATTTATTCAAGAACTCTCTCTCAATTATCATTTCAGTTTTGTTTGCAGGAATTCCGTCTGCCTGCAAATAGGCTTTGCAATTCTGAGCCAGATTTTAATTCAATAGAAACCACAGTGGAGGTAGCCGTGGTAGAATCACAGCTTTTTATTTGAGGAGAAAAGTGTTGGAAGAGTTTCACAGCCAAATCAAACCATTTGTTTGCTGTTTTGTAGTCAACATTTTATAGCCTTCTTTTAGTGCAGGCTGGTCATTTAAAAGAGGGGGGGAAACTGGTCATGGAGTGAATGCCAGAGGTTATCTGCTTCCCTTGAATAGGAGAGGAGTTTTGTCTCCGCTAAAAAAAGTTGGTGTGGAAGCCCTCAGACAGTCTGACAAAATCACCAGATAATTTCAATCTGAGGTGAAGGAGGAGAGCAGTCTGTGCTGTTAGACTGGGAAGTTGGTGTGCATGTTGCTCTTCCTCCAGCTGCATCTTCCCAAAATAATAAGGCAGTAAAATGTTTCCTGAAATGAGAGTCCACTGAGCTGCACAGATGCTGTGTGCTGTGGGGATTCACCGGAAATGGGCTCGCTGATTTATAAATTAATTTTCCACTCCTGTTGACTCTGAGGAAAAAAAATCTGTGGTTCAGCTGCAACGTGGGATCCCATTTGGGGTGTGATCCGTCACCTCTGAGGTAAAGGTGATGCAGGGGAAGCGTTAAATCAAACAGGAGCAGGTGGGATCACATTTTTGGTAGCTTTACAGATCTGCTCAAACAATTGATGAGGATTTGTGCCTCATAACCCTCACAGGAGCGAGCTGGGGACGTCCTGGGCAGGGAGAGGTCGGAGTGAGACCGATCAGGCACCAAAGCAAATGTTTGACCCTTCTGGGCTGTTGAGAGGAGATGAGGATCTGGGGGCTCCTTTTCAGCAGCAGAGATTTTGTATAAATGGTGTAAATGCCTGGGCTGAGCTGGATGCTGGAGATTCTTGGGGATTAATGGATCTGAGGAACGGGGCCAGCCGGAGGCGAGGAACAGCTCTGCTCAGCAGAATGAGTTCTGCAGTAATGGATCCCAAATGGAGCTTGGCTGCGTTGCTGGTGCCTTTTTTGCTTTTTGGAGGGGGAGAGGATTTTAATCCCTTAAATCATGGTGGGGAGGTTGGAATGAGATGGTATTTTAGGTGCCTTCCAAAGCAAACAGTTCTGGCATTCCATGAAATTCAGTGGCTCATTTTTTAAGATGCTTATCAGCCTCTCTTTTATTTTCAGTCCTCTTCAGTAGTGCATCCGTCACTCTTCACTCCTGGGACTTCTACCCATTTTTTGCTGGGACAAAGTTGTGATTGAGTGGGATTGGGAAGAGAGGTTAAGGCCTGGTTTGCTCAGTGCTGTGCTGTAAAACGAAGCATAATTATTTTTTAAAATCTCCTGCCTTTCATATTCCTGTGATGATGCCTTTTCAGTGCTTAAAAATCTCCTCCACGTTGTAAGACATCATATTTCTGATGGACCTGTGTTTACTGTTAATTTAGCTCTGATTGATCCTGAAAATCTTTAGCATTTTCTTTTATAACATTGCTGGGAGAAAGTCCCCAAAAGTCTTGGCACTTGTGTTAGAAATTCTGCTTTAGAGCCCTGAGCTGTAGCGTGGGCAGAGGCACTCAGAGAGTCAGTACAGATATTTTGATGCTTTGTTATTCCATCTGAATACGTCTCTAATCTTAATAGAATCAGCTTTCCTGCTTGCACACACGATTATTATTATTTTTGGTTAGTGATTAAGAGTTAGGCATAGCAGAAGTGTTTCAGTTTCATGGAAGTGTCCAAAGGAAATTTAATTTTAGCACAGTTTCCCACACCAGTGAGTAAAGGTAGAGTACTAGAGCTGCATGATTTTGGGTGTTGGCTTTCCATTTTCATTTAGCAACTTGCTCTCATGCTAAAATTCTCCTTTTGGGGCCAATTCTAGCGTGGTTTCTCTGGGGTTTTTTTTAACAAAAGTACATTTGGAATGACTTCTGCCTACTTCTTCGGGTCTGTCTGGAGGGCAGCGCAGTTGGAAGTGAAGCAGCACCAGGGAGAGGGAGGGATTCATGCCCGTGGAATAAGAGAAGGAAAGCAAATCCCTCTCTGATTCCTCCGGGGCCTGGGCTACGTTGCTCCCTCACGTTTTACTCACACATAAAATTTGGGGCATCGTTCATTTGTAGCACCTTTGCTCCTCACTCGCTGAATAATAGGGGATTGATGAATAGAAAAGTGGGTTTGGGGGGAAAATCAAAAATTGTCGTATGGGTGGAGAAGAATATATGTTGAGTTTTACCTGTTACTATTCACTGCCTTTCGCCAAAGCCCCAGGGAATTCTGTCTGCAACAATCATAAGCCTCAAAAAGGATAATAAAAAAGTATCAGGTGTTGGCAGTCTGTTGAGAAGGCAGGTGGCTGCTCCTAAATCTAATTCCTGGGTTTTTATGGCGTGGCAGGAAGAGAGGGAAGCAGACAGCATTGTTACCCACAGAGCTGGAATTAAATTCAGATTTGTTTCAGCAGGGCATTAATGGGGTTCCTCAGAGAGAGAATCTCTGGCTTTGAGTTTGTTACTGGGTGGAAAATCATCTGGACAGGGGTTTTTGAGCTGTGACAATATGTTACCACTCGCGTTTTTACAAATTCAATTTATTATGCCCGTTAGCTCGTTTCCATATGAGATGTCATATCAGTTCTCTTTTTTGTTAAGCCTTTTGTAATAACTGAGGGGAATTTCCTTTACCTTCACTTCTCACGTCTTTATGGTTCACATCTATACTTTATAATCCCTAAATTAAAAAGCCCAGGTAGCTCTGCTGATTTTACCTTCTGGAAAATGCGTTCTGAAAAGATCAGTTCCAGTTTCTCGCTTCCCTGTGAAGTTTCCTAAACATAACAGCGGCAAAATTTTGAATCGAAAGTACCAAGTCACCAAAAAAAAAGGAAGCCCATCACGAAGGTGTGTCCCAACATTCTGAGCCCGCTGCTTTCTTAAAAAGTATTTTCAATTTTTTAGCTATGGGTTTGCATAGATAAAACCCATTTTTAGGGGCGTTCCTAATGTTTTCTGCAAGCGTAAAAGATGGAAGTGGAATAATCAAAGCAGGGATATTCCCTACTGGTCCCAAAAGCTCAGGTACAAATTGTGTTTCTGGGTTCCCTGACTGACCCATGGGTATTTTCTCACCTTCTGCATCTTTTCCTTCCACTAAATTCCCTAATTTCAATATATTCAGTGGTTTGTCAGACAGATCCTTTAGCAGTTTAGTCATCAGGCAAATAATGAAGGTTTGGTCATGCCGCTCCATGAAATTCTTTGTGGATTTCTGATCCTCGTGGCTGTTTTATCCTTTTTTGGTAGAGAACTGAAGCCAGCAGTGCCCTTCAGCAGCTGGGCGTTTGTATTTTTAGCTTTGGCCTTCTTTAAGGTAGAATTATTTGAATTGCTCTGCCAGTGTCCAGTTAATGGCATGAGCCTCTCTAATCATTCCTGCGTGTTTTTCCTCGCGCTTCCCAGTTTCTAAACCTCTGAAAATAGCTCAGGACAAAGCCTCAGGAGTCAGGAGGGAGCAGTGACAGGGGGAATGTGCTGTAAACTGTATCAGTCCTGCAGTGACAGGGGGCGAGATGAGTGTGACCCTGCTAAATATTCACATAGGGCTCCATTGGTCATTTTTAGCTGACGTCCCATTTTAGTCAAGCATTTTAATTTGGTGCCTAGAATCCAGAGACTTTGGATGGAAAAAGAAAAGAATTAAAGCTTAATCATGGTAATATTTTAGGAAACAAAATTAGGCTGGATGCAGAGATGTGTCCTCACGAGGGTAACTGACCATGGTAAAGTCATTGCTAAATTTAAAATACAGACCAAATGTACACGAACCTATTACTTTATGCAGGCACTTGATTGAAAAAATCTGAGTTTTCCTTCTTTGCTTTACTGGTCAGTGCCTAATTTGGGCCTAAATATGTTTAAAATGAGCACTCATTTTGGTGTTTCATTGTTCCAAACTCCTGCCATGGAAGCAAATCCATTTCCTAATCCTAAACCAGGCAAAAAAAGGGAGTGGATTTATCCTCAAAGGCAATGCTTGACTTTCTGAAAAGATTAATGAATGTCGTGTGTCAGTATCTGGTAGCAAAGCAGATCCAGAAGATAAAATAGGCTCCTGCATTTCTTTTTTCCCCTCTACTACAGAAGTACTTGGAGTGTGTAAAGAAGTTAATTTGAACAGTAATGCAGTATTCATCTTTTTAAAAAATGATTTTTTAAAGAATTTTTCCGTGATTAATACAATTATGATCTCCTACCATTTTAATTCTGGTAAGAACTTTCCCATTGATAGAAATCAGGCGTTTATAAATGCACGTATTTTGGATGATTTGGCATAAATGCCTGCCTGGTGTGGTTTCTTCTGCCCTGAACATCTGGCCTGATGTTCAGGCCCATTGCTTCCTTGATTCCAGTTTGTATTTCCAACACTTGCAGAGGAGGCAGCTTCATCTGGATTTTAGTGCCAGTCACGTCAGTCCCCAGCCTTGCATTGGGGGATGATTCGTGAGAGGCAAAAAAATAAAGTTAATAAGAATTTTAAAAAAAGGATTGATGAGGGAAAACAGGATTAATAGGAATTTGGGTTGGGTTTTTAGGGATTGTTTTGCCATTCGAGGGCGTGATACAACATCACTGTCACTGTTGTTTGTCTCCCATCATTTTGTGAAACCACTGCCTGGGGATAGCTGAGACCTCCCCGTGCCCCTGCAGGGTTGGGTTTTTGGGATAAGGATTCCATCCTGGCGGAGCTGGGTGTGAATTCCTTGCACACGCAGCACCCTGTGTGTGTACAGCAGCAGCAAAAGGAGTTTCGGGGTGGGAATTTGATAAATGGCTGAGCAGATGGCAGCTCCAACGTGTGATGAACTGATTTGGAGTGATTAAGACAAGTGTAAAATTGGATTTTGAGCATTCTTAAAAAGTGCACGGCTCACTTAACTTTGAGTTTCATGCAAAATAAGTGTAAGTTCTGTGACAATCTGTAAATTTGGCTGAGGGGAAAGCCATTAATAATCCTGGTGGCTGTCTCACTTCTTGAGGGATGCAAATGGTGCAGCCTCCTGTGGTGGCAGAGCCGAGGATTCACCGAAGGGCACTGGGAAGAGAACTTTTACCCAGCTGGCAGCGGGAGCTAAAAATGAGCTTTCATACATTCATTGTTTAAAACTTTACTTCTGGTGTTGTGTGAAAAAATAGATTCTTTAAAATGTTGGTGTTACATGGAAAAATAATTCTCAGAGTGAGGGTTCAGTCCACATCTATAATTTAGAGTTTAAAAGTTAATTAGTGTACATAAATATGACAGTTTCTTACCTGTATGATTACACAGGAAGGACTGGGTGGATTTGCAGTATTTAACCAAGTTTGCCTTTTGGGTTCAGCATTACTTTTCCAACTCTGTGGACTTCTGAATTCATTTTCACTGCTTTATTGAGAGCTTCAGCTGCTTGCACCCTTCAGAACTTGCCTAAAGGGTTGCTGCTTAATTAGGATTGAGTTACGTGACAGAAACCTCTGAATATCAGCATTTTTCATCCTTCCAGCCATTGCCGTCAGGAAATGCCTGTTGGAAATTCCTGTGGTAGGGGTGGATGGAGCTGCAGCTCCTGCAGGGAGGACACACCTGGAGCAGCACTTAAAATTCTGCCTCACGAGTGGCAGCAATTGCAAATTCACCTCTGAGCTGCTGCTGGGTATCCCTGCTGAATATTCCTGCTGGATATTCCTGCTGAATGTTCCTGCTGGGTATCCCTGCTGGGTATTCCTGGTGGATGTTCCTGCTGATATTCCTGCTGGATGTTCCTGCTGGATGTTCCTGCTGGATGTTCCTGCTGGATATTCCTGCTGGATGTTCCTGCTGGACATTCATGCCGGCTCCTCTCTGAGCAAACAGTTCCAGCAGATATTATCAAGGGGAATGCTGAAATAATATTGCACAGTCAACACAGATCTTAACTTGACTTTTTTTTTTTTTTTTTCCTTTTTTTCCCAAGCCCAGAAATATAAATGTAGCCAGGCTGCAGTTTGGAAAGTAAATCAGGCAAAGCACTAAAAACTTGGGTTGGTGCAAGCCTTTTGATAATAATTTTTTAGTCTAGAAACAGTTTACTGCAATCCAGACATCCCATTCCCATCTGCAGCTCAGCCTGTGTGGGACCAGATTCCCAGTTTGGGAACGGGTTTGGGAATGGGACCACCTGTGCCTGAGGCACGGAGAAAATCAGCAGCAAACCCAGAGCTGCTGGGGGGTCGTGGGCTTGGAAATAAAGTGCTGTTGATGAAGTTTAGCTTCAAGAACTCTCTCAGAATTCAGTCAGGAGTGACTGGATCTTCATTTTAATTGTTCAGCTGAACCCCACCATGCTCACCTCTACAGTACAAAGTCCAGGAATTCAGATTTTTTTTAGTTTTTAGTGGTAATCTTGTTACAGCTGTCTAAATTAAAACAGGTTATGGGAATGCTGATTATGGAAATGATGAGTCAATGACCCCATCCTGCTCCCTGAACACTTCCTGGACCATCACAAGCTCAGGTCCTTGGCTGGTTGAATCTTGGAAACCTCCAGGAATGGGGATGAGTTGCCAAGCAGCATTTCTACACTAAACAAGAAAAAAAAACAAACCCCAAACCCCAACAAAAAAGTGTCACACAAGCGTCTCAGTTAAATCGTATTTTCACTCTCTGTTTTAGTTCATAGCTGTGGCCTTTCGAGGAATGGAGTGAAAAGGAAGCTGGCAGGGTTTGGCAGAAATAAATTCGTTAAATCTGGTTCTAAAATTCTGAAGAAACAAACAGGTGAGGAGATTGCTGTAGCCTGACGTGCCAGTAAATGAAATAATGGCAAAATACACATATTTGAGAAAAATACCTAATTTATTGTGCTGCCAGCCTAGAAAAGGCAGAATGGAATGAAATAATGATCATTTGGAACCTGTTTTTCTGCATTTTGCTTATACAAAAGCTGCTGACTGCGTGCTACACAACATTTACCTTATTCACAAATGAGAGTTTTAATAGAATGGGTTTATTTGGAAACGATATTTGCATATGCACTCACAATTTTTTCTTGTAGAAAATAAATTATTCTCTTTAATACGCAGGAGAAATGAGCTGACTTCCCACCAGCATCCATAGAAATGGAGTTCAAAAGTCCTTGTGATGTAGGAGGAGATTTGCATCTCCACAGAAAACAGGAGGCTGTGATTTTTTTTCCCCTTTGTTTAAAGCAGTTCTCTTCTTGCTTTGATTTCCCTACCTGCGATTTTATTTATTGGATTTTCAACTAATTTGGTTTCAAGGCAAGTGTGGCAAACAGATGGAAAAAATATCGATAGCTTTTGCCACCATGAAGCATATCCTGCACGCAGGAAATATTTCTGTTTGTAAAGAAGGTAACATTGAAAATTTCTCTTTGGAGAGCCAGAAAATGATTCTTAAAAATGGAAGGAAAAAAAAAAAACCCTTTGTAATGAGGGCATGTATCTGTACATGTTGCATGGGATATTAGGCAATAATTTATACAGCCAGGAGTGTGCTCACCTATTTTCAGTTTATGAGCACAGATACACTGGGAACAAAGCTCTACCTTCTGAGAAGATAAGTGCTTTTTAGAGATCTCTGGGGTCTCTGGGGTTTTAATTAGGGATTTTTATAGCTTTTGTATACGAGCTTCTAAGACCTTTTTACTTCCAAATAAAATTCAGATTTTTTGTGTCCTCCCTTGATCAATTTTAAGGCCAGCAGTGAAGGTGGAAAGGATCTGTTTCTAAATACTAATGAGTAGTACCTTTCTAAAAGGAGAAGGAACCTTTGTCAGTGGCCATGGGTAGGCGTAGAGATATCTATAAATGGCTTTTTTATAGATACAAAAATAATCGTAGAGCATTTGTAATTAAAGGAGTTATTTAATTATGCTCCCAAATTTAGGCTTTGGCTGCGAATGCTGCATTGTGGGATTGCAGGCCTCAGGATGTGAGTGACGTGCGTGTTTATTTATAAATCCTCCTCAGACTTGTCCTGTTGCTTGTGCTGGTGATTAAATTGTTCTGGTTCCTTCTTGCTGAGGTGGCGGGGGGGTTTAAAAACCCCAGATCTGTGTGAGGACCTTGGTTTTAAGCTATGAAAGTGTAAGTGGAGGACCAGCTCCATCCCCGAGTGGTTCCAGCAGCCTCTCGGGCCTCGTCCGTCACGGGGCAGCCCAGGCCGAGGCTGGGAAACGAAGAACCTGTAAGGAAATATGTGGATAGAAGAGAGGGGTTGGTGGGGAAGGGTTCATCCCTCCTCCTTTCCCGCCCAGAGAGCTTCGGGATGTGCCTCTGCCGTGGGAATGCTGCTGTGCACAGGCAGTGAGGGAGACAGGAGTGCCCTGGCTGATCCACAGCCAGGAAGGGAGGAAGAGAAGGCTCCAGGGAGAGCTCAGAGCCCCTTCCAGGGCCTGAAGGAGCTCCAGGAGAGCTGGAGAGGGACTGGGGACAAGGGATGGAGGGACAGGACACAGGGAATGGCTTCCCACTGCCAGAGGGCAGGGATGGATGGGATACTGGGAGGGAATTGTTCCCTGGGAGGGAGGTGAGGCCCTGGCACAGGGTGCCCCTGGATCCCTGGGAATGCCCAAGGCCAGGTTGGACACTGGGGCTTGGAGCAGCCTGGGACAGTGGGAGGTGTCCCTGCCATGGCAGGGGGAGTTGGAATAATCTGATCTCTAATGTCCCTTCCATCCCAAAGCTGGGATTCTGTGCTGTCTCTGAGAACGTTCCCCCAGCTGAGCCCGTGTCAGGAGGTGCCCAATGACACCTGCAGGGCTCCCCTCCGAGGAGCAGGAACCTCTCAGTGCCACAGGCTGGGAAGGGAGGAAGGAAGGGAGGGAGGGAGGAAGGAAGGAAGGAAAGAAAGAAAGAAAGAAAGAAAGAAAGAAAACAAACCTGGCGCACCCAGTGCCCTCCTCCCACAGACCTGAGGAAGCCGAGGAGATGCGGATCCCAGCTGGCCCGGGTAGGGTGACCTCAGCTCTCCTGGTTTCCAGATGAACGTCCATTTAGACGCTCTCGGAGCTGGGGGTGCTGCATCCAGCTAAGCAGTTTTATAGGGGTGGGAATGAAACGTCCCAGGATGTCACCCTGTGTCCTGGCTGCATGGGGTGACGGGAGCTGGGTTGGANGGCACCCAGTGCCCTCCTCCCATGGACCTGAGGGAGCCGAGGAGATGCAGATCCCAGCTGGCCTTGTAGGTTGACCTCAGCTCTCCTGGTTTCCAGATGAACGTCCATTTAGACGCTCTCGGAGCTGGGGGTGCTGCATCCAGCTAAGCAGTTTTATAGGGGTGGGAATGAAACGTCCCAGGATGTCACCCTGTGTCCTGGCTGCATGGGGTGACGGGAGCTGGGTTGGATCCTGTGCTAATGACAGGTGAGTTTGATGAGGGGTTTGAGTGGCACGAGCAGAGCTGACGCGCCAGGAGCGCGTTTCCCGGCCGTGCACTCGCCCTGGTTACAGCCAGGCTATTATAAATCCTTTCTTTGCAGGCTCCACGAGGTCACAGACGTTAAAACTGGCCTCTGTCGAAGGCACTGAGTGCTCAGGGCAAAGTGGGTTTGTGTTTTCAGAGTAATTCCACAGCTAGAAATGTATCAACCACCCTGCCCTTCATGCTGAGAGTTCCTCCTAATACAACGGCAAATAGGAACAACGAGTAAAGAAACAGGAAAGGGGGAAAATTGGCTTTATTCCCAGATAACTGCAACTTCCAGATAGCGTGGTGCCACCCTGAGAGTCCAAGTGCCAGAGCAGAGTGTGAGGAGAAACAAGACCTGAAGAACAGAAGAAAGAATGAAGCCAACAGACGCCTCATGACCAAGAATCCACCCCCTACAGATGGTGGCAAGGGCCTGGTTTGGGCTGAAAATATCAGCAAACCACAATTAAAATGTAAATTATGTAGGGATTTCTTTTGACAGGACGAAGAAGGTGATTTGGAAGCTGGGGTGGAGCTGTTTTCGTTGTTCCCTGGGACTGCTGACACCTCTGGGTGCCACTGGAGGTGCCATTACTGAGGGAGGGAATGGGCTGGGGGAAGGGAAAGTGGAGGCTGTGTTGGAAGGGGATGAAACCCCTGGATGGAACCACCCCTTGGAACCGGCTGGTCACTGTGGTGGTAGAACGTGGGTTCAGAATAGGAGGAGCACTCTAGGCAGCAGAGCTGAGAAAGGATAATCTAACCTGAAAAAAAAAAAAAAAAAACAAGTTTAAAACAGAATTGTTATAAGGGAGTCACGGGTATTTCAGTTTGATTATTCTGCGGGAATACACAGAATAAAGAACTTGTGGTGACTCTTTCTTAGCTTAGAAATCAGCCCAGACCCCCACGGAGGTGGCCCAGGGAGCCTCATCCGTGCAGGAATTAGAGCTCAGGGATGTTTGGGAGCGAGGGGATGCTCAGGCAGCCGGAGGCGGGTCAGGACCACCCCAAAGCCAGCCTGGTGCCCTGCTGGCACCTCCTGTGACGTGGTGACAGCTCTGCCCTGCTCCCAGCCCTGCTGAGCCAGCTCCAGAGCAGGGCTCGCAGGCAGCTCTGCCGTCAGAAGCTCCTTCAGAGATCACAAAGATGCAAAGTTCACCGTGCCCCAAATTATTTCTGGTCCCCAGTTGCCATGGCTGTGTTGAAACGTCGTCTTCAGCTGGGGTTCCGCTGATGGCTCTGTCAGAAGCTCTCTGAGTCAGCGAAACATTAATAAATAGTTGATGGCACCTCGCATAACACATGTTTTATAAATACCATTTAGCCCTGGGAAGGAGCACAAGTCAAAGGCATCTCTGGCAGTCGGATTCAGGAGGGCTTTTTTTTTTTTTTTTATTTTTATCCACTTTTTGTGCATCATCTGCCAGAAGAAAGCTCCGGGACTGCGGAAGTTTGACTCAGGGTGCGACGCAAGAGGAAACAGATGGCAAATTCCTCCCAGACTTCGAGGGTTAAGCCATGATGGGTAAAAAACCTGTAGGAAAGCTCGTAGTTTTAAATATTAGTGACCTCATTTTTGAAACCGAGGGAAAAGGTTGTTTTTCTTGCGCATTTAGGTTCCTTATTTGATGTAAATATTTCAAAATAGGAAGCGTGTGTTCTTCTCTTTAGCTCCTGTATTTTGAATTAAAAAAAAGTTCAGCTCAAAGATTTCAATTCCAAAAAATAATCCCAGATCCAACAGTTCTAAAGTTCTTGTGTTTATTATTGAACACATGAACACATAGGGCTTTTACAGCTTATGTTATATATTTGTGTCTTCCCTGTTAAAGCCTTGTGTTTCCATACAAATGTATATGAATATATACACACGTATCTTAAAGGTCAGGCTTGATTCTATAATTTTACGATTCTATAATTTTATGATTCTAAATAGAGGTTCTGATGTGGGCAAAAAAAAATAGGATTTACAGGATAAACATATTATGATGGATAGGGGGGGAAAAAAAGGAAAATAAGGCTTAAATGAATGTATTTCCTTCAAAAAGAGTTTTACACAAAAATATTTACAGCTGAATTACCTGAACAGTTGTGAAATCAAGACAAGAGCTATGGGTGGTACTTTCAGCCACAAATACCTGCCAGAAGTCGTTCTGAAGAAAAAAACTCCCTTTTATATAGTGTTTTTATATAGTATATCTACTCCATTTATATAGCATATGGTATTTTTATATTCTGTATTTACAGACGGTTCTCCTTGGTAGAAGCTCTATTTATTTTCACAGAAGTCTTTGCAGGGATGAAAAAAAAACAAGGAAAAAAAGGTGAATATTCTCATATTTGGGAATAATTGCTATTCTTAAAATATGGGGTGGATTTTTTTTCCCAAGTGGGAATTAATTTGTGGGAAGTTCTTTGCACGTGATTCTGCTTCTGCTGGGGCAGTGGTGCCCTCTGAGTTGTCCTCATTGGCTTCGTGACGTGGGAAGTCTGGGAATGTTGGCCTCTGCTTTACCCAAAGGGGCTAAAAATTCAGGATTGAGGAAATTTAACAAAGGAATTTCCAAAATCCTGTTGTTCCCGTGAAGCCAAGGGTTTCCAGTTGTCCCTGGGCTCGTTCCTCTCCCCCTCTCAGCCCTGCATTCCTGTATTGATGACAGGTGATGCTGCAGCAGGCACTCAGTGCCTGTTTTGAGATGCCTCGGGTGATTTGTCTGTGCTGGGATGATTCATTGCTCCACTTTTATTTCCTAATTAAGAGAAAACGAGAAGGATTTTTGTCTTCTCCTGCACTTCTGGCTGTACCGGGTTGCCTACCTGTGTCCGTGGCCACTTTTATCCTGTCTTAAAGTTCAGAAAAGAAAAAAAAAAAAAGTGGAAAGTAACACAATAAATCTCATTTTTAAATAATATTAATTTTAATTAAAAAATTATAAAATATTTTTTTAGAAAATCTCTCTGTTGACTTTCTGCTGCCTTCAGGTTGTCTTCAGTACCTGGCTCTGTCTGGAGTGAGTTTCTGGCACCTTAAAAGCAAACGTGGAATCTCGCTTTACCCAAAATCTGCAGGGTTTGAACTGTTGCTCCGTGGTTTGCCTCTCCTTCCTGTTTCACGCCACAGGATGGAGCCTCCTGTGGAAAAAGGTGCTGCCTCTGAGAGAACCATGGGATCCTTTGGGTTGGAAAAGACCTTTGAGGGCAGCAAGTCCAGCCGTAGACATTGGGCACTGCCTTCAGATTCACTGACTCTTCAGCAGGGAAACGCCACGAGAACCTGCAGCAGCAGCATCCAGGAGGTAAGGATCCTAAGGGAATTCCTGCTCCAGAACGATCTGGTACTTCTCAAAAAATACTGTTCTGCGCTAGGAAACAGCAAGCAAAGTGAAATGGTGATGGGTGTGAGACATCACGTGGAATTTCCCACTCCTCTGGGTCCTGATTTATGGATGGTACTGATCTTGCCATAGCTGCTCACAGCAACCCTAAGGTCTGATTACCAAAGGTGATGCTCCTGTTACAACTCTAACTGAAGCCAGAACTTTTCTGAAAAGAGTCCTGTAAGTGATTTTCCGTGTTCTACCCAGATTTATTCAAAGAACTCTTAGGGCAAAGAAAAAAACCCGGATTTTGGTGGGGGGTGTGCTTAGGACAGCCCGAAAAGCCCTAAGTGTGGGGCAGTATGGGATTAACATCATTAGATCACTTAATGGAACATCAGAGGGAATATTAGAGGGCAAATCTAAAATTAATCATTCACTCTGAGCTGCAGATAGCTGTATGGAAGTGAAGAAGGCAGAGAAATGTGGGAATGCTGAGGAGTGTGTGTGTGAACATCCATATTTCAAATTTGCATTCATAGGGGAGGAGGTGTATTCTCACTCTGTCAGGAATTCTGCCTCTTTAATCAACCTGGGACTTTAAGTAGATCATAAAACATGAAAAAACCCTATTGTTATCCTATAATCCAGCAGCCATGGCTTTAGTTTTATGTTAAAAATTAATTTATGCCATTTAGAATACATTGTCTGGGTTAGAATATTTTCAGCTTTAAATAATCACTGAAACATCGTGATCAATTCTGGTCACTGTTTTAAAAAATAGCTTCAGTTTTGAGGATATTTTTCTATCCCAGTGTCCAAAAATCGGATTTTATTTCTTTCAGCTGGCCTGAATAATACATTTTCCATCTTGTTCACCATGTAGTTTCTGTAGGCTTTTAAGTTTGTTTTGATTTGCACTGCAAGGGACTCTGTGACTCAAATATGGAATTTCTGAAGAATCAATCTCAGAACTGCTCTTGTTTGATGTTTTCTCTGGCCCTCTGGAGAAAAATGAGAGGATGCTAATGGAACTGGCTGGAAAAATGGGATCTGTGGGGAAAAAGAGAAGGGTGGCAATAGCACAGAGAAGCTCTGGGGTGACATTTGATGAATAAATGGCACAGAGTGTTTAACACCTGGGAGGATGAAGTGCAGTGAATGCAGTGAAGGATGAACAGTTTAAAAATAAACACATGGAAAGATTTTATCAGGTGAGCATGATGGATAAACATGGAGATGCATCCCTCAAAGTGGCACAGGGTAGGAGATAAACTGGAGGGATCTTAGGGAAGAGAGAGCAAATGAATATGGGCAAACATTGTAATTGATCAACTTATTGGGGTTTAATAAATTACTTCTCACCAGGTTAGGAATGTGCCCGTGGATTTCCTTCTTGCTCTGCTTGGTTGTACAGGGTTGGTTCAAAGTGCCTTGTGTGAGGTGATGACCCACAAAAACCCTCTCAGGCATGAACCCTGGGCAATCCCATCCCACCAGATTCCAGAGTTTCTAGTTTCGGGAGATAGCCCAGCTCCCATTTTTCACCATGTTCATTCCTAACTTTTTAAAATGAACCAGCCAGGGCCCAAACTAAATGTTTCTTATATTTCACCTTTCATTAATCAACCCCTAATCTTACAGAGACAATCCTCATTAGCTGGGCAATGATCTAATCTTTATAAACCTGAGTTTGAGTGGCATTAATTACACTTTTTTAGTTCTGTGCTTAATGAGCTCTGCCTCGGTCATTCTGTTCCTTGGCCTGGGATCGTTGTCAGATTGATAATTACAGAATTGCTTTGTCATCCTGTTTATCTCTTCTCTGTGTTGACAAAACATTCAATTTCTTTACTAATCCAGAAAATTCCTGGTTCTGGAAGAGGCACTAAAAGTCAGTGATCATAAAAACTTGTTGGAAGCCTACGGAAGGGGAGCCTATTTTGACCTTTCTCATTCATTATGCCTCTATTTAATAGCTGTGCTTGGCATCTTCAATTCCTTTTTGAAAAGAAAGTCGACTCAGCATCTCATGAACAGACTAAACCACTTGTTTTTTTGGCAAAATAACAGCTAAGTGACTACACAGTGAATTTATTTGAGTTAATTTTTCCCATTGTCAGGATCCATCCTGTGGCATAAAATAGAAGCAGAGACAAACAACAGAGAAACAGCTCAAATACTGCAGAGTTGGATAAAGCAAGATTTTGGCAGCTCTATTCTACGTTTGATTTTAAGATCCCAAAATAAATTGCTGTGCATTACTGAGCTGTCTGAACTTCGGGAAAGACGCTGTAGTTCTACTTCAAAGGATTTTTTAAAGCTGGTGGTGAAAAGGTTCATTCTCTGACCTTTCCCTGTCAGTTTTCCACCATTTCCAGCTTCTGCTTCAGCTTCTTTACATTGGTTACCAGTTTCTTCTCACAGCCACAGATGCTGCCCAGCTGCTTCTGCTTCCCAAGATCCTTTCCATGTAATTTTTGTAGGTTTAGTTGTATTTTTCTGCTGTGGCCTATTTTCTTTATCACGCTTGCGACTTCAACCTAAAAAAGTTAACCACAGGTGTAGCTTAGGTTAAAGTTTCATCCACGAAGCAGAGGCAGAACCCCTGAGTATCTCCCTGGGCTGCCTCGCTCCGTCCAGGTCTGTCCCTGTTCCTTTGAGCACAGGAAAGGAAGGAAGGGAAGGGAACAGGGCACCTCCAGAGTCACCCGACAGCAGCAAAGCTGCCGAGGAAAAGAGCCTCTTCCTTTGTTCATCAGTCACGGTTTTGACAAGCTGCTAACTCACTCTCTCCAAGATTCCCTGCATCTCCAGGCAGGAAAGGGATGACAAATCAATGACAAATCACTCCAGGTTCAGGCAACAAGTTGATCAAAGCCTCAGCAGCGGTAACGCTGCGATTCCTGGGGGTGGTGGGAAGAGTCCCAGCCTCCCCCCAAAATATCTTTGTCAGCTCGGCTTTATTCGGGCTTTCAACCCCGCCGAAATCCAGGCAGTCCAAGGGACTGGCAGGGAAAAGAGAAGCCTCAAACGCGAGTTTGTTTGACATCAAAGCCGAGCTCCCACATCTGCCAGGGCACTTTTGTGTTCGCCTCCCCCCCGTGCTGCTGCCGCCGCTCGCTGGGTCCCTGTCCCTCTCCGCAGCGGCGCTCTGACTCAGTGCTGGTGACTTTGAGACTTCAAAAACCCCAAACTTTACAGCTTGTCCAAGTGGCTGTAACTCGGTTTTTAATGCTTCTGTAGAGCCAGATTTTGGCTGTGTAAATTCTGGAGTCCCAGAGTCGCTTGAGTGACGATCCACGTTTAGGAGAAAACAGCTTTTTGGCGTCCCTTGGCAGTCTTATTTTATGGGGATACTTTGTTCTTTTTTTTTCCCCTTCTGCTTGTGCCCCACCGTGGAGGAGAGAGCAGTGTATAAAAAGAGAAGGTAATGCCTTGTAAAATGGAGAGAGCTGTTCAGTGATTCCATGGAACGGGAAAGATTTCCTTGGAAAATGCACAGACTAAGGGGCACTCAGTGTTTTATTGCTGCAGAGCATGAACTGAGAAAAAAAGGACACAGTGTGCCCCAATGATCACCCGTTCCCTTGTGTAAATACAGGATCCCAAACGTGCAAACTGTTGCTGGCAAATATTTGTGGAGGTTTTTTATAGCTGTGTGAGAAGACCTAAAAAACCAGCGAGTCTCTGTTAGCTAATAAAGCATTTATCTCCATGTTTTTTATGGATTCCAGTGGCAAGAGATGAGCTGTGCACGTACTGGTGTCGCTGTCAGTACCAGTTTCGGTTCTTACACCCAGCAATTAAATTCTTGTGGAAAACAGCCCTCAAACCATCACAGTGAAATTTGAATAGCTCTGATAGTGCAGTAAGTTATTTTTAGCCTGGAAAAGTCAAAACGCTTGTTTGTGATTCCGAAGCGAAGAGGATGCTCCTGGAACAAAGCTCTCGGTGTTGGTGTGCTGAGCACCTCTGAGGTGATCCAGTGTCACATTTCAATGTCCCCTTTCATGGGTGTGCAGGACATGGGCTCGCACTGGGGACTCTCCCTCTCCTTTCAGCCTTTGCTGTTGCCTTGACTCGGAATCCTCCCACACCAGGAACTCGGCCGACCAAGCAAACCACAATAATTTCCTTACTTAAGTGAGTATTCCCTTTCCGGGGTAATTCTGGTGATTGAATCCTACCAGCGTTTTCCAAGTGGAATGAAAGAATGGTCAGTGACACAAATCCTGAAGAAAATCAACATCCGAACTGCAATAAGCCACCAAACTCAAACTGTGGACTCCCGGCCCTCTTTTTTCTCTCCTTGACCTTTCAGCAGCAGTAAAAGTGCTGTGTCATGAACTTACCTATTAAAGCAATTTTAAACCACATTAGAACTTAATGAAATCTGCTGAGGCCACTTATTTTTTCATGTATTTGCTGTGTATCTAATGCCATCTTAATTAATTTTACCCTTCGACTGAATGGGTAATGCAGTGGAGTGACCATGAGGTGTGACTTTGTGCCACAGCATAATTCATTTTTGTCTCACTGCTGTTAAAGTTTGATGTGTGGAGGCTTAAATTTAGTAACTCTCACGTACTGAGGATGAATAGCATAATTCTATTTTTTATGTTATAATAGATGACCATAACGCGTAATGTGCATGCTGATTAACTCGTTATTTTTATAAGAATGCTCCAGATTTAGTTTATTTATTTTACAGAATGCCCAAAATTTAGTTTCATAGTTTTTAATGGCAGATAACAGGAATTAAGTTAGCACTGCTCAGTTGCTTGCAAAGTATTTATCCAGGGAAGTACAGACACAACATCCTATTTATTTATCCTCATTTATTAGACTTTGGCCAGCAGTAGCTTGGAATTTAACTATTTATAAAGGCATCCTGTGTGTCCATGTACGGAAATGAAAATTCATTAACTATGTTGTAAACCAAGCTTTAATATTTGGAAAATCCAGTCCGGGGATATTTTTTCTGTGCCACAGATTCATTATTTCAGTATCTTTTTCAGAACAAAGCAATGCAGTAGTAAATCAGCATTTCCACAGACAGTTCTTGATGCTCTTGGCTGCATTTGCTGTTTTATCACATGAATCAAAGGTGTAGCAGCGAAACTCCAAATGACAACTCAGGCTCATTCAGCTAAAAACCAATCTGCTGAAGAAAGAGGAGAAATCAAAGAGAAAATGGGGATGAATTGCACTGAAATAGCAGAACTCCATAATGATCAGCCTGGTTTCATATTTATCGAGCAAACAGACATCCAGCTTAGCAGCTCTAAGTGCAGGAGCAGCAAAACCAGAGCACACCAAACACTCTTTATGGAGGTGGTAATTAAATGTTTCTGGGGTTTACCCACAGAGGGCCACTCCTCAGTGATGGAGTGAACATTCTGTGGAACACAATTCAGTGTATTTCCAGTCAATAGAAAAACCTGACTCCTAAAGCAGAGTTAAGGTGGGATTGAAGAGTTCAGGTCAAAAATTGCTGGCCCCAAAATGCCTCAGTCCCAGTTTATATTCCAGACATCTCGTGGTTTGGGGCCTGTGGATGGGATTCAGTGGCTGTGGAGACTTTGGGATTTTGGGGCATAATCTTTCAAACTTCTTGTGGTTGAGGAAGTGTTGGAATCTGAGCCCTCTCTTTCCTCAGTCCTGGTCCAGCCACTGGTCTGCAGTATGAAGTAAAAGATGAGAGGTGGGAGAAATTGCAACTGCTGGAATCCCAGAATGGTTTGGGTTGGAAGGGGTCTGAAACATCGTTTCTTTTCAACCTGCCTGCCATGGGCAGGGACACCTCCCCCTGTCCCAGGCTGCTCCAAGCCCCGTGAACCTGGCCTTGGACACTTGCAGGGATCCAGGGGCAGCCACAGCTTCTCTGGGCAACCTTCCACCTCTGCTTTCCTGCTTTCCACCAAAACACTGTCACAGCGTCGGGCTTGCGGAGTTTGTAGGACAGGTGCCGGTGTCCATCTTCGGGACAACTTTCCAGGCCTCGCATTTCCCTCCTGGAAATCGGGTTCCTTCACTTGAAGAACAGGCCAGCAGCTCAGACCCTGTCACCTTTCCTGACTGAGCACCCCATGCAGCCACTCTGTGTTTCCGCCTCTCGTTCCTTCTGGTAAGAGTCTCACAGATTTCAAAGTTCCATCTCAATTTTTGACTGCTCTACGAGCAGAGCGGGGTTGGAATTGACTGAACAGCACTTGAGAGCATCATTCTGTGGCTGCTGACCCTCTTTGCAAAGATTGGAACTGCAACCAGCCAAACATTGCTGAGCGTTCTCTACATCATTTTTATTTAAAATATTCTTTTCGCTCTTATTATTCGTTCTCTGTGCTCTGCAAGGCCCAAATCTGTCTTTAATTTCCCTGGTTTTTTAGGGATTTCTCTTTCCCTTCTCACTGTATCCATGATGTTTTTTCTTCTGTTGGAAAGGTTTTGCGTCATCCTTTCATGCTGGGATTTTGGAATGTTTCCCCATTTACATTTCTCTCTTTCAGGTCAATCTCCCCTTATTGGAACAGTAGCTTCCCTCTCTCCACGCAGGTAAATGAATTTATCATTCTAATAGACTTGCAAAAGACTTTTATTTTCTCCTGGCATATTTAAATATTATCAGTCCTAAAAAATATCTCCAGCACCGTGTGAATATTCAAGTTGCTAATGGATAATGTTTATGAATTATCCTCAGTTGCCTGTGTACTAAGCTAAGTCCAATTTACTTAATTATTGGTTAAATCTTACCCTGACTGTGCTGCATTTAAAGAAACTGAGTCTTTGATTAAACTTTTGTAAAAACTAATTGTCAGCCAAAGAGAAGTAAAATCCGGTGTTGGAAAAGTAACAAATTGGATTTTGCTGTGATAGTTTTTCTTGTGTGGTGCCTGCTTAATCCTGTGAAATCGCTATGAAATTGCCATTATTATTCTTCAATACAGTGCCCAGGAACTCTTTAATGCAGTCTTTGCAGGTAATTTACTCCAGGGAAAGAGGAGGTGTTAGAACACGATAAAGCGAAATTCCTGTAAAATCCGGTTTTGTGTTTTGAGGCCTCTCTCGCGTTCCCAGGGCTCGGCCGTGGCGCTGCTTTATCTCAGAGGATTTGCTCAGTGTGCCCTGTCCCATCCGTGACCCCGCCGCCTCGTTCCCGGAATATTTTGGGAACAACGCCCAGCCCCTGCCGGGGACGGCGAGCTCGCGTGGGAAGGGCTGGCACTCAGCTGGGCTTTGGGGCCACCATCTGTCGCTGTCCCCACCATCCGTCCCCTGCACCTGTGGCTGTGCTCACGAGTTGCTCACCTGCCTCTAATCCCTGAAATCTCCCACCTTGTTCTTCCCCTTGTTCTCTCGATTCCCTCCTCTCCACCCGCAGCGAGATGTACCTGGAACGTTCAAGCGCTGGGGGGTAGGGCTGAGGGCAGAAGGGTTCCTCAGAGATTGGGGCATGGTGCTAAGAGAGGGAAGAATACGTCGCTATTTCTGCTTCCGTGTGCTTTATCTTTAAAAATTCCCCACCGAAGCGACCTCTGGTTGTGTTGAAACACCTTTCTTTCTGAGTGACTTGAAAGGGAGGAGAAGAGAACAACAGTCTCCATGTGAAAAGAAAATAATGGAATTTCTGCAGCTTCAGCAATATTGATAATTCCCTCTCCAGCCCAAGGAGAGGATGGAGCTCGGAAAGCAGCTGAATTTACATTTCCCAAGGGCTCCTTTCTGGGCAGAAATTCTCAGTGTTCCTGTTTCTCTTTTGGTTTGTGGTAACTGAGTGGTGCTTTTTCAATGTGAGGATCACATCTCATCACTCATGAACGTCTCTCCGTGTACCTGTTCACTCTAATGCACTCCAGTTGTATCTCTGAGGTGATTTTCATCTGTTAATTGTAGCACTTCCAGATGCAACCACAAAACCACAGGATTTAGACATCAGACTGCTTTAAATAAACCCCAGAGTTACCAAGTGTCTGCTACGTTGAAGCAGCCCTCTAAAGTGATTTGTGTTTTCCATATTTGCTCAGGAAAGCTGCAAGGAACGTGGTAGAAGATTTTATTTCAGTCTTCCCTAATGATTCATAATTAACTTTGAGGGAAAACGATATTTTTACCTTCAGATTTGCATCGCACGTCAAAACCGATCACTTAGTCATGGTGGAGCTCTGTTACCAAAATTCCACAAAGAGAGTGGCTGTTTTTAGCCTTTGGTGTTTTCATACCCGACTCTGGAGATGGGAAGAGGGGTTGGAAGCAGTGCCTGTCCTGCAGGAGGGACAGCTCAGCACTGAATTCTGCTTTTCTTGGCAATTATGTGAACATAAGACATTTTCATTCTCTGTTTATTTGAGAACAAAATTGACAGGAAGAACATTAAAAAACAACCCCAAACATAGTCCTTAATTCCATTAGAACCATCCAGTGGGGGAGGTTTGGATGGATATCACGGAGAGGTTCTTCCCCCAGAGGGTGCTGGGCACTGCCCAGGCTCCCCAGGGAATGGGCACGGCCCCGAGGCTGCCAGAGCTCCAGGAGCGTTGGCACAGGGTGGGGTTGTTGGGGTGTCTGTGCAGGGCCAGGGGTGGGACTGGATGGTCCTGGTGGGTCCCTTCCAACTCAGCGTGTTCCAGGATTCTTTGATTCTGTCGGTTTTGGTTTCAGTGTCACCTCTTGGCTGCAGATCTGAGGCTCAGAAGCGCTGTGGGGTCCGTGAGGACAAGGGGGTGGGAGGTGGATCTCTGGTTCTTGTTTTCCGTGTCCCTTGTGTCCAAACCAAAGGTAAGGCTGCTATAAAATAACCACAAAAACAACAGAACGTGGCAGGTTTTGGTGCAGGCACAATCAGTTCTCTCTTTAAAGATGCACTTTTAGGTCAGGAGGAGTTCAAATCCTGTGCTTAGAGCACGGGAGGGAGAGACACAACGTTAATTTGTCGCTCATTTGATTTATTTAACCCCACTGAAATGAGCAGATTGAGTCCAGAGGAAAAGTGGAATAACACAGGGTTTAATCAAACCATCTCTCATTTCTGCTTGAGCTCACTTGTGCTTTTCTTTTTTAATGCTGACTGCAGATAGTCTGCTGAAGTAATAAAGGGTTGTGTTGTTTAGTACAGAATTGTTGAAAAAAATTAAATCCTGTCTGGATCATTGTGCACATCATTATTATTTTGAATATTACACGAGTGCCTCTCTTGATGCAAACAAATTAAATTGCTTTCATGTATAGAAAACATAATTATGCTCCACAAGGGACAGTGCAGTAAACACCATGTTTCAATGCTCCATATGCATTTAAACTATTGATTAAAGATGCAGATAATCTATTTTGCATCATTTTGTCAGAATCACGTTCCTTCCTAGGAATCTGGGGCTGCTGCCTGTGCTCTGAGCTGGTGGCACACCAAGGGATTCCGTAGATTTAAACCACAGAAGACAACTGGGGGCATTATTGAGGTGGATTCCCTGAAATGGAGGCAACTCCCTCACAAAACATCTCCAAAAATCAAAGAAGGAATTTTTGGAAGTTGAAATACTTTGTTGAAAATATTTTTTAAGATAACTTTTTTATTTTAAAAATAACTTCTCTGAAGTTAAAATATTTTGTTAAAATCTGGCAAGAGGGAAAACGATGCTTTCTATATTTTTAAAACACTGTGATTGAGCTCGGGAGTTACGAACCAATGGCTCTTCCCTCAGTATTCAGTAAATTAACTGAAAAATAACTATAGAATATTAATGAGAATGACATTCTAAGGGTAGATTGCAGCAGTCCCAAAAGGAAGATTTTCTTTCCTCCAGGGTGTCAGCAAAATAACAGATAACTGAGAAGTGATACTTATAATTTATTTGGGGTTTTAAAAGGCTCGAGTGCCTGTTAAGAAAACTTGGAGTAATCACAGGGCGGGTCATAATGAACCTTCATGGCCTAGCAGCTGCTTAAGGAAAGAAACAAAGAATGGAATAAATGGGATCAGCAAATTAGAAGTTGGGCTGAAGACTTCATTCTGGTTTAGTGTCTGATGGAGGTTTATGGCTTGGGTGATGCATTGCCATTTTTCCACCCCGGATTCAGATAAGTGGGCAGTGAAAGGTCCTCGCTATCAATCAAAAGCAGCTCCTCATTTTGTTTTTTAGCAGCTCTACAAAATTACCAATAACTGTCATTCCCAGAAAATCTAAATAGCTGTAGAAGGGGAAAGTTTTTATTGCCTGATTGATGGAGAATATTTTCAAGTCTGCGGTTTACAGTGTTCCAGAGTAAGAAAATCCACCTTTATTTATTTGATTTTAGTTTTAGGATGACAGCTGGTGTAATAACGAACTTACACTTGGATACAAACCTGTAATTAAAAAAACCACAGATTTTATGGCGGCAAAATATTTATGGCAGATCATGGAGTTGATGTTCCTGTCCAAGGAGAAAATTCCCTGCTTTGTGCATTTTTTGCAGCTTGGAAGTGACAGCATCGAGCGTTTAATGAGCTTTGTTCTCCCAAATATGGGAGATGCTGGGAGCTTTGTCACATTGGAGCTCTTCAATCCATCTGGAAGGGCAACAATGAAATCTTTTCCTCAGTCTGAACACGAGGAGATGCTTCACATCCCAAAATCTCCTCCCCTTGCCGTCTGCGGGCTGTGAATCCAGGCGTGTGCACACACGGAGAGGGGGATGCACGGGGGGCAGTGGGCAGAAGGTGTTTCCTGTCTTGGATGCACATTCCAAGGGCTGCCACGTCTTGGGGAAGTTGCAGGGCAGCTGTCAGATGGATGAAAATAGGCAGCCAAGCATTAGGCTGCCCAGAAAAAGCATTTTGAGCGAATATTAAGGAAGAAAGGCTTCTAAACCAGAGCATGAGAGATGGGGAGCGGTTTGACTGGCAGTGGGTGAAGATGCTGCTTCGCTGGAGATTGTCAGAGCCAGGCAAACATCCCTGAGGCAGGAGCAACAGCAGAGCTAATTTAATCCAGAACAGTGTCTCGGAATTTAAGGTCAATTATGTTAATTGGTGAGACAGTTCAGGATAGGGAGCGGTTGGAGTGTGGGCTTTGAGGGTTATCAGAAGAGGCAGGCGTGCTCTGTGGGGCTGTGGCACCTGTCTGAATTTCTGCTGTCGGGGCAGCACTCCAGATTTATGAATTTCAGTTCCTTAATGAGCTGCTCAAGCTCCTTTTTAAGCCTCAGAATCCCCTAAGCCCCTCCTTTGTTTATAGACCTGCGTTGTCACAACTCTGCTACTCCCCGCCCATCTGGGTCTTGGATCACTGTAAAGGAATGGTTTAGGATGGACCTCAGTGACTTTACAAAGCTGCAGCTTTTGGTTTTGTCATTAGTATGGAAAGGATTCCTGCACTGTGTTAAATCCCACAAATTATTGATTTTTGTCGTAGCTTTGAAGGTGCTTCTTGGGCTCGTGGATCTTTTTTAAGTTTAATGTTGGACAGGCTGAACTCCTGTTGGATATTGTGTGAAGTTGTGTTTGCATCTGCGAGGGTTGAACGGAGGGTGAAGATGTTCTATCAGTGCCTCTCAGGATGCTGCTGTTTAATGATGCAAGCTGCCTTTTATTTGATTAGGGACTCGGTACTATCAAAACAGCCATGCAGCTTTTATTACAGGTGTGCAGAGAGGCTGTTCTGTTCTGTTCCTCGGATGGATGAGTCGTTTTTTACACAAATCTCTGGGAACACCTTTATTCCTCATTACTTTGTGAGGAGGCCACCCAGCGAGCCTGTTCCAGTGGAACAAAAAAAAAAAGGTGTTTACACGTACCTGGGGAGGGTGGGTTGGTGTCACAGCAATAATAAAATATGCTGATGGGATCTTAAGATCATTTTCACGGGTGGAAACCGAGACTTCTGCTCCTGATGAGAGCCTGCTGATGAATAATCAGCTCCATATCTCAGCGAGGTAAACACAATCTGGGGCTGAATGGATACCAGGGGAAATCCTTCATGTATTTTCATGAGTCTTTGTGCATGGGTGTTATTCTTAGATCCTTTTCCAGCACGGTTCTTTCCCTTGCAGCCCACTCCTTCCCAGCAGCGTGGTGCTGCTGGAGCAGCCCTTCCCTGAGCACGGCTCCGGGCTCTCCACGGGCAGGGAAGGGCCCTGAGAGAGGGGCTGGGCATGCAGCATCCTCACGGATGGGCGCTGGACACAGTCTCGGAATAATTTGGGTTGGAGGGAGCTCTGGAGATCACCCAGTCCAACTCCCTGCCGAGGCAGAGTCACCTGGAGCAGGTGACACAGGAACGAGTCCAGGTTTGGAAAGTTCCCCACAGAGGAAGACTCCACACCCTCCCTGGGCAACTCTTCCAGTGCTCCGTCCCCATCCTTGGAAAGTTCTTCCTTATGATGAGGTGGAACTTGTTGTCTTTTAATTTAGGGCTGTTGCTCCTCACCCTGCTGCTGGACACCACTGAAAAGAGCCCGGCACCATCCTCTTGACGTTCCTTAGAGGTGTTTGCATGGATTGGTGGGATCCTTTCTCAGCCTCCCCTTCTCCAGGATAATCGGGCCCAGCTCCTGCAGTCTCTCCTCGAAAGGGATGCTCCAAACCCTTCATCGTCTCTGTGGCCTCCACTGGACCCTCTCCAGCAGCTCCTTGTCCTTCCTGAACTCTGGAGCCTGGAATTAAAGGTGATATTCCAGATGTGCCTCAGCAGGGCAGAGCAGAGGGGGAGCAGACAGAGCCAGAAGCAGCTCAAAAAAGGGAGGTGAAGGAGCAGAATCTGCTACGAGGTGAGAAATAACCACAAAATTTCACAGCAGGGAGAGATCCAGCAAAGAGTTATCCCAGCAGGGATCGTGGGGAAGCAGCTCTGCCCAGGCTGGCAAGGAACTGATACAGAAATAACATTTGCAGTGATATTTTTAATATAAATAAAGCAACATTTTAGACCTGGGCACTCAGCTGCCACTTGCCATGGAAAAGGTGAATGGCTGCAGTGATGCAGGTACAGGTTAAGCACCAAATCATCCCAATTTTCAGGCCTGTTTCTGGAGAGGTGATAGATCCTTGCTGACACAGCTTTCTGTGGGATCTTTTCAATACTAATTATTGCACTAAACATTCAATAAGTAGAGCAGTTTATCTCTTTATCTCACCCCCTCGCATGGGCCTGAATTCTGTCCCTGATGTGCAATCAATGCAATTCTGTCGTTGTGGCATAATGCAGTCGTGGCTAAATAGGTATTTTCAGGACGTGATAAAATCAGCTGGAATGGTAGAAACCATTTATAAACATCGGCTAATTAGGGAAACTTTATAAAACTTTATTTTCCCTCTCTTAATTTTCTCACACAGATACGTCCTACCTTTTTTTTTTACCGAGTAAAGCCCCTCCCTGCAGTACAAAACTCTAAAGGAGAGATTTGTTGGCTTTAATTCTGAGGTCTCTGCTAACAAAGGGTGTAAAAGATGCCATGAAATGAGAAAAAAGCCAGACCTAAGAGTATCTTCTTAGTAATGAGTCTGTCCCCTGGCTGTGATTGTAGCACTGGATTAAGTTCCAGTGATGTCCCAGTTAACTAAGAGAAATATTAAATGTCACAAAGGCTTCCTTGGTATTTGAGAATCTTCTAAAAAGAATTGTTCCTTTAAGCCATGGCTTTTTGGAAATTCTAGTGTGGGGATTAGGGGATGGAGCTACACCAGCTTTGCAAACGTGCTGGAAAGTAGGGCAGTATTTTAGTCACAAAATGTGGAAAAACTACCAAAAAACTAATATTACTTCAACTTTTCTTTTTCATCCTACACCTGATAGTCCTGAGGTGTTCGGGGTTTTTTTCAGGGCTACTATTGCACAAATAATTGTGCTCTCTTTTAGCTCAAATTAATCTGTTTTTCCCACTGTGGGAAAATAAAAACCAGACAAACACAATTACTGAGTTTTTAGTGCTAGGAGCTTCCTCTTGGATTCCAGAGCGCAGATCCAAACCAAGATGTTCTGCTTCCAGTCAGCTCAGGTTTTCCTGGGACGTTTTCTTTTTTAATTACGTGTTTAGCCATAAGAACTTTGCTTGTTGACTTACTGTGGCAATATTTGCAGCTCGTAATGCCAAGGCTAAAGAAATCTCTGCTGTGCTTTTTATCTGGTTGTTATCGCGGTGTTTAAGATGTAAGTAATGAAAATGTTAATGTTTATGGATTTATTTGTTTACTTTCAGTTATCTGCTTGCAATAATATTAGAATTTGGCCATGTTGTTCTGCTGCTGTTGCATAACTTTGCCTAGAAATGACAAAAAAAAAAAAAAAGGCTTTTATGGATTTTGTAGGATTATTTCTTGAATTATGTATTAATAACTTCACCTGAAGGTGAGTTTCTGCCACTGAAATTGCAAAAGGACGATAGTGGAAGCAAGAATGAGAATTAAGGTGTTAACTGTTCCTAGAATTAAGGAACTAGAATTAAGGTGCTAACACGGTTCCTGGTGGATAATGAGTGGTGTTTGGGGGCAGCTGGAAGACACCAGACAGTAAAAAGCAACTTTATTTTTTTGCCACATTCAAATTCACCATGGTCAGGACGGGGTTTTTTTGGGGTAGAGGCCAAATTCTTCAGACCTGGGCCTTGAATAAACCTGAGCTGATGCGACCAGCCTCACGAGGAAAGGAGACACCAAGCAATTCTGCCTTTCGACACCGAGTTTCCATTTTTTCTGGCAAAATGCAACAGAACTAAACGCAAAACAGAGCTAAACAACAAAAAATTGGGACCGAGGGCTTCTGTGAAATGCAGAATAAGCAGAGTTCCCCAGTGGGGGTGGCAGAACCCCCAGCAATCCCTGCAGCTCAGCCTTGCCATCCGTGGAGCCTCCTCCAGAAGGCGAACGGGGAAGGGTTCGTGGTGGCTGTTCACTTCCAGCCTGGGAACAGATGGCGCTGGGCTACCTGTGACTCATGTTCCTGCTGCTGCTGCTGCTGCTGCGAGGGCAACAGCTTGAGGAGCTCCTGGGCGAGGAGCTGCGGCGAACAGAGCGGCTCTGTGGGCCCCCGGGCGAGCGGCGTGCGGCGAGTTCTCTGCTTTAGCTCTTCCCTGAGCCGGGTCTCTAAGCCTGGCTCGACTTACCCCTTGATTTCCCCTAAAATCCCTCCGTGGTCGTGGGGCGTTCCTGCAGGGCACCGAGGTTTGCCCGGTCCCCTATGCAGCACTCAGGCTTGTTTCCTACGGATGAAAACCACCACCCTCAATTAAATCCGTCACCTCCCGTTCCTATAAATCAGGGAACACGCCTGGAATTTGCTTTTTTGATTTAAGGCTGTAGTGCCAGCAGTGATGCTGCATCTGTGCTGTGTATCCTGTGATGCTGCACGTGTGGCTGTTGCGGGGAGAAAATGAGTTTTTGGGGATGGATTTGGTTTTAACGACCCTGCAAAAGCAAAAGGAGCATTGTTTGGGGTGTGGGTGATGTCAGGGTAGGGTAGAAACCAAAATCTTTCTGCCCTGGAACTTCTGGTTTGCTCCTTCAGGTCCACAAATGTCATGACTGTAAAGAAACAGAGATGAAAGTCCTGAAAGTGTAAGGTCACCCTGAAGATGCCAGATTTCCTCTATCTTCAGCCAGCAGTAAATTGATGCTTTATTAAAAGCATTCCTATTAAAAACCCCCATATAGATGAAATCTTCACCAATTTGTCCAAAACCTTTGGGCAGGAAGTGTCCTGCAGACGTCAGGCTGAGAAAGGAGAGTCCAAAGCCTTACATTAAACCCTCAAAACTTTGTCTTTTGTGCTACTGTTCGGCATCAGATTTGGTGTAAAAGGCAGAGAGTTGCAATTCCCATTGTAAAATGTCAGTACAGGATTTTTTCCCTGTTTTTCTGTCCTCACTTTCTGTTTCTTTCATCAACTTTTTTTTTAATTATCCTAGAGAGCAGATTTCTGTGGGGGAACAGTTCAAGTTTCTTTCGCAGGGATGGATAGAGGAAAATGGAAAGTTGTTTTGTTTTATTGTTTTTATTTTATGTTATGTTATGTTTATGTTATGTTATGTTTGTTATGTTATGTTATGTTATGTTATGTTATGTTATGTTATGTTATGTTATGTTATGTTATTTTCAGTTCTTAGTCCAGTCAAACTCTCAGCAGCAAATGGAGGCTCCATAAGGATATAAACAGGTTTTTTTGGGAATTGTTGTTCTAAGAGGGAGCACTAAGAGTGAAGGGAGGACAGAGAGCCCTTCCTGCTTTAAATGTGAGGAGAACTGGCTGGAAAAGGGATAAGAGATTAAACCCAACAAATGAGGATACTCCCAGTTGTTGAGGTCTTGAATTAGGCAATCTGCTGCCTTCTAGCAGCTGCTCCTGGAGGTTTTCCTGGTCAGAAATAGTCAAAACTCCTCCCAGCCACCCGAAAATATGGAAATATGGAGCATTTAACTCTTTGCCTGCCAGGACGGCAGCGGTCCGTGGCAGCTCTGCTGATGGGAGATGTTTTGTGGTGCTCAGGTCCCCCTGAAAGGGCTGAACTCGGCTCCACTGAAGAATCACCTCCCTCATTAAAGCCCTTTCCTAAATTAGCTCCCAATCTCAGATTAAAAAAAACCTCGCAGGAAAATCTCTGGCTGCTATCAGCTCTGGAATGATCCAATCCTGAGTTTTAATTCATTAGGCAGTTCCGTGGAAGGGGAGAAAGCCATCTGTAATAAGCTAAAATTGCTGACACAGAGCTCGTAAGAGGTTCTCTGCCAGAGGTTTTTATTGCAGTTATGTAAGAAATCATCGACTTAGGAAGTTCAAAGAAACTTTCAAAATAGGTCTTTTTGTTTTGGCTGTGTTTCCGAGCAGTGTAGCAGGAGGCCGTGGAGATACTGCTCATAATAATTAGAGCTGGGAAACCTTAAGAAAACACGCCTGGGGGAAAGGGAAAGTGCTTTATTTACAGAAAGTTTGGAGGCTATTTTTAAAAAGGAGGAGTGTTTAAAATCCAAGTTAAAGTGGCCACTGACTCCATGAGTCCTGACACAGGGGGAGGGGACAGCACTGGAAATGAGCTGGGAAATTGTTGTTCCAAAGCTCTTTTACCTTTCCTAGACATGGAAAAAAAGCCACCGGAGGCACTTGACTTTGTTTCATGATTCTTGTTACAACAACAAATGCTTAAATAATATTTTATTTTTTTTTAGTTCTGTTGTCTTCCTGACTCCAGCACTGGTTCCTTTAATACCACTCTGTGCTCTTGCTCATGCATTTATTAATGACCAATGCTCCAGTTCAATGTGGAGAAGTGCCCTGAGAAATGATTTCTTGCACAGTGCACCACAAACGACATCCTGACCTCTGCAGATTCATTAATTTGGGCAGAAAACGGCAATTTCTGCTTTGAAAATACTGATTTCCCCAGAAAATCCTGACATGTTGTCCTTAACACCTATTTAGACACTTACAGCGAGGTGCACCTGGGTTGTTTATAGAGGATTAATGAATTAATGGGGTTTTTTAAATTTTATTTTTGGACAGAGGAGGCCCTGAGAGCACAAAAACCACTGAACTTCAGCTAATATTTTTTTTTTTTTTTTTTTTTCCTCAGCCATCCATAAATAAAACTTTTAGCCTAAGGGAAAAAAACCCAATTTTCTCTTGTTTTGGGGCAAACTGTGAATACTCACAGAGCCTTGCACACAGTCGAGATCAGTTAAAGCAAAGCGTGGAACGGTTGTTATTTTTACTTCTGTTTTTTAATTTTATTTCGGTTCTAGACGAGGAAACAACTTCACGGGGAAATCGGTGAGGATGAATTTATTTTGAACAATTACGAAGACACGAGATCAGCGTTTCGTGGGATTGTGGAATCATGGAATGGGAGAGCTGGAGGTTTTTAATCCAGCGTAGACATCACCACTTTTTGTCACGCTGCACAAGGACCAGCTGCTGCAGGGCTCTGTCCCTCCCATTCCTGCTGGGAATGCAGGAATGTGATGGATTTAACCGCTATATTCGTGTATTTCTGTAACAATGAATTCTTTTTTGTTCACGAAATTATCTGTAGCTCCAGGCTGTAAATATCAGGTAACTTAGTTTTAAGAATTAAGCCACTTGGTTTTAACCAGATCTTCTCATTCCCCGTCCAGTTGTAGTTTTATCTAGTTCTAGTTAAAATTGGCAGTTCTTAATTTTGTACAGTTCTGGTATTCATGAGGTTTAAAATGTGCCAACATTGAAGAATTATGTGCCAAGGAGTGAAACCTCCGTGTTTGTTGATTTATAATTGTGTTTTCTTTAAGAGGTCAGGTTTAAAACACACACAGAGCTGGAATTAGTGCCAGAAATAACTTTCTTCCCAATATTTAGTGTCAGTATCGAGGACTGGCACGATTATTCTGCAGATTAAAAATTCCTGGCACAAACTTCGGGCCATGGAGAAGAGAATCTGTTTGATGGATGATTTATCTCAGTTTTAGGCCTGTGTTTTGCTTAAATTCCTAAAAAGGAGGAGGGCTCTTGACATCGGTGGGATTCTTCAGAGTGCCTGACACTTGAAGAGGTGGAAAAGTCTTGGAGTAATTGGAGTTGCAGGGAGCAGTAACGTGGATGTCCTGTCCCTCCTCCTGAGGAGCTTTGCCTGCCTGTGACTCCAACATTTATGGAAACCCTGCCATTTATTCATCCCAGCCTCTGTGGGAGAGGGAGGGATCTTTCCATTCCTCCTGTCCCACCCCCTACATGAAACTGCTCATGTGTGCCAAATCAGCCAAGGATTTGGGAAAGGTTCTTTCCATTCCTCCTGTCCCACCTCCAACATGAGACTGCTCATGTTTGTAAAAAACCATGGATTTGGGGGGGTGTTTCTTTCTATTCCACCTGTCCCACCTCCAAAATGAGACTGCTTATGTCTGGGAAAAAGCATGGGTTTGGGGAAGGTTGTTTCTGTTCCTCCTGTCCCACCTCCCCGTGAAACTGCTCCTGTGTGTAAAATGAACCATGGATTTGGGGATCTTTCCCAGTGCTCTCACACCAGTTTTACAAACTTCACTGTGCAATTCAGAGTTGTAAGACTGGGATGGCCATGAGGGGATGCACAGGATCTTGAAGAACCCAAACCCGGTTGATTCCATCTGAATTAGGGCATTGAACAGTGGGATAATTGTAATTCTTCCCCCAAATAATTCCTGAGGTGCATAAAAATAACAAGTCGTCAGTTCTGCAAAGGGAATGTGAGGTTTGGGAGGTCTGGGGGGTGTTGAACAGAGCCACTGCCAAGGGATGTGGTGTGAGGTGTCCTCTGGAGCAGAATTCCAAAGGTTTTCATGAGCCATCCTAACGAAGATCTGTAGTGAAGCCTCCTTGAAAAATCAACCTACAAATCTCTGCAGCACATGCTAATGTGTTCCTCTAGCTACGTGGTTTTCATAGGAGATATATTAGGAATACTGAAACTATTAAAATCCACTTCAGGTACTTGTGCTAAATATGTTTAACGAGCTCTGCTTGTTAAAATTCATTTCTGACAGAGATGGGGAGGAAGAAAGGAAAAGGATCTGTTAATCCTGTTAAAAAAATGAGCTTTTTTCATAGAGGTTTTCTAATTGATGAGAAAAATGCTGTCAGTACCAGTATTTTTAAAAAGGTTTGGCAGAATATGCCAGAATTATTGAAAAGTTAAGGGGATTTTCTGTATAAATTGAGATGGTTTGGAAGGAAGGACTGGTGAGTGTCACATCTTTTACTGGGTGACAGATGTTAACATAGGAACTTGCTAAAGCCAGAATATTTTGTTTTTCACAGGATGTTCTTACACTGAGGTGTGGCTGTACCTGTGAGCTGAACAAGCCCCAGATTGTGGAGATCCTCGTGGGCAGCACGGGGCTGGATCCAGGTGAGGACAGCTGGGTGGATAAATTGCTGTGTGACCTCTGCCAGCGTCGGCCACCCTGAAATCTCTCCCTGTAATAGAGGTCAGGACACCCTGACAAAATTGCTTTATCATAATTTTTCTTGCCCACTTTCCAGCCTTGACAGGAAAGAGAATTAGATGGCTGCATCTGAGGGGTTGTAAAATAGAGATGTCACCATTCAAGGGTCTCACGTAGTCTTGGTGCAGGTGTGCAGTGACAGTGTTAGTGCAAATTACAGTCCAGGCCATTCGTTAAATTTCATTTAAATACAGTCTGTTTGTGCTAAAAAACGTGAATTCCTCTAGGAACGTGTGCAGAGATGAGGAGGGCAGCAGTTATCCCCGAGGCTTGGGCTCTGAGAGCAGGGTGTAGTGACAGCAGATGTCTCTGGGGCCTCTCCTGTCCAGAAGGAACTTGGTGGATCATCCTCCAGGTGGACTGGGGCTCCTGGGATCCTGCCCAGGATTCTCTTTTGCACCCCGAGGGCAGGAATTGAGGTGAAGCCTGAAGCAGCACAGTGAAATTGGTGTCACACCCAGGAATGGCTGTGGAAAAATGCACATTGCGGCACAGCACTCCGCATTCCGTTTTTCCACTTTGCATGCAACAGCCGCGTGGATGAAAGGAGTTACTTCACTAAACCCAGGCTCTGCTAACTCAGACTCACATCTTCAGCTCACACTTGGATCTGCAAGTCAGAGAGTTCTCCTTCTGGTGCCCTGTCATCAGTAATAAATGTTCTGCAGCCCCTGGCTCGCACCTTGCGTGGCCTCGTTGCCTTGAGTGGGGTGATCAGATGTAATTAATGCACTCTGGACTTGCTTAATGATGCAGAAGCAGGAACGGATTCAAGCTCGGGACTCGTAGCTGCTTTGCCTCTGAAATCTTAACAGGATTAAAGCACCATTAAAGAAATCCAGGGAGCTGTGTGAGCAGTGGAGCTGCTGAAGCCAGGATTCCTCTGGATTTGTGTCTTGTGCTTGATTGACTATTTAACTGATTTCTGGGGAGATTGTTATCTCTTCATACACCTATAATCCCTTCCTGCTGCATATTTTGGCAGTTTCGTGCTGCTTGCTGCAGAAATTCCCCAGTAGGATCAATAGTTATTAGGACAAAATTGTTCAAAACCTGCTTTCTCTTTCACCTCACCCCCTGGCTTTAGAAAATTGAAACAGTTCAGGTTTTTCTTTGCATCTTTTACTGCTGTGTTTCGATGGGAAAAAGCACGGGGACGTGGTTATGAGCTTGATAAACCCTGATCCCATAAAATAAAGGAGATCAGAAAGAAATGAAATAAAGAGTAGACTCTTCAGTATAATTCACAGGCCTGTGAGAATAAAAAGAAACAATCACAGAGCAATCTTGCAAACTGCCAAAAGGATAACAGTATTAGGAAGAAAATGTTTATGACTGAGATAAAATTGGTGGGAGTCAGATCAAGGATTTGGGTGAGAGAACCACGCTTTTATTTTTACAAAACCTATTATTTTATAAACCTCTGGGAAATAGTCATGCTTAAATGGCAGAGTAGGATTTGAGGTCACCTGGCTCATGAATAGGGGACGAGTGTTGGTGCCCTCTCTTTTCTCCGAGCTCCCCGCAGTGCCACATTCCCTGGGAAAGAGTTCCTGGATTTTATGGAGCTCTCAGCTTTGGGTCTGGATGGCCCCTGAGCTCCAAAATATCAGAATAATTGATGTCAGTTTGGTTCATGGAGGGGAAGGAGCTTGGAGCACCCTGGGACAGTGGGAGGTGTCCCTGCCCATGGCAGGGGTGGCACTGGATGATCCTGAAGATCCCTTCCAGCCCAGCCCATTCCAGGTCACTGCCTCAGTGCTGGAGATTCTTTGTTTTAAGGAATTTCGTTCATTTCTTCAACAGAAGGATTTTTATAAGGTCCGGTTTTGATTGATTCCTCATATGTGCATATTCAGTCAGCTAATTTGTGCTTAAAACGTGCAGAATTATGTACATGGCACAAAAGGACCCCACCAGAATTCATAGGTCCTAGAAAAGGCACTGGTAACCTGGCTAAACTCTTACCCAGGATGGCAAAAACTTTATTAAATCTTTGTGGGTTTGCCTGTTGTGAAAGTCTCATTCAAGAATGGAATAAGCCATAGTTTAAATGTCCTGTCCACTCACGAGGTTTTAGAAAACTCAAACTACTCAGTGAAAAAAAAAAAATTATGAAAACCAAGGAATGGGGAATTCAGGGATAAGTCCAGTTCCTGGGAATGAAATTAATATGTATAATTTCACACAGAGAGGAAAAGCATTTGTGTGTGTTTGTTCTTAAGTTCTTTACAGCTTTTCATAGAACTCTGTACTATGAATTCTGTTTTATGAATCCATGTTCTCCTGTGTTAAAAACTTGTGGGGGTTCTGATTTGTTTCGGTTCTTGGAACTAATGTTAAACGCCACTTTTCAAATCTAAGAATCCCAGGCCCCGCCTATTCCATAACTCACTAAAATCACTCTCCAGGAGTAACCATAACTGCAAGGTTAATAATTTAAAAATTATATTCTAATTAACTTTATCGCGTATGGCATGGACATTGCTGTAACAGCAATAACTACATTCAAACTATGGAAAAATAATTTGGGGAGCATCATTTTAGGAGCTGTGGCTGAGATTAGGACAGACAGAGCTTGTTAAGTTCAAAGTTATTTGTCCATTCTGCTGCTTCTGATTCTGCACTACGGGAGGAGTTCGGGTTGTACAAATGTGCTTTTTGTTCAGCTGCAGGAAAATTCATTCCAGACAAAGTCAATAAGAATGGGTCATTTTCATCAAGTTGATGTATTTCTCCTCAGTTACGCTATTACAAATCAATGGGAGTAAATCCATAGTTAAGAGTGTAACTTGCATAAGGATCCAGGGACTTCTCCAGTGGCTGGAGAAAAATGCAGAGAAGGAATAATCAAAGTTCAGTGTCTGAAGCCTTCCAATGAGAAGATAATTTCTGTCTCGTGTCGAAACCTGTGATTAATACAGAAATTATCTATAGAATTTATTGCTTTAAACCCTCGATGTAATGAATTTATTTGTTCCTCCCTGGTGGAATTCTCTGCCCCTGTTTTGAGCAGCTTTTCCACAGATGATGTCATTCTGGGAGTGAAATGCAGTGGCAGAATTTGGGGAATTGAGGTGGAAGATGAAGTGGTTGAGGCTGGGGGTTGATGTCCTTTAACTCCTCTGCTTTGGGAGGTTTTTCCTTTAGGAAACTCAGGAAAACGATGGGTGTCCCAGCCAGCCAGAGAAGGATTTGAAGGCATCTTTCAAGATAAATGTAAGTATGTAAAATGAAATAATTTGTTTTATCTCCACGAGAAGATTTCTGAGAGAACAAGTTGAGAGTATTTGTTTGGCTGATGGAAAGGATGGAACCCGAGGTGAAGCTGGGAGAACAGAACTTGACTAAAATACATCTCTTACAGAGAATTTCCCTAATTAAATTGAAAAGTTGGCACCTTTGGCAGCCTTGAGCATTGAAAACAGAATAATTTATGACCTGTGGCAATCCCTATTTAATGGTGCGAGGCTCAGCTAAAACATTGCCTGCACCTTTGGAGATCAGATCTGCAGCACTAGGACCTGGAATTCGTAAAAACCGGGAACACAAAGTTATTTTAAGGTTGGCAGCTTTCAGTGAGGAAGGTCAGGACAGTTCCATTCCGTTGGTGTGGCTGTCCAGGAGGCACTCAGGGAGTTGGATTTGTTGTTTATTGTTCGTGTCTCTTCCTGAGTGAGTTTATAAAATAGCAGCCACATTCCCATTTATCCTGAAAATACAGGAGAGCAAGATTTGGTCTGGTTTAGACATGAATGTTTAAAGTTAATTGTGTAAAGTGGAACATCCCCTATTTTAATGTATTACTGACTTTATTTAGGACACAAAATGCACATGGATTTGGGAGAGATGAGGTATTTTAGTATTTTTTTACTGAATTCCTTGATACTGAATGCCAAGAGAATCAGTTTCCATTTTGGCTTTGGAATAAAACCCAAACAATTTCTATACATTGGTAGGAATTTGCAGTTTTTCCTAATGAATGAGCTCACTGAAAAGAGTCAGAAATTACTGCTGATAATTAAAAGAATAGACAAAGAAACATTGTGGGCAGAAAAAAAGGCACAAAAATTGAAACTGAATCGATTAGAAAACTGCAGGCACCATGAATTTGGTGGTATTGGTTTAACTATTTAGTCTATAGTTTAACTTTTGGTCCTGTGAGAGGAAATACCGAAGATCCTCTCTAATACTGAGGTGAGACACTTGTTCTTCATTAGCTGGCCAATATTTATCACTGAGATCAAGATTTTTCTTCTTGTAAGGGTGGAAAATCTCGAAATCAGGATTTTTCAGCTTGTAAGGGGGAAGCTCTTAAGAGTCACAGATCTGTCTGCCTTTAAATCTGTTAAAAAATTGAAAATTTAACCTCTCTTCCTCACCACCTTTGAAAAATTTAATCTGGACATGATTAAATTAAACTCAAGAAGCTTTGTCTGACTCGATACAAGAAATCAGGTTTAAGACTTGGAAATATTTCTTGGCATTTAATAGAGAAAGGAGCAGGTTTGGTCATTACTTGTGTGCCTGAATATTGTCCAAACCTCACTTGTAGGATTAAACGTGACACAGAGCGGGACCTGTCTGTCCACAACTGGAAGAGTCACCAGTGATGGGTGAGTGCCAGGTTATTCCTGAAGTTATTCCCACTGCACGGGTGGTCCCATCCCGAGGGATGGCATTCCCAGTGTTCCTGCAGCCCTTCAGTCAAGGAGGAAAAGAGACAGGGAATGTTTTCAGCCTGGTGAACGATGTGTGGGCGGAAACGTGGAGCTCCCAGCTTACCAGCAGGACAAAGTGGGAACGAAGGTGGGGAGTTTATCAAACCCCAGGTAACTGGAAGGAGCAGGGGTTTGCTGGGTGGTGGCAGTGTTTCAGTGAGGCTCTGAGACAAACTCAGTCCTGCAGCTCGAGTGGCAGGGATTTTTGCAAGGTTTTAATGAGGGGACGTCCGTGGCTGTAGCCTCAGCAGAGTTCACGTCCTTCGTGGCGTCAATAATTTAGGATTATTTAATGGGGACCTGCAGAATATAAACCCATCCTGGTGGGAGATGACTTTATTGAGACCATCTTCTGGGGCTGAAGAGTCTTTGAAGTGTCTGCTTTCAGCAGAACACTAAATAACGTACCCGCTATAATTTTGTTGTCGCACAAGAGAAAACCCTGTTCAGCAGTCTTTTGGTGGAGAGAGTTGTTACCTTTCACTTGCTTTTGTGTGAAGAGAACAATTTCTCGTCTCTGGTCTGCTCCTGAAAAATTCCCTGTGTGACTTGAAGAGAAAAGCATTTAATAATTTACATAATATCTATTTTGAAACATGTGCCCAAAGAAGAGCTGATGTGTTGCTCAGATAGGGTTCAGTAAAAATGCACAGACCCAGTTCTAATTTCACTCACATCCTCCACCCTCCTAAAACCAGAATAATTCTGGTGATTTTAATAGAATTAACAGGGCAGGACCAAAGCTGTCACATCGTCCTTGGTTTCTGAAGGATGAATGTCCATTCCCTGTGGCTTTTGTCTGTACCTCGGTGTGAACTGCCTGCCTCCGCCAGTTTGGAATCCCTTTGTCAAGGTGGTTCCAAGGAGAGATGGAGAGATCATTATTGCTGAAAATGAAAACCCAGAGAGAAGAGTGGAATCTTAAAATCCCGGAAAGGGTTTGGGTTGGAAGGGACCTTCAAATCCTCACGTGCCACCCATCTTCCATGGCAGGGACATCTTCCACCGTCCCAGGCTGCTCCAAGCCCCGTCCAGCCTGGCCTTGGGCACTGCCAGGGATCCAGGGGCAGCCACAGCTTCCCTGGAAAACAGATCCTTTTATAAATCCCACTGTGTTGTTCATCAGATAATCCAGATGGGAATCATCCTCAGACAAATACTGGGAAATCAGTTTGTGGTTTTCTACTGTTCATACTTCTCCTGGCTTTAGGATTCTCCTAATAACTTGCTTTTTAAAGTAGAAAGAGCAATGTGAGAAAATAAATAATGAGCAAAACCCCTTCTGTACTCATATTATCCTTATGATCCTTACCCTTATTATTTGACATATATTCTAATGTCTTTTGGATCTTGTCCCTCACCTTTGGCAATAATTCAGTTTTCTCTACACCCTACAGCCTTCCAGGAGGCTTTTTTTGGTGTTAATTCCCTCTGCAATCAGCTGAGTTTGGCTAAGGAATTCTGAAGGTTAGAAACCCGTTTCCAGTCTCCTGGAAATCTTTCCATTCCCACTGTTGTTGCAAAGCTTTTTCTACATCCCCATTACATAAGTTAAATTAAGAACATAGGTCTAGTCGTAGTCATAATCAATTTTCTGATTATGTAGAGAAGGAAAAAGTGCTGGAGCATTAACAATTTTTTAAAGTGCATTTAAATCATTATTCATTTATAGGGTTGCATTAATTTCTGAATAATGCAGCGCTGGAGATGGATGATTCACAGCCATGTAAAGTCTTTTGTAGTCGTTTAGAGCCTCATTATTTGAATCTATCACTCACTGTTTCCACCCACAGACGCTTCTTGAAGCGATGAGGCAAAAATCATTCTGGTGCAGATAAAAGGGGAGAGCCTGGCAAAACAAACACAACAAGGATTTTAATTAGGCTGATGTTCCTGAACTCCCACCAGGTTAGCAAAGGGCACCGGCAGCCGTTCCAAACACAGCTGGAGCAGGGCTCAGCTCTTCCCAGCCACAGGGAGGGGTGGGTCCGGCTGCAGCACCAAGCAGGGATCCCAGCTCTTCCCAAAAACAGGGGCTGTGCTTCTCCAGCTGCAGGAAAAGTGGCAGATCCAGGTCGATGGAAGAATTTGCTGACCAGGCACGACAGGCACCAAAATGAACGAAAAATGAACCCAAACCTAAGCAGTGAAGATGGGAGGAATAAAAACCAGGAGCCACCTGTGGAGCCAGAAGCCACAAAGGGAGGAGGGAGCTTGGCTCCAAACTGCTGACTCAGGCATTGCTTCACTTTATTTCTACTTGATTTGCAAAAAGGGATTTTTTTTTTCCTATTTATTTCCTCAGATAATGACACCTCTGCATTGATTTTTTTTTTTTTTTAACTTCTTTGTTTTCTCTTTTGAAAATTTGATCTTTTGTTAGAGGTAGGGCTGAGTTATTAATGGAAATGTGAGCCTGGTGAGGGAGGCTGAGGCGCTTCATCAACCCCAAACAATGAGTTGGGTTTCATTTAACTCCCCACAGAAAAGATGAGAGAGATGAGCAAGTTCAGGTGAAGTACAACCAAGGGCTTTGATGAAAAGAAAGAAATAAAAAATCTCCTGAATTTAATATGAAGGTTTTTGTAGATTTTTAGGAGTTATTTTAGGAGTCATTTTTTAACTTCTTGAGTGCAGTTGCCAGTTTTTGTATGGAAACTATAGGAAGTAGGAATTCCCATGTTCCTGTGGGCAGCTCTTGCTTGAAGAAAATTTTATTTTTCAGACAGAGAATTTTTTTTTTTCTGCCTGTATTCATTATCTTAAAAGGTGAAGGATATTATTCTTTAATTTCTGACTTGACAATTCACCGTGTCCTTTACTTTTAATACACCCTTGGTGCTCAGACTCTGCCATGAGTTTCTGTTCTGTGCCTGTATTTTGCCTTGTATCACAGAATCCCACAGTCCCAGAATGGTTTGGGTTGGAAGGGACCTTAAAATCATCCAATGCCACCCCCTGCCCTGGGCAGGGACACCTCCCACTGTCCCAGGGTGCTCCAGCCTCATCCACCCTGGCCTTGGGCACTGCCAGGGATCCAGGGGCAGCCGCAGCTGCTCTGGGAATTCTATTCCAGGGCCTCCCCACCCTCACAGGGGAGAACTTTTCAGTGAGAGGATTTGCAGTGCCAGCGGTGTTCAGAGAGACAAAACCCCTGGAGCTTCTTCTCTTGGAGCTCTTGAAACTCTTGGAGCTGCTTCTTGCTGACCTTTGAAAATGAGAGGGAGATCAAGGCACGTGTGCGACTGTAGGATGTGCAGAAGCTCCCTGGGAATAATGATTGAGACATTTGTTCTTACCCAAAGGGTGCAGGTTGCTTATTTATTTATTCGCTTTCGGTATTTGGGCAGAAATATGAAAAAGCTGCAAAGTACAGCTCAGTTTTAATGTCTGACACTCTGGCATGCGTGCTGAGATCAGCAATCCGTGTATTAATCCAAAGGTTCTCATAAATAAATTTCCTCCCTGTTTATCATTTTCGCAGGAAGTTTAATTTTTTTAGGAAGACAGACAGATTTTTGGCAGCTGGGCTGAAATGAATCCAGCCTGGCTTGTGCATTCAGGAGGAGCATTGAAGGTTTTGTGGGGTGCTAGGCAGAGCCTCTTCTTCCTTCCCACAGCGAGACCCCCAGGGGGACATTTTGGATCATGGAAAAAAAGGGACAAAATAGGAAAAAAATAGGACTTTTGAGCCTAAACCTGGCAGCCCGTCCTGCTGTCCAGAGCACGTGGGGTATTTGCCTCAGCAGCAGGATTTTCCCTACTCAAGGGGCCAAGCTGCTTTGCAGAGTGATGGAGATGACAGAAACCCTCTCTGCTGATAATTGCTGCTCGTAATTATCCATACCTGCCATGTTTCCACCCCTGGGCAGGAGGGGACAGGCAAAGTGACCTCGTGCATGCCTGGGAGCAGGCCAGCTCCTCGTGTTTTAGCCCGGAACGGTCGCTGAGGGCATCAGCCCTTGGAGAACAGGGAGTTTGGAGCACTTTGCCATTAAATGTTCCTCCGTCCCAGCTGCCACCAGCTTTAAGGAGGTTTTCTGAGTGGTTTCTGAGCTGACCCTGCAGGGGTGGGGTTTGCACCGGTCAGCTCCCGTTATTCCTGGCCGTTGGGGACGGGGTGGGTCCTGCTCCTCCGGAGTAAAGCGTGCACGGGAAGCGAGCCATGAATACGGAAATGGTGCAGAAACCATTAATATCAGATAAATTCTGCAGCTCAGTGCTTTCTGCGTATCCAGAGCCAGCAGATTGGCTTCCCCAAGGAAAGGCAGGGTGCGGAGCAGTTACATTTCTATTACCCAGCATTTGCATAGAAATGATTGCTTCCTGTGGGGCTGGAGGCATGGAGACGGGGCGGGGGGAAAAAGAGGGAATGCAGTGGTAAGACACCACGATATCCTGATTATTTTTTAAAGATGGAAAGGAGGACTTGTTACATCCGCTCGTGGTGGTAATGATGGGGTCATTAAAGGTGTAATCACCTTGGAGCAAGGCATGTTATTTAGCTGCCTCTTGCCAAAAGCTGGTAATGGTTTGTGATAGATCTTTAAAAACACCAAAGAAAAACCAAAACAAAACAGACAGAAAAACCCCAAACAAAACCACAAAGACATCCAAACCAGAAGCCCCCAAAAATCTATTTTCTAGTTCTTAGAAGAGGCCAAACTTACTCTTAAATCCTTGATGAAAGGCACTGTAGAGGAGCCAGGAGCAGAGTCAGACACTTCCACGCTCGGGAGCTGCTGCTCTCCTGAGCACATTTGAGGGACATCAGCACGGAAACGCTGGGAAGATCAAAAATGCTGCTTTTCACACGGGATGGAAATCATCAGGCACGGTTCTAACAAGGGTCGTTAAGTCCTGAAATGGCAGCTGGGACTCTGGAAGTCCTTGCTGGAGCTCATGGAGGGGAGCAGGGAGGCTGCAGGAGTCACCTGGGTGCTTTTTGGGCGGTGGGTGGAGCAGGACAGAGCCAACAGAGCCATGCTCCCTGCACAGCCCATCTCTGGTGCCTGGGGCTGAGCTCTGGGGTCTTCTTCCAAGGGATTTTGGAGTGTTCCAGAGGAAAAATAACACCATATCCCTCTGCCAGCAGTGATTTAACGGGAGGGGGTTAAAGTCTTTGTCATTGCTCTAGGCTGGCTTAGCTCTTATTTGTAATATTTCCTGCGTCTTTCCTGATTTCCCCTTGCCCACAGGAGAGCTGGGATGTTTCACAAACCCAGTGGGAGCCAGGAGTCGTGGCTGAGGGCGGTTGGAAGCCAGGCCAGGCCTCTCAGCATTTGTTTTGGCATGGGGAAAGGACGAATCCATGGATCACGTGAGTTTCCTGAACTGTGTCAGGTGCAAACAGGAGCCGAGTCCTTCGTGGTCCTGGCACAGAAACACTTTTCCCTCCCTGAAGAGACTTAGAGGAGAACATTTCTCGTTACGATTTTTGTCGTGAGGACAGATTGCCGTCTCTTTTTGCATTCTCATTAAAGCCTCCATCAAAAAGCAGCCGTTTGGAATTTTAATGCGTTACATTTCTTGTCACCCGCGATGTTTGGGCTGTAAGGATCTGACCTTTCCACCGCTCTGCGGTTTGACTGACTGATTACTTCTCCCTCAAGCTGCCACCCATTTTTTTGTCACGTTGCAGAGAGAGGTAATTAAGGAAGATTTACGTGTCTGCTCGTCGTTACTTTCAGGGGTGCAGGTCAGACGTGTCCTGTTGGTGCAGGGGAGTTGAGGTGTTCATCACCTCGCCTGAACTTACAGAGCACGCAGCTCCTTTTTTTTTTGGCATTCGTTGCTCTCAGGTGTGCTAAATGAGGAGAAAATATGCAAGACTCATTCTCAGGCGTGAAAATTAATGCTCAAGACAGAAATTCTCCGTAGCAGAGGCTTCGCATGGAGCCTGAGTGTTGGCTGGGGTTTCGAAATAGCTGTTTTCAACAACTCCCATCAACAGCAGATTCCCTCACTCTGCTGAGTAACTCACAGAGAAATTTAATGCATTTTATGAACACCTTCTAGCAGAGTTTTCAGTTTGTTAAAGCTGCTTTCGGTGATTCTCAGCTGTGGGTGGTTCCACGGGCATTGTAGTGGCATTAAGGAAGTATCTCCCCTGGCATATTGTCCTAACCTTTGAATATTGCTCTGCTGAAATCCCCTCCCTCCCTGACATTTAAACTGAACCATTTGCAGCATGCATTCCTGGGGAAGAGTCCTGGCTAAAATCCATTCCTGTCCGGCTACACGGCCTGGCAAACCACAGCCTGCTAATGAAATCCTAACTCTGGGAAGGAGATTAAAGCTTACAGGCGCCTGTTTTTGAGCTCGCCGCGTTTGTTATCTCCGAGTGCTGTGAGCTGATGTGAAGCACTACAAACACTCTGTGTGGACAGAGGTTTTATTCATGCAGGGAGAGATCCGTTGTGAAGTTCAGCTCGTCCTGCGTTTGTCTGATACAGCCTCTGTTCGGTGCTTTTTGTTTGGTGGAAAAACACTCTCGTGTAAAAGGGGTTCTGCCTTGTTTGAACAACCTGATTTCCTCCTTCGCTGGCCAAAGGCATTTTAGCTGTTTCTTCATAAAATAATGGTTCTGGTAATGCTTTGGTGCTAACATCTGCACGGGAATAACAGGAATTGATGTTATCAGAACAGCAGCACCTCTGGCTTTGGAGCAGGGGGAGAGCCCAGCCCCAAGGTTGAGTGTGACACCAACCTTTCCTGGTAGTTTTGTGGGAAATTTTGGGGTGTTGGGCTGGTAAAATTAAACGTTTAAAGCCATCTCTGGGTAGCTTCACAGACTCACCAGATCTGAGCCACCACCAAACTGTGCTGCACTGGGCTTTTTGGTGGAAATGGCCCATTCGAGCTTCAGCCTCTTCCAGCCTCACTTACCCCACATCTTCTGCCACGATCCCACCACAAGAGCTGCTTTTGCTCTCTTCTTACCAGTTTTGATGCTTGGTAGAGAGGTAAGTGAAGTATTTTTTGTAGGCTGATTGGATCCTGTCTTGCTCTGCCCACAGCATCTCGAAAACTGAATTTATTCTCATTTAGAGAAAGTGTTCTCCATCATTCCTGCTCCATCTTTTCCCAGATTTCCCCGAGGGTTTCCTTGAGCTGCTGCTGTCCAGGTTTCTGACTGTAGGTGAACAACCTCTGTACTGCTCCGTGCCTGCACCTGACCACAGCTCACCTGTGGATCACCGGCGCTGGTCCCAGCGTTTTATTGTCTGCAAAACTCTGGAAAAGCAACTTTTTCATATGCAGAGGTAAGAAAATCTCGGGTGTTCCCACGCTGGAGGTTTGCAAAACTCTTGTCGGTGACAAGGCTCCGTTTCAGAGCACTTTGGAAAGCTGCAGTGGGGACGGGACATTCCTTTTCCCATGACAGAGATTTTACAGAGCTGGTGCCAGGCACACACTTAACCAGAAAAATTAGCTGGATAATCCTTAAAAGTTTATGGAGTGAATTCCTAAATGTGCCTGCGCTCAGGGGGATCCAGACAGAAGCAGTCCCTGACTCCTGCCGTGTCACCTTCCATCTCCAGAGAGGGGGGGACTCCCCCTCACCAACGCAGAGCCGCGTTCCCAGTCACTTGTTTCTCCCACTTATGCCAAATAAAATCTCAGTTTAACTCTTCTTGGAGGTAAAAAGAAGGAGCAGAGCTGCTCAGGCATTTCATGTGGGTGTGAAATGCTTTGGAAGTTCAAAGAGGTCCTTTTTAAGGCCACTCGGGCCTTGCTGTGCTCTACAAAATACAAGTCCTGGCACTTCAGCACCTCTGCAGTGGCTTAAAGTTACAGAAGAAGCTGAAGTTTTGTAATTTGGTCTTAAATCTGAACATTTCTAATTTCAACCACTTCATCTTTTGAATTTATTCGCCCTATAACTTCTCTTCAAAATTCAGTGATGAAGCTCTGAGACAGATAACAAAAACAATCAATCAGCTTGTCAGGCTGGGAATGAAAATGCTGATTAGGAAGTGAAATGTCGAGGAGAACAAATAACAAATTATTCAGCAAACTCATGGACTTTCATTACTGAAATAAAACAGTTCTCAGGAACATTCTTTGGACATATTTGGTTGTGAAAGTTTCTTGAAATTCCTCTCTGGCCTAAAAAGATAGGAAAAACCAGAATTAAAAGACCCTTTTGGATGAGACATTCACTTAGGCCAGAGATTTGTGTTGCCACCTGAGCGACCTCCTAAAGGTGAAAATCGGAAAACGCTTCAGAAAGCGTTTCCAATCCAAGTTTTGTCCGTTTAATTCCTCCTCTTCTCTCTGGTTGTTGCGGTGGTGACGGAAACTCCTCTTTGTGCTGTCCCAGCAGGGATGAAATCCTTCTGGGAAAAGCTGTCTGGATCACTGTGTGGTCTGAAAATCCACAAAGAGCTCAGACCAGTGAGACCTCTTCTGCTCTTGCTCAGGAAATTCCCACCCAGGTCTGGCTGGGGCAGCTTTGCCACCTGCACTTGCCCTGAATCTTCCTGGGAATTTGAGGAGCAGCAAGAGAGACTTGGCTCAAAGTTGTGACTTCATCACTTTCATTTAACTCTCCTTAGCATCTGAGGAGCCTCAGATTAATCTGCAGAGGGAGAACTCTGCTGTAGGCAAGGGCAGAGCATGAAAGAACACCTGGCAAAGGGGAATCTCTGGGCAGATGGAGTTTCAGACACATAAGAAGTGTCACTGAGATTAAATGTTTTTGTAAAATCAAGCACAATATGTATTATTTAATCCCTGCTGGGGTGCAGCAGCAGCTTCCTGAAAAACAGGGTGAAATTTAGCGTTTCGTTGGTTCACTTACAAATTTAAAGCTATTTATTGTTTAAATGGCTACAGCAAACATCTCCTGTCCCCTGGCTGATATAATTTCCTTGAATTGCTGGCTGTTTGTGGGAGCCTCTGTCTTTACATTTTGCTCTCCAGTTTATATTTCAAACAGCAGATAACCCATCTTTTTCCCTGCAACTTGCAAATCTGCTGTGTCTGGATTCCTGCGAGCCCAGCAAAGGCTGTTTCGCGTTTTAAACGAATGAAAAAAGCCATCGTGGGAGATTCATTTCTGCTGCCCCGTTTTTCTTATTTATTCCTAACGTTCTGCCCATTTGCCACGAGCTTCTTCACATTTCAGGAGCAGCCAGTCTCCTGTGAGAACAAATTGTGCTATTTACTGCTGTCCTCAGAGGAAAGGGATGGTTTAGTGGGAGAAATGTCCAGGACAATGAGGAGAACTGGTGCTGAGTATTCCCAGCCAGGGAAATCCATCTCAGGGAAATTGCTCTCAGCTGAAATCAGGGGATGTCACGGAAGCAGGGACTGATTTTTTTTAGTCTGTTCTTTGTGGTTTTGTAGCATCAGAGCCTGTGGGGAGGAGAAACGGGACCTGGGCATTGTTGTGGAAACGGTTTGCTGCTTTTGGGGGGAAAAGTGGCAAATGGGTTTTTATTACATTTTTCAAATGTGATATTTATGGATGTTTTCCCTTTTTGTTTAAGGGGACGTGTCTCTGTTAGGAGCCAAGAGGGAAACAACAAATTTAAAAGGAAACAAAAAAACCCGGTAGGGTCATTTGGATTTGCAAATAAATCTGTGCTGTCAAAAGCTTCAGCGCTGAGCCCCAGTCCCCACACTTCTCTGATGACATTTGGGATGCTGCAAGGCTTGGTTTGTTTCGAAGTAAATAAAACCCAGGATTTCTTTGCTGCCTGTTACTTTATTGGCTGGCTTTGCACGGCGCTCCGGAGCTGTGCTGACGTTCCGTGAGGATGCTCCGTGTGGAATGCAGGGGTCCCTGAGGGTGTCACTGAGGTTATTTCACTGCTCTGCGTTTAAATGGGAAAGAATCGTGGAATTGTTAAGGTTGGAAAAGACCTCCAAGATGGTCCAGCCCAACTTTTAACCGAGTCCTGCCCTGCCCACCAAACCACATCCCAAAGTGCCACCTTGGCTCGTTTTTGGGCACCTCCAGGGTGGTGACTCCACCCCTGCCCTGGGCAGCCTGTCCCAGGGCTTGGTCACTCCTTCAGGGAAGAAATCTTTCCTAATACCCAACCTGAACCTCTCCTGGCACAACGGGAGGCCGTTTCCCGCTGGATAAGGAAGGAATGATGTGGCAGGAATCCTGACAGTGTGGGGCTTGGCCCAGGGAATGTGTGTGCCAGGCCCTGAACAAAGTGGGGTCCAGTTCTTTAAAAAATCTCCTCAGGGACCTTCAGGCCTTTGAAATTCAGCTTTTAGTGTATTTAACGTGGCTGGTAATGTCTCCCAGATGCTCTTTCCCTACATTTCCTCGGCACGTGGCGTAATTCCATTGGGACTGGTTACAGACCCTGGCAGCAGGTGAATCCTGAGGAGAAATTTCCCATTTCTTTTTTTTTTTTAAAAAGTAGGAATATGTTGTGGGTGACTGTGGCTGTAAAAGCACTTCTTTCAGACAAATTCTGTTTGTTTCTCTCTCCTTTTGCTTTGCAAGAGGAATAACCTGTGTGGTAAACAGAATTCTGTGCTTTCCCATGAGCAGATACCCCGTAAGCCTAATGTGGATGGCCTGGATTTGAGGACAGCCCAAGAAAATTCATTTCCTAAATCCAAATAGGCTTCTGGACGAGTTGTGGTATCACCCTGCATCTCTGAGAGAAGTTTAAAAGTTGAGGGGCTGAGTTTTTTGAAGTAAAAAAATTCAACTGGCTTTCCTGGGTGGGTATTGAGAAAGGAGAAATTCCTTGTGGCTCTGCAGGAATGGGATTTACTGCCAGGCCAGTTGAGCAGGAGCCTTCAGGAAATGGTTCCTGTGCAATCCAGGGGCCAGATTTTCATTGCCAGCCTTGGAGAAAGTTACAGAAAACACAAAAAGCACAAATTCAAATATATTCTTGAGGTTTCCAGAACTGCCTAAGTCGTCAAGGGTTCACTGCAGCAGATGCTCCACTTTTCCCTCAACAGCTAAAAAACAAAAGGCTCCTGAAGAGCAGCAAAGCCAGGGTCTCTTAAATAAAGTTGTGGACTGTAATTATTTTGGCTCTCAGGGCATTTGGCGGAGAGCTGGAGTGTGATATTTCTGCATACACACACGTAGGGGCACGCTCACTGCGCTGTGCGATCCAGCCTCTTTGTTCTTGGTTTTTTGGCTTTCACCTCTGTCACCTGCGTAGCGTGGTCCCATGGCAAGCAAAGCAATGGTCTTTGTGAGACCCTCAGAGAAATCCGTCCCTGTTACTCAAGAAATGGAATCAGAGTAGCATCAAAATGTGCGGATTCTGCTATGGAATTGGGATTGTGGGCTCTTGCAGGATTTGTGGTGTTGCCTGGGGAAGTTGGTGGCTCTGTGGAAACTTGTCCTGAAGGAGGAGTCTCCTGCTGGCCTGGTTCTCCTTCTCAGTGTAAATACTATTGAAAAATTCAGGTTTATTTCCTTTCTGTTAGGTTTGAAGTGCTGCTTCTCCCAGTGAGCCTTAAGGAACTCCCCATACCTGAAGTTTGGTTTGTCCTTGTCCTGGGGTCTGTAAAAACCCAGTTCCTTATTTAGGGTCCAATTCCCATCTTTGACTCTTACAGACTTTGAGTCTGTTCCTTAATTTTTCTTCTGGAGTGCACTCTAGAAACTTGATTTTTTTTTTTTTTCATTTTAGGTTTTCAAAGCAATCCTACCACCTGGAATTTGCTCCATCCCTCTGCTCATCCTGGTGCCTCGTCTCGATTTGCTCCAGCAGCTCCACATCCTTCCCGTGCTGGGCCCCAGGGCTGGGGCAGCTGAGCACGGCGGCAGAATTCCCAAATATTCTTGGGTTTGTGGTGTGTGGCTTAAAAGCAGAGAGTGCTGGGGGTTTAGCTCCAAGGAAGGTGTTCGGGAATGATGTTCCTTGCGAGCTGGCTGGCTGGGAGCAGCAGCTCTGATCAAGCTGGCTTTGTTCGAGCCAGGCAGGCAGGCTGCTCCTTCCCAGCAAACAGCAAATTCCTCAGCAAACGGGTCAGGGAATCTTAAAAGGAGAAGAGGGCTTGAAAAGAAAGAAAAAAGCATTTCATCTCCCGGACTGGGCCACCTCCATCTCTGTGGCCGAGCAGAGAAGTGAGTAAGAACTTCAAAAATGCGGATTTACTCTCCACGCCTCAGTGCTGTTCTACAGAGATGCTGGTGTGAGGTGTCTCTAGTTGCATACAAATAAATATGTTTAGCAAATACGTATTATTGTGTTCAACATGAGTGTATGAAATATATGGTGCATGATAAATACTTTAATATAATATAGTTATTATTTTAATACATGTGCCTAATGCCAGAACCTGAAGTGTCAGCACAGACCAGCAGGTGTTTGCGTGGATTCCTGTTCATTTATTTGACATTAACTCCATAAAAACTAAGAAAAGAAAATAATAAGAAAATTAGAAATAATTAAATAAGAATTAGAAGTGAGCTGAAGTGTCAGCACAGACCAGCAGGTGTTTGCGTGGATTCCTGTTCATTTATTTGACATTAACTCCATAAAAACTAAGAAAAGAAAATAATAAGAAAATTAGAAATAATTAAATAAGAATTAGAAGTGAGCTGAAGTGTCAGCACAGACCAGCAGGTGTTTGCATGGATTCCTGTTCACTTATTTGTATTAACTCCATAAAAACTCAGAAAACTACGAAAATAATATGAACATTAGAAATAATTAAATAAGAAAATTAACCCAAAACGTTATTAAAAGTATGATTTGAGGCGTGGGGTCACATACATTATGATAATTTGTGACCATTTGACTGTGTTTTACTTATCGAGTGATGTGCTGTATTTTCTCATATTTTACAATTTCAGTTGACTTGAGAAGTTCTGAAATGAATCCTCAAGTGCTGCTTGCTTTGCCAGGTGAGCCCAGAGTGCCTGAGACAGCTCCTGCCTTGTTTTCTGTCAGTCTAAACTATTTTCATTAGCTCCTGTAGCAAAACAAAAGTCTTAAAAATGTCTTTGTGTTTTACTCTTTAAGACAGGAGTACTTTGAAATGAAACACGGGAAGGAAAAAATAGCAACAGTTTTGCTTTGAAATGTTGAAACCAAAAAAAAAAAACAACGCCCTTTGATGTCTGCTCAAAACTTTTTTTCCCCCCCCTCAGATGAGGCAATCTTGTGAACTGGATATAAATAGTTCTGGTGACCCGAATCTGCATTCTCCCACAAATACGTTCTCACGCCGTGTCCCTGTTCAGCAGGGTTGAGAATCCCATCCCGCCCCGAGGGAATGGCTCAGAGTTCATGAGATCACAAATATTGCTATTAAGGGATCAGGTCTTTTCTGTTTACGTTATCTGAATAGATTTAAACTGCTAAACCTTCGTGTTCACGGCTCGTGAATTGGTTTCCTGCTGGGTTTAAACTTCAAATTCATTTAAGCTTTAAATTTGAAGGTTTTTTGGTGAGATCTCTGAAACTTTTTGAGCGTTCAAAAAATACTCTTCGCTCCTGTCATCCATGTGAGACGTAATTGTGTTTCCACAGTAGCTTTTAAACCCGCTAGATTTCCAAAAATTTCCAATAATTTTCCAGGGTATTTGGTGTCCGAATTTTTCCTTTGCTGGACATTTCCTTCCTGAAAGGTCGCAGTTCTGAAATCAATTCCTGCAGCAATTCCTCTTGTCTTTTTTTTCGCTCTCCTCTTCTCCATTTCCCTTCTGCCATTCCCGTGGAGATCAGCCCAGGATGTTCAATTTGTGCATGAGTTTTCCCAGGGCAAAAGAACCAACCAGCTCCATGGATAACGAGGATATGGATGTACCAGGGGGTATAAATCTACCAGGGTAGTAAAAATTATCCCACTTTGAAGCTGCATGAAGTCAAACAGGCTTCAAAATTCTTTTAAAGTAGATATAAAATGAATTTATAGAAAAAAAAAATTACCATCTAGAGAAGATACTAATTTAAAATGATCTCTCCATTAAATACGCAGTGCGGGATTGATTGCTTTTTGACTTTTAATTTGTTTTTAAGAACAACAGTTATAAATGTAGAACAAATACTTGTTCTGCAGCAGGAATTGCTGCACCCAGGGGTTTTGTGCACCCGTTCAGATGTACTTTGTGATCTGTATTGACACGTCCTCTGTCGTGTCTGGAAAACCCTGTACATCCAGCTCTAATTAAGGCTACACATGCCAGGATGAAAGTCTCATTTGTATTTATCTATATGAAAGCAAATCTCTCCTTTCAAAGCAAGAGGTTTGCTGGCTTTCTATTTTTCAGTTTATTTATTTGTCTTCTATTTTTAAGAACGTTTTGGGCTTTATGTAACGCATGTATCTGACAAGAATCCCTGGCTGAGGCTAATTTAGTGGGAAAGGCAGACATCTTTATTTTTAGAGGTTTGATCTGAGTAAATGTTGAAAAATGTATGGTAAGCCAGAGTTTTTCTTTTCTCTTGCAGCATTTCTATTCCTGTGCTCTTTCACGAGGTTTTGCCTTCCCTCGCTGGCTGTGAAGCCAACACACCTTGACACGCTGACAGCTCGCAGGGTTTTGTGGTTCGGGGGGACACCAAACCACAGCAGCGCACCCTTGGGCGCGTCCCCCCAGTCGCTCCCGACGAGCCCCGCGAAGCCCATTTTTAATCTGGCCTCGGCTGCAGCGCCAGGTTCTGATCTGCTGGGAGTCTTCTCCGAACGTGCAAAGTTCTGCCGGAAACAGATTCCATCAGCACGGCCCCGACCGTGCAGAGCCGCCTACGGGAATGTTGGTTTGAGGTGGCGCCGGGCGAGGGACGCCCGTTGGGGCGGCTCCAGGTTTGCACGTTTTGTAGCACATCTGTTTCTGCAGCATCGCGCGTTCCTGGCCCCGCGGCACCTGTCCTGAACTGGAGAAGGATAAGGTGGAGTGGCAGTGCTGGAGTGACTCCAGAGAGCAGAATCTTAGAATTTGAGACCACATCTTGCAGCAGTTTTGAGGAGTCACCTTTTCTGCAATTCGACTGTTACCCAAATGGGAGTTATTTAAAAAGAATACTTAAAAATGTTTTTAAATAGAGTTATTTAAAAAATATTTCCCTTAAAATATTTTCCTTTACAGCTTTCTTTGTGCTTTCAGGGTCCTCAGCCGAGCACATCCCGTTTTTTGTGTGTGTAGAAGTGGAGAGCACAGAGAGGGAGCACATTATTCATATTTATTCTTTGCGATGTGCAAAAAAATTATTTCAAGGTGAATCATAAGGAGTGGATAAAATTTTTGCTGCTCTATCCACTTTGTTTGGTGATTTTGGCAGTCATAGCCACTCTCTTCTATGATTCTATTCTTTTTCACGATTAATAACAGAAAAGGAATTTTAAATCCATATGGGCAATGCCAGTGTGAGCCACCCAACGTCACAATTTAGTGCACAAGTGAAGGGAAACAGAATAAATAGGATTCTTTAGCTGTGTTCCTTTCCCATGTGGGGTTTTTTATATGATTTTGTTCAGAATTTTAGGAGAAGTTTAGAAAATGGCACCCAGATTGGATCCACTCCATATTAATGGTGCTGGAATGGGATGGATTTGAGGGATGGGGAGAAGAGAAGCCACCAGCAAGGAGAGAGGGGCTCTGTATCAGGTTTAGCCGCTGATGAGTTCTAGATTTTAAAATTTGCATCCTACATGCACACCTACACATCTGTAAGAGAATCCTCTTCCCTCTTACTTGCTTCTGTTTGTACAGTTTTAGGTTACATGACTTAAATAACATTTTCACGTATTTAAATGACCTGCCAAACCCCGGCATTCAGGATTTCAAACCCTCCCTGCAAAACCTGCTGCCTTAGGTTTTTAATTTCCTTGAAATGTCCTTTTTTTTTCTTCTTCTTCTTTCTTTCCCTCCTAACAGCAAGAACGTTCTAAAATGTTTATCAAGCCTTGCTCTTTTCCCTGAGAAACTCCAAGGATAATTACATTTCATAATTATCTGCCGTTGCCTGGAAGAGCCTTGTTCACCCTCTGGACCTGTTGTTCTGTTGCCGTTCTATCTCGTGCAGCAAAATTCTCCTCAGCTCCCTTGAACAACATTAATCCCATCAAAAGTGGCTCAGATAATGTCATCAGCTCTGACACAGCGCTCCCCGAGCTCCCTGCCTCTGCTGAGGTGTAATGTCCTCGCAGGTGTAATTAAATTATGTCAGGAGGATTTTCTTGGTGGGAATAGAAAGGGAACGTTTTAGGCATGAGATTGTTTCGTTTTCAGGCTAAGCCTCAGCAGCTGCTGTTGGGTGATTGTTTATCTCCACCCCGTTGTTGTGAGAGCCCATCCCTCTCCAGACTGAATCCCGAAAGGGTTTGGGTTGGAAGGGATCTTAAGGATCCTCCAGTGCCATGGGCAGGGACACCTTCCACAAGCCCAGGTTGCTCCAAGCCCCATCCAACCTGGCCTGGGACACTTGGAATAATGAGGCCTCTGCAACTTCTGGGCAACCCTTCTGCTTCCCCTCTCCTCCCGAGCCACATTCCTAAATCAGGATAAATGGATGTGCTCTAATTCTGGCTGATTTCTTGCAGCTGGAGAAGCTGGGGTGCTTTGTTCAGCTTGAAGCTGTGTGAGCAGCCAAAATGAGGTGAGTGGAGCCCCAGAAAGGGTCACATCAGCAGAAACACAGAGTAGAATCATTGAGTCATGGAGGTTGGTGTGGAGCAGGACAGGGAAAAGTGTCTGGAGCCTTCTCCTGTGGGTTGGAGCTGTGGAGGGAGAAGGAAGGCTCCCAAGGGACCTTCTCTGGGAATATTTGGTTCACAATTCCTAAAGATCACCTCTCCCCATCCACAGAACAGCATTTTAGCTCGGATTTGGCTCCACTATCCCAAACCTTGCTTGCTGCCTTACTCCTGGGAGTGGCAGCCCCAGCTTCTCGGGGAGAACATCACCGGTGGGGTGAGTAAAAGCGCCGGAATTCGGTCGTCTGTTAATTTTATTAGCACAGTAAATTCTCCTGCTCTGAGCTGTTATTTATGGAGCCCTGAGTGCACAAACTGCTGGATTTATTGCCTCTGGTTGCTTCATTATCTATTTAAGATGCAAAGCAAACCATTATGTTTGTTGCATTATCTTTGTCAGACTTTATTGCTCTCGTCGCTGGCGAGAGCTTTAACTCTGTTCCACCACGTCTGTGTGAGCAATATTTCTCCACAGGCTTTTTCCAAACATCCACTTCTTTTTGGAAGTGCTGTGGAAGCCTGATAGCGGCAATATTTGTACTCACTAAATCATTAATTTGATCTGAAATATTACGGAAGGAACAGCTTCGTTTTTAACGGAGCCGTTGTCTTTTTTTCCCTGCAGTCAGCTCCTGTTGAAAAGCCTTTCAGGAAGGAAATGCACATTCATGAGAAATTCGAGCTGTTTGAGCTTTGTTCTGGTTGCCTTTAGATGCATCCAAAATAGGAAAGAGGTGGTGAGATCTAGAGGTGACATGGAGTTATCCCCAGAATTCCAGGTGGATCTGGAGGCTGGGTTCCTTCCTGTCCATGTCATGCAAGAGAAATGAGTCTGTACCTGATTTGTTCACCTTCTCAAAGCCAATAATTTCTGCTAAAAGAGCACAATTCTGAATTTGCAGCGAAGGCAAACAAGTTCCTGGTGTATGATAGGCTCTGCCCATCTCCTTTTTGAAAGACAGGTTTTTATTCATCTCCTTTATTTGAGATCTGCGTGAACTTGTGTGGGTGGCGTTTCAAAACAGCGTGCTCAGACCTCAGGTGAGCTTTCATTCTTGTTAATTGCCTCCCACAGAGCTTCTGAAATGGGTGAAACTGGTGAAAAAGTGTCTGGAGTGTTCCGGTATTTAGGAAAATACAAAGATTGACAAGGTGCATTTGTACCTGGAGAGCCCCAGCCATCCCCCACTGCCCCTGCTCTCCGTTGTGCTTTTCAGAATTGGGACTCTTTTTTTTTGGCTGCCAGTGCAATGTTTTCCCCACCTCAGACACTCCATAATTCTTTCCTCTCAGAACAGTTTATTAGAATGATGGAAAACAGTCAAACACTTGCCATCTTCTGACTCTGCATAGGGGAAAAACTATTAATATTTGATGCTAATCTTCCTGCAGGAGACCAAACACAATTCTCTGCAAAGTGGAATAAAATACAGCACGGCTGAGCCTGCAGAGGAACTGCCCCAAACTTGGCGTGCAATTGTCTTGAATTTTAATAATTTGCTAAATTGCACGATCGCCGTTCCAAATAACAAACCTGACTGCTCCATACATCATTTTTCGAGGTAAAATATAATATCTGGCGGCTTTTTTCCTTCAGGTTTCTTATTATTCTCGTGGCAAAATCATCCAAACTTCCTCAGGCCAGCCGTGGCCTTCAGAGATTGCAGAGACAAAAAGGAGGTGTCAGCTTTTCCCTTACTAAACAAGGCGGATTTTATTGCCCCTCTAACCGAGCCATAAGGGTGGGCTGTAGCATCAAACTCGGCACTAAAATCTCCATCAGTGCGTTTTGTTTTCTGTTACTGTCCTCGATGGTGATAAGTTCATGGCGGGTTGGTTTTTATGGCAGAGAGAAATAAAAATGGGGGGGAGGAAAAAAAAAAAAAGCCACCGGAGCGGTGTTCTTGCATGTAAAGGTACAATTTTAAGAGCCCTCTTGATACAGATAGACACAGGATTATTGCTAAGTTAAAGGGAAAAAAAGGCAGCAGAGCATCTAATCTGGATGCTCTAGGATGTCTGATCCTAGTAAAAATATCTGGTAGGAGACTGTTAAATCCTGAATTTCTTTTTAATGTGATCTGTGGTAATTCCAGCTGAAATGTCCAGTGTAAAACCTGAGGCTGTTTCATGACTGCATAGAGAATGAATTCAAAAAGGGTTAATAAAATGCCCAGTGTTTTTCAGATGTTGTGTCATTTGCACAAGACAAAAGCTTTTGGCAGCTTTAATAGGGGAATATATATAAATATATATATATAAAAATATATAGAGATGACATATGGAAAGAGAGCTCTGTAGCAAGTGTATCAAACAACTACAGATCTCGCAATGCTGAGAAAAAGGAAAACCCCCAATTTTTAGGGGAAAATTTAGGATTTATTACTAAGACCAGTTTAGGATTGATTTAAAACCGACGAGTCAGCAGAATCACAGCATCATGGGAATGGTTTGGGCTGGAAGGAACCTTGAAGCTCCTCTCATTCCACCCCTGCCCTGGACAAGGGAAGCCTTCCAGGGTGCTCAGAGCTCCATCCAGCCTGGCCTTGGACACTTTTTTTTAGCCAAAACTTGTGGATTTTTCTCCGAACAGAGCTCCTGGATGTGGTTCCCTGTCCTGAATCCAGAGTCCTTTCAGGGGCTGAGCGATGCCTCCACCTCCCCCTCCCAGCTTCCCGCCCTGGAGTTCCTCCCCGCTTGTCTCTGATACATTCAGCCCTGCTGTGCTGCTAAATAAGAAGCCACAGAGCGCTAAAAATACTGACATTTCTGCCTTTTCAGCCTCCCTGGCTGCTCCTGATGGGCCTTCAAGCACACCTTGGTTGCCTCCCGCAGCACTTTGTGCCAGCCCTCGCAGACGGATCCCTCCTGCTCCCCCGTGCGCTGCCTGAGATCAAACCAGAGCTGGTTCCCAGCTCCCTGACAGGCTCCAGAGGAACAGGGAATGTGCCTCTTCCCGTGCCTTTGTTTCCCGAGTTGTCAATTAGCAGCAGGGAAAGTGTCACTCTCTCCATGCCCAGATTTTTTTTTTTTTGGGTTCTTTTTTTGGGAGCGTCGTTTGTCACAAAGTGTCGCTCGTGGAAGCTTGCTGGGGGTTTTTATGTCTCCGGAAAAATATTCTTAAAGGATGTTCTTTCATTATCTGGTGTTCGTTTAGACCGAGTGCTTTTGAAGTGATGTTGTTAGGCTTTGGAGATTTCTGAAGTTGACAACAATAAAGAAGGCTGGGAAGTTGAAATTCTTTGGTTTCAACAACAATGTTCTTTTTTTTTTTTTTTTCCCCCTTGTTGTTAAAATCTGTGACTTAGCATTTAAAAAAAAAGAAAAAAAAAAAAAAAGAAAGGAGAAGTTTTCCCAGTTTTTATATTTTTCTCATAGTACAAGCAAACTTTTTTCCCCTCGTTTTCAGCTCTCGGTGCTGCTCCCCTGCTTGTGGCCTTAAGGATGCATTTTCCCAGCCTCATCCCTCCCAGCTGCTGGGGAGCTGTGGGGATTTAGGGATGTAGGGTGCTCTTGGGGTTTAGGAATGCAGAGGTTGGGATTTTGGGAAGCTGCACTTGGGCTGTCCCTCCTCATCTCTTGTCTCGTGCTGGAGTGCGGCCAGGGAAGGGAATGGGGTTGGGAAAGGGTCTGGAGCCCCGGGAGCGGGTGAGGGAGCTGGGAAAGGGGCTCAGCCTGGAGAAAAGGAGGCTCAGGGGGGCCCTTGTGGCTCTGCACAAGTCCCTGACAGGAGGGGGCAGCCGGGGGGGTCGGGCTCTGCTCCCAGGGAACAGGGACAGGAGGAGAGGGAACGGCCTCAGGCTGGGCCAGGGGAGGTTTGGATTGGATCTTAGGGGAAATTCCTTCTTGGCAAGGGTTGTAAAGCATTGGAAGGGGCTGCTCAGGGCAGTGGAGAAGCCCCTGGAACTGTTCAGTCCCCATCCCTGGAGCTGTTCAGAGAATCCGTGGATGCGGCGCTGGAGGATGTGGCTCAAGGGGAGCACGGTGGTGGTGCCGGGTCACGGTTGGACCTGATGCCTTTAAAATCTTTTCCAACATCACCGAGTCTCCAGTTCCACGTTTCCCTGTCCCTGCCCGTCAGCAGGGTGGCAATAAACCCTTTAATTGTCCCTGCAGGCGAAACCCCTGGGTCACCTTGTGCTCGGGGCTCGTCGTGTTCCATGGGCCCTGCTCTAATGAAACATTCATCGGGAACCTGGGAAGTAAACAAGGACGGAACGTGATCCTCGCAGTGCGGGGACCCAGGCACTCACGGGGCTTTTCCTCTCCGTGTAAAACATTGTTGCTGCTGTTTGGGTGGAAAACTCCGTGGGTTTGCTGCGGCACCACCCCATTTGCAGCTGCAGCAGATACTCAGTGCCAGCTCTGCCGAGCACCTGAAGATGTTCTCATGCTCATTTTGGGACAAGTCACAGCTGCTGCTTTTACTTTTGCAGGATACTGAAAACAACTGAGGGCTTTGAGGCGGGTGGTTTTTTTGTTTTTTTTTTTTTTTTAATACTAAAAAAATTCAAAAATGTTTTTAAGAATTATAAAAAAAATCACACTGCAGGAAAATAAGCATTTATTTTGTCCTCATTCTTGAAGGTAATTACCCAGATATTCAGAATGTAGCGTTTGAACCTTGCTAAATATAAATAGCACGTGTGCTATTTATATATTTTGTTTATTTATATATTTAATTTTATTTACTTATAGATTTAAATATATTTTAATGTATATTTATTTGTTTGTATATTTTTAATATATGGATTTATATGTTATTTAGGGATTTTCATTATTATTTAAAGTTATCTCAAAAACAGTGGTTATATCCATCCTACACAGGTGAACGTATGTGAATATGTAGATGAAGCATAAATATCCATAAAACCAAACCTGAATAAAACCGATCTCTGAACGTGGTAACTTTTTAGAGTCACCATAGTATGAAAAGAATATCCTTCAAAGAGGCAGGAATTAATATGGCAATATGTTCCATTTTATATAATGTGCAGCATGTATTTTTTTTTAATATAAAAAGAAAAGGAAAAAAAAGGAAAGACAAATGAAAAGTGGGATTTTTTTGTCCAGTAACCAAATATTTTCCTTTGACACAATCAGTTCTTCAGGATATGGAAGTGGATGACTGCAGATGTAAATATTTCTCATAACAAACACATCCTCTGTAGGTTGATGCTATAGATGAGGGTGAAAGCCACATTTCCAGCAGATGAAAATATTTCCTCTCTCAGCTGCTGTCCCTACACCAGAATAACAACAAAAAGAATGTTCTGATTCATTCCCCGATAGGGAACTCTGAGTGTTGGAAATATATAACCGGAAATTCGACATTATCACTGCATTATTTAAAAAGCTTCTTTTAGTTTTGCTCCCCTTTTATTTAAGGAAAAAAATAATTTCATTTTGACCCACGTACGCATTTGTATTCTCATAAATCAGCTTTATGGCGTGGTGAGAAGTGAATTCCCTGTCTGCCATCTAGAAGCAATAAATACAAAAAAAATCTCGCAGGAGTTATCTCACAGGAGGTGGAGAACCCCAGCTTTTGTTACTCCCTTGCGAGGAAATACTGAATAAAAGGAAAATCTGAATTACCTCTGCAGAGCTCTAATGGAAGACTCAACAAGAAGGACATTAAAATGCATAATGAGAGGCAGAAAGCCCAACCCAAAATTATTCTTGTAAGGTATTAATGAATGGTTCTCTTTTCTAGGTACTGAGGGATTAAATCGTGGAACATCTGGAGTTGGAAGGGACTCGGGAAGGCTCTGCTTGTGCAGGGGATGCTGCCAGTGGCAGCCTGATGGCAACACTCACTTCTTGAAAGGCAGGAAAGCATAAAAGTGTGTGAAGAAATACCCAGAACTTGAGCTTGTGGGGAGTCAGCACGAGAAGGGATTAAGTTCTGTCCAGCAGTGGGAAAGTCGGGCTGAACAAAGTTCTCAGGGTGTGGAGGAGAAACAGCAAACTCTTGAGAAACAGTCCGAGTAATCCGGCTGGAAAAGACTTGGGAATTCTTTTCTGGTAGGTTTGTCCGTGTAATTCCTGAGATTTCAGGGATGAGCTGCCTGGCACAAGCCCCGTGGGAAAACGCTGAGGAAATGCAGAGGTGCTGGTACTGCTCAGCGTGGGATCTGCTTCGAGCTGGTCTCACTAAAGCCAGCTGTGATTTATTGCTCTGTGTCGCTAGGTGAGAAAATATTTACTTTCTGTCTGGGATACGGCAGTGCAAGAAGTGGGCTGGGATGTGGGGTGAAAGGATATTTCCAAAGAAAAAGGAAAAAAGGCAAAAACCACCTTTGGATGTGCCCCAAGCCTGCAAGTGCCACAGGATTTAGAAATCCCTTAGATCTGGGAAGTTTGAAACGATCTGGGGACCAGGGCATTGATGAGAGTTTGTTTGTCTGTGCTCCCTAAATGCAGAAATTTGCTTCTCTCTTTGGAATTCATTTAGAAACAAATATTAATGAGGAAGATTTTTACCTGCATCGCGCTGAAGCAACAAATCATTGAATACAAGAACCTGAAACGAGGTAATGATACAGTTTAGAAGATTCTAAGTCATGTTAAAAAAAAGAGGAAAATTCAGACCATGACAGGATTTTTAACATGTTGTTTTTTTAAATTTATGCTGTGTTTTCTTTAATTATTATTGTTTGTGCAACCACACACTCCCCCAGGGCTGAATTTCATTTAAAACTGTACAAACATCATCATTACTGCATTCCAGATCTCCGTGGTGGTTACATGAAGAAACAAAAGAACAAAGTGAAGCCATGCCTGCGAAGGAGAAAAAAATAAAAGTTAGCACAGCAAAGAGAGAATTTGATTTTGATTCCTGACTTTATGCAAGAGCTACAGGAGAAGTGGGACAAGGATAACAAGGAGGGGGTCGATATCCAGAGTTCAAAGGTAGGCAGCTGATCAAACGTTAAATACAAGAAAAGAAATTATTCCATTCAAGTTAAATATAGGCAGTCGTAACCTAAATAGGTGCTTGGCTTCAATTAAAACCCTTGGAAAAAGCTTTTGTGCTGTGGGGAAGTTCTCAAAGTCAGGCAAACTTTGTTTTTATTGCTTGGAAAGATGTGTGGGAAGGGATTAGGCTCTCCAAAGGAGGGGATACCTCCATTTTCACTCCAAAATGTTTCTGGTTATTAAGGGTAGAGGGCAGAACTGATGAAATCTGTTTAGGATTGTAACAAGCAGAGGTGGCATGGAAATATTTCCTGTTCTAAGGCAGAGATGGAATAGCAGAGCCTGGAAAAGCATTTCCTCCAGGCTGGTCACAGCTCAGAGCACTGAACAGAGCCAAAGGTGGCGGAAAAATGGGAAAGGGGGAGCTGAGGGGGACAGGAGTTCAACGGGGAGAGGGATTTCATGGGAGGAGCCAGATGGAAACTTGCGGAGGAAGCAGGAGCTGCCTGGATGGAAAACAACAAAACGCCCTTCCCAGCACCCCTGCAGCGGAACATGGATGGGAATGTGGGATAGCAAAGAGGAACTGGACAGGTTGGATGTGCAGAGCAGGAAATTCTGCTTTCTTTCGTTGTTGAATATGAGGGAAATGTGGGAGGAATTGCGTGGATCAGAACAAGAGGGAGAGGAGGTTCTGTGGCCGCTGCTGTGAGGGGTTGGCTGGAGTGGTGCTGTTCTGAGGAGAGGAAGTGTCCTACAGGGAACATTTATTAAATATTTATCTGGCAGCGTAAATACTGATAAGAACTGCTTTTAATTTCTCATTAATCTGTTAAAAAAAATAGCCAATAGAATTTAATCTACTAGTGAAAGCAATAACAAGAAGTTGGACTTGAAGCAGGGCCCAGCTCTTTGCAGGTTTCCCTGTGCTGGCTTTGTTCAAACACATCAGAGTTTGTTCTCCAGAACATGCGAATTCTGTCATTTTTAGGAAGCAGCTCTTTTGGATTCAACCCAAAGCCCAAACTCCTCAGTCCTAGACTTTTATCCAGCTGTCAAAACCAAGATCCCAAGGCCACGTTGGAGGGGGCTTGGAGCAGTTTGGGACAGTGGGAGGTGTCCCTGCCCATGGCAGGGGTGGAATGGGATGAGCTTGAAGGTCCCTCCCAACCCAAACCATTCCATGATTCTCCAAAAACCAGATGTGAGGATATTTTTATCCATGGATACAGGGCATTGGAAGCTGTTCCATAAACTCCTGGGCAGACCTGATTTAATTGCAGCTCCCGTGACCTGATGAGCTGGTCTGGATATCCAAATCCACAGAGATGTTGAATATTTTCTCTGTTTCACAGAAGATTCTCCCAGCTGTTCCCGTGCTGGCAAAGAAAACCACGGATCTGGAGGGCCTCCTCTGGATCAGATTCTTTGCTCTCCTCCATCCCTGGGATACTTTCAAGACTCAGTTAATGGCAAATAATGTTTTTAACAGATACTTTTTGGACATTCTGCTTAAGTGTCGTTTTTATTTGCCTTTCCTGCACTGGGTACTCAATGCAAATTTTATCCATTTTTAAAAAGAGCTGGAATGTTTCAGTATCAACTGCTTTCTGGGCTGACCCTGAGTGTAGGGTTTATATCAGGGGGAGGAAATGGGGCTCTACATCCGCCTGAAAGGTCTCCTGAGATTATTAAAGGGGGCCGAGTGGTCAGGGAGCATTTCTGAATCTCTTACTCCATAATTATTATAATGTGCATAATGCCTCATATGCATTAAACATTCAACTGAAATGACTCTGAATGTGAGAGCAACCCTATAATAAAGGGAAAAAAACCCTTTATTTTACATAATAGAATTTAAAATATTAATAATGTAAGTAATATACAGAGTGTGCGTTTAAGTGTGTACACTTACACCCATGCACTTGTGAGTTAGATATTTTATATATAGCACACGTCAAATGTGTATTTAAACACTTCAGCTTTCCACATGGGTTAATTCGAAGTGCATTGCATTGGATTAATTTTTAACATTTTAGTTGCAAATAATCATAATTCAGAAATTCGTGTTTCAGTGTATTTGTATTGGTAATTGAGAACACCACCAAGCTTGGCTTAATCCTTGGAATCACAGGAGATTGGTATTTCCAGCAAATGTAAAGAGCAACTTCCAAACTCTTCATCATTTATCAAAGATTTCCTGGTTTAGCTGAAAAAAAACCCCAAAGTTCCTCAGCGAGAGGAAAATAATCACAAAAAAGGAAGGAAGGAAGGGAGGAGGGAAAGAAGGAAGGAAGGAGGAAAGGAAGGAAGGGAGGGGGAAGGTAGGAAGGAAGGAAGGAAGGAAGGAAGGAAGGAAGGAAGGAAGGAAGGAAGGAAGGAAGGAAGGAAGGAAGGACCCCCCAAAGGTACCCAGCCCTCTTTTCCCAGCCCACAACGCTCCAGCCGTGCTGCCAGATGTTGCCATCCAGCTGCTCCTTCCAGTTCCAAGGAAAAATCCAGTTATCTGTGCGTGTGTGGCAGCTTCATTAACACAAGCACAGCCAAGTGTGACAAGGTTTTATCTTTTCCATGAGCGGAATTGTAATTCCAGGGCCGTCAGTGTCTCTTTAGCACGATAGCTCCTTGTGCTCTGCACAGCCACTCCACCCCATCCAGCCCCTCCCAGAATTTGTGTCCAGGAGGAGCCTTGCAGTGCAGGCAGCGCTTGGGAACCCTTTGGGATGACGCCGATGGAATGAGAGGTGAGTTCCAACGAAACACCAAAAAGCTCAGAAAAAAAGATTTGGAGTGCAGGACTTTATGGCTTTCAGGGAAGACTTTTGTGCCTTCCGTGGGGAGTGTGTGGTGGGGTGTGCGGCAGGATTGTGCGAACCCTCGGGGTGCGTGGTTATTTTACGAGTTAAGTGCTGGGAAGTCAAACTACGAGGAGAGTGAGAGTCAGAAAATCCCATCTCGGCACAAGCAGGAGGTGCAATTCTGTTGGAAGCTCCCCCACTGCTCAGGACCGACGGAGTTCCGTGGGATTTCCTGCGATGGGACACGGCTGGGCTGGATCCAGGGTGCCTGAGGGAATGTGGTGTGGGAGAGGCTCCGCAGGGAGCAACCCTGGGGTGCCCGAGTGAGGTTGGAGCTGGGATTTCTCAGCCTGGGAGAGTTCCTCAGGAATTATTGTCCTGGGAACTCGGTAAAACCTTCCGCTGGGGCTGAAATTTGGGATTCAGGCGATGTGCTGGGCCTCCCAAAGCTGAAAAATTGTACAATGAGGCTCCCCAAATAACCAAGAAAAAAAATCTTTTTTTTTTTTTTTTTTTCCTGGAAGCCTCTCAAAGCTGAAAAAAAAAGACAAAAATGAGGCTGCCCAAATAAGTAAGGAAAAAATTGGGTTTTTTGGAAGCCTTTGGCTGTCCCTAATGTTTGAAATGTCAGAGGAGAGGGTGTAAAGTGTGGGACATAAGGTGAAAGCTCATCCCTCTCTGCAGCAACGGGACACATCCCCACCTCTGCTTGCAGCTGGAGAAACGGGGAAGTTTTACTTGTCAAAATATAAAATTACTCCTAAATTATCATTTTCTTTGCCAATTTCATTATCATTTCACTGTGAAGTTTCAATAAATTCACCCCTATAATTGCACTAACCCACCTATGAGATGTTGGTTATTGGGTTTTTTACCCCAAAACTTTAAAGAAAGGAAGAAGCCTTTAAATGAATGTAAAGCACAGGCACTGGAGATTGCCACTACCTCCAACAGCAGTTTATTCCCATCAAATTTAATTGTAAATATGCTTTCCCAGTCTCTTTAGTTCGTGTGCTGCACTCTTGGGATAAAAAGAGGCTTTAACATGAATTATTATTATGGTAAAAACACAACAACATTTCCTTCAGTGAACTAAACAAACAGACCAACACTCGTTAATTAACCTTGAAACTTCAAGTTTAATTTTACAACTTTAGGTTAAAACAGGAAACACAAATATCTGGCTGAGGTCATACAAAACTCCCTCAACTTCAAATTATTTTTTCAAGTACCTGAGTATTTTATAGATCAAAAACTTGAAATGTTATTTCATGCTAAATCAATAATATGAAATAATATAAATAATATTTGCTTTTACTTTATCTGGCCTTAAATTCTTCTCCATAGTAGTGACTTGCTTGGGTGTAATTAAAATTAAGACGGAATTTAAATACAGGCAAAATTATGCCTTCAAATCCACTTAGGTAACATCAACTGCATCTTCTTTACAAAATTTATTAGAGATGAAGGATTTCTACTCCGGAAAAAAGAGAGTTTTCCCTTAGGGTCTCAGCTTTGAAAGATGAAGTTCTCCTGAAGCTTCACCGCTGGCTTTGTGCCACTGTGACTGCTTTGTACACGAAATACCTGCGCTGGTGTGGTTTTCAGGGAAAAATGGAAAGAGGTTTCAAAAGTCTGAGAAAACCCAGGGGTGTGGCCGATGTTATTTTCCATTTTAGCTCCATCTCAGGGTGTAGCTCTGGCCCAATTGCAGCTGGAGCTCGGTGATTGTCAGGAGCTGGGAATAAAACACACAAAATGCACATTTGGTGACTCAGCCCTGCAGGTCCACGGTGCTTTCTGTGTTCCAGGGAGATACTGGCTTCTCGTTTGAAACTACTGGAATTTGTTCCTCTTTTTTTTTCGTTTGTGTTTGTAGCACTATGACACAGTTTAACCAGCACAGATTTGGGAGTCTGACCGTGGCTCTCTGATCCCCTCCTTCATCCACAGGCTCTTTTAGAGCTGAGGTTCCTTTTATTTTTAAAATAAAGGGATTTTTTTAAAAGGCAGCCAAACTTGGCATATACTGTAATTCAGCAGTGTGTATGATTTTTTTTTCCATCAAAAAGTCAACAGCAGAATGAAACATTTCCATTCTCTTTTGTATTTTTAACTTTTTTTTTTGTTATGTTCAAAAATTCCGTAGTTCTGGCTTTCCATCGAAGGAGAGGAAGAACTAAAACATGAGAGAATGCTGAATTCCAGAACCATTGCCTGATGGCAGCCTTGTGCACCTTTCTGAAATATGGTATATTTTAAATACGGCAGGTATATAAATATTTAAGTATGCTAACTAGATAAACATTTAAATATTTAAAATGTGGTAAATATACAAATAGCTTAAATATGCTAAATATATAAATATTTTAACTCTGGCGTTACAGCTGAATCTCCACAGGTTTCAGAGCACAGATGCAGGTGGGAAAGCTTTTTTTAAACCCTTCAGGCAGCGCTCACCTGCTTGTTGCTGTCATAGGCCACGGCGTGGGGCGATGGGACTGGGGCCCCGTTCTGTGACACCGTCACCTGCTGGACAGAGGTGGGCACCCCCAGCACCTTGATGTCGGTGAACATCAGGTTGTTTGGGTCAGTGTAGTTCTGATGGGTCACTGTGATCTCCAGAACGTTCTGAAGGGAAGAGGGGGAATATCAGGGACTGGGGTTAGAGTGGGACAAATCCGAAGAAGCTGCAGCTGCCCCTGGCTGCCTGGAAGTGTCCAAGGCCAGCTTGGACGGGGCTTGGAGCAGCCTGGGATAGTGGAAGGTGTCCCTGCCCATGGAATGAGATGATTTTTAAGGTCCCTCCCAACCAAAACCATTCTGGGGTTCTGTGAAATCCACTTGAGTGTTCCATTTGCTGTCCTCACCCCAGGGTTTGCTTTTTTTTTCAATTTTTTTTCCTAATACCTGTGAGTTGTTACTTATTTTTCAAATACTGAAAGCTTTCCTTTACTTCTTTAATCTGGCCAAATCCTGGGCTCTGCAGATCTTTAATTGCCATTCAGCTAATTGATGTGAGGAGTGAAGCAACAAGAAATTCCCAACCCCTGGATGGGCAGCAAGTGCTGCAGGACAAAGCCCTCCTTCCCTGCCCCTGTCTCCCCTTCCAGGTTCTGTGAGAGCTGCTCCAGGCTCTGCTCTTTCTCCTTTTTGCCCTCCCAGAACAGCTCCTTCCTCCCCATCACCTCTCTCAGCACTCACAGGCCCCCTCTCATTCCATTACTGAGATTTTAAGTGGATTATGGATTTCTCTAGGAGGTACCCAGATCCCACACAAATGTGCTGTTACATGATTCTGTGTATTTAGTTCTCAGAGGGTGAGTGTTTTTCAGTGTTGGTTGATCCAAGACCTCTTTAATTAGGCTTTTCCTTACCAAGTTTTTGTAGGAGCAGGGAAAGGTGCATTTATTTTATAGTCTCCTTACAGCTGCAAATCCTGAGTGTTAGCAAAACAAACTCTCTGCCTTAGCAATTAACACCCTTTTATTTGACAAAGACAGAATTAAATGAGAAGACAGAACAGTGTGGGTAAAATTAGAAGACATTGTGGCACGCTGGAAAGTAATGAAATAAGAAAGTGTGTTTTCTGCTACAATAGAAAGAGCTTTTCTCTTAAACCAGAAGTCCTTATAATTAGAGTGTGATTTATTTGCAGATATTCAATGGTTATGATAAGAAGTGAAATGTGACAGTTGTACTTAAAAAACCACTCCAGAACCACTCCTAAACTCATCCTTAACACAGTTTAGCCACATTTCTTGTAGCCTAATCAACTGTGAGCACGGTTTAATGGGAGGTTGGGATATGCAGACATTAGGAAGACCCAAATTAAAATACCCATAGTTAAAAACACAATAAAATCACCCAAAAGTGACTATTAAACACATATGAGCTAATTACCTGGTTAGCAGTAAATGATGTTAGCAGGTAAACACCATCTTCATATGCATCTGTTGTAAAGAAAGAATAAATTAAAAGGAACAAAATGTCTTTGCTACCCACCTTATTTAACACATTATCAAAATTTCAGCTCAAGGATTGTGTCCATAGACAACTTACAAATACAAGGGATGTATTAATATGAAAATAAAGAGAAGTCGTGCATTTCCAGAAGGTAAATGTGGTTAAACATAAAATATTTTCAGTGTATTTAAAGTTTCAGTGAGGATAAGAGGAGAACATTTTCGAGGGAAGATACAAAAGCAGGCAAAGGAACAGCACCGGGAAGATCAGGGGAGTTTAGACGAGGAGAAAAATGTTTGTTTCTCGCTGAAGAGTTATTTCCCACATCCCCCTCCATGCACTGCCCAATTACAGGTGGCACCTGACCATGGCAGAGGCTGCTGCCTGTCTGAAAGCGCTGTTGTTATTTTCCCAGCCCTGTAACTCAGCTGTGCCTGCCCTCGGAGCAGCGCTGGGGTCTGGGCACTGCCGCGCTCCTGAGATGCTCCCCGTAACCCACGTGAATCCCATTTATCAGCGGATTCCCAGGAACGTGGCCATCATTTCTGAGTGCCAGGCAGCGGGGTGCGTGCAGCACCCCCAGACCCAGCACCAGCCTCCTGCAAGCTGCCCCCACGTCACCGTGCAGAGCACATTTCCTGCATTCCTGACGGGAATCTCGGGCCAGAGCTCGTGGTTGTTACAGGGGTAGTGCACTCTGGGTGAGGAGGATAAATGACATCTCAGCATCTCTTATCTGCAGACAATTCAAGTTTAGCCATGTTGAGGAAATCAGTGGAAGCTCTCACATGATCTATGGTTGAGGTTCCCATAGGTTTTGGGAACGAATCTTTGTTATCTGCATTGCCTCGGGCCCAGGGCACGATTTCATTTATACAACATATTAATTCTATAAATCACAGCCCTGTGTGGCTCAAATCAGGGAGAATCACGTTTCTGTAATGCTGATCTGCAGGTTTAATTTCAGTTCTGCCTCTGAAGGTGGGTTCAGATCTGTCTCCCAAGAAATGGGGTGGCTTTGGCCGAGTCCTTCCCTTCCCTCTGCTCCTCCTGATTCACCCCACAGTTTGTTTCATCTCTCCTCAACTCCCATCCTTGGGTTTGCTTTTGTCTGCTTGAATTTGGGCTTCGAGTAGCTCCAAGGGTTCAGCCTCTCTTGGCAGGATCCAGCCATTCCCACAGCAAAAATGAAAAGGGTTTTCGGGAGGTAAGAAACCCCGGACGTACCAATGCGAACCCCATCATCCCAATAAAGGTGTCCTTCTGCAAACAGAGCGTCGTCCAGGGCCACCGTGAGTCCCATCGGGTTCTTCCGGCTGTGGAAATCACAGTTTTCCCTCAATTTCCCCAGAGAATCTCATTCCGTATCTCCCAAAGGGTGATTTCTTTACAGAAACGTTGTGTACCACCCGACTGACCTCCCACAGCCATCTTCCCCTCCCATACTGTTAAAGGAGACCATTAGGGGAAAAGAAAAACCAGAACAAACAGATCAGTTAAATTTAAATTTTTCACTTACTCCTACCTGTAAGCAGTTGTATTAGCAGGTCTCTGCCAGGGCAGGATGTATCCACCTCGGATGTGCAGGTTGATGTGCTCCAAAGGAGCTGATAAATTTCGGAGTTCCCCACTAAAGCCAGTATCTGCCTCCTGCGTGCAAAAAAATTGAATTTTTACGGGGTTTTCCTTCAGAATGAAGTGGTAATATCTCTCTAGACAGGTTAATTAGGAGTTGTTACTGCAGGAGTAACTATTAACAAGAGACACCCTGAAATTTTGGCCCTATAAAAGCCTGGCCTGACCGTGGGTGATGGCAGCTGAGCCGAAGGGGCCAAGCAGTGAAACACAAACCTGTGATTAATGAAGGGAGTTTTGATCCTGCTCTTCCTGTTACCAGATCTTTTATTATTTTCTGGAAAAAATTATGCAGCTAAACCTGTTTTTTCTTTCTTTATTAGAGCATTCCGTTACAAAAACCTTCTGTGTATTGTTCGAGGGTTACAAAAAGTGAAAAGAACTCTAAATTAAAGGTATTGCTTCACCTTTTCATTTATCATAACTCTGGTCATGTTATTATACATTATTATAAAGGAATAGAGGATTTTTAGTATTTCTGTAATCAGCTGAGTAGATTTTATGTTTCTAAGAACTTCTATTAAATGCAAATTAGGCAGGAGAGTGTTCCCACCTCCCTGCCACGCTCAGCACTGCGGAAAGACAGAAAATACAAGCTAAAATACAAGTTTTAAAATACAATTTTTTTTAAAGGATGACTTACTGTGTAGTAATCATACCAGCGGGCACTGGGGAAATAAGCCTCCACACTTCGAGCATCCTGCGGTCAAACACACAAATTTTAGGCACCTCAAACCAGAAAGTGAGGCTTGACTAAAATGGCTTTAATAATTGGTGCTTAAAACCTCACCGGTCTCATCACGGGGCTGATGAGCAGGGCAGGACCCCACAGGAACTGCTCGTCGATGTCCCACGTGTTCCTGTCCTGCACGAACCTGTCGGGGCGAGACAGCGAGAGCTGAGCTTCCCCCGAGCGCTCCCCCTTGGAGACACTTCTGTCAGTAGTTGAACCGACTCTTTCTAGGGTCTGTTTCCTCGTTACTGCTGTTCATAATCCAGAGATCAATTAGTGGTTGCCAGGAAGGCACAAAGATCCTGGTGTGACACTCATTGGAGAAACGCAACTTAGCGCTTAGATTTAAGGTTTTTTTTCTATTTCTTTTGTTTTTCAGTATGCTGAGACAACAAAACTCTGCAGGTCTTGGGTTTATTATTACAATAATAAGATCTTGGACAGACCGGGACAGATTTTCTAATTTGAGCCACTATTTTCTGAGTTTCTTTGAAAAAAAGCAAAGCACCACATGCAAAAAACTCAAGTTTTTCCCGGCCAAGACTTGAGTTTTAAATTGAAGGAGGGAAATGCTGTAACGAAGAGAAAACTCTGTTGTTAGGGGGGTCACAACTGGAGGAGTTTTAATGGGAATTCCTGGTCAGGAGAGCAGGGGAATTGCACTTACTCGTGGAGAAGGGGGCGGACCACGGTGCTGCCGTGGGCATGGGCGTCATGCAGCAAGGTGTAGAGATAAGGCAACAGGGTGTATCTGATGTTCAGCACGTTCCTGGAAATGTTCTGAAATCTGGCATCCCAGGCAGCGGGGTCTTGCCTCTGAAGGAGAAGAGAGTGTTGTTAGAGAAGCTGGGTTGGACTGCCTGGGAAAGCTAAAAAGAAAAAAAAAGTCAACGTAGCGAAACAAACCAAGGCAGCAGAACATCTTCAGTTATTTATTGTTCACCTCAGGAGCGAGTGAAAACAGTGGCTGTCACTGTCAGCCCCAGGAGGGGAACTAAAAGGAGGAAACCCAGGGAAAACACGGTAAAAATGTTTAATGCAAAGTGTCCCCAAGGCGTGACACGTCCCCCTGGACAGCATCCATCAGCCCCGATCCCAGCCTCGCAGCCACACTCCGAGGCACCAGTGCTGATGGCAGGAGAGCTCCCAATCCTTGTGGAGCGTATGGAACAATCCCTTGGCAAACTGGGCAGGGCTGGGAGCGCCACGATAACCCTGAATCTGCATTTTGAGGCTTTCACAGGCCTGGGGAAGGTGTGTGCTGCCAGATAAAGCACCCGGCTTTCAAAAGGACACTTTAATCCATTAGATATTTGCCATCTAAACAGCTCCACTCTGAAGCTTTCCCTGGAACAGAAGTGCTGTTGCCCTTTTTTTATTTTCCCAGTTATCTTGTTTTACAGCTTTCTCCACTCCAGTCCTTAGCCTAAATTTAGGCAATTATTTCCCTTTCCTTTCAGCAGAAATACAATATCTGATGGTGGCAAATGTGCAGAGCACAGAAATTCCTGAGTCTCACTCCAGCATCTTATTCCACTGCCCCATTTTCTCATTTGTTGTGTAATTATGGGCAATTAGGGCTGAGAGCACCGAGGTCAGCTCTGCTCCTTGAAGTGTTTGCCATAAAATCTCCACTTGAGCCCTGCTGTAGCTCCTTGAAATCCAAATGGCACGGAGAGGAAAATGTGTAGGGTTTGATTCAGTGAAAGCAAAGTCAGAACGTGCTTCCTTCAAGTGTCCAAATCCCAGAGCAGCCCCTCTGTGGGCATAAAACCTCCCAGGTGATGGGGAGGCTTGCAGCAGAGCCAGCCCAGAAATAATGACAGTTTTCATTTGATAAAGAGCCAAAAGCGTTCTTGTCGTCTCCATTTTAGTTGGAATGTGGGGTGTTTGTGTGCCAGGCCAGTTGTGCATTGTTCTGGCTGGTTTTGCCTGTGTTTTGCAAGGGCCCAGGTGATAACAACTATTAAAATATTGCCACTCACCTTTGTTCCTTTCCCATTGTGATTCCTTGAAAATGGGTAAAACGCACCCAGCTGCATCCAGCGGAGGCACATCTCATACTCCGCGTCTTGGAAGAAGCCACAGATATCAGCTCCTGTCTGAAATTTTCAGAATAACTCAAATGGAAAACTGTATTATCATGTCCAGCATCAGGGTAATTAAATATAAGTTAATAACTCATTAGCTTACATAAGATACTCCAAAGAGACTGAACTCCAGCATGCCTGAAAAGAGAAATAAATCAGTGTTACTGGCTGGGGTTTTTGACATTATGATTACATAGACAAGTGTTTATTGTACTGCTGAATCAGAAGAGAAAAAAACAAATAAAGGCCCCAAAGTTTCTCTTATGTGTTGTGTTTTCCTGCTACAGAAAGAGATGGGATGTGGGTGGACAGAAGCAAAGAAAAAAAACAAATGAGTGGCAAGACACAGGGCATGGAGGGGTCAGGTCCCAAGGGAATTAAAGGGGTTCCCAGAAGGAAGCAGATGAGAAGAAAAAGAGGAAAAAAAAGGAATTGACCACAAATTCTGTTTGCTGAACCAATTTTTTACGGCTAAAAATCACAGGAATACAGAAAGTATGGAAGTGGAGGAGAAGCAAAGCCAGGTTGGATAAAGCTTGGAGCAACCTGGTCTGTGGAAGGTGTTCCTGCCATGGCTCAGGGATGAGCTTTAAGGTCCCTCCCAACCCAAACCATTCCACGACTCGGTGATCCCAGGAACGCAAACCCTTCTCCTGCCACGTACCAACCACAGATTTGGGCAGCTGATCCCAGGCTGCTGTGTTGTCCCCCAGCCAGTGCCCCGACCACCTCCCGCTGCTGGGGTACGTGGAGCGGGTGATGACGATCCCGCGCTCCTCGGTGATGCTCTGCAAAGCCCTGGATGGAAAACAGATGAGGAACGGGTTACGGGAGAAACACTGCGTGAGAATTTATTGCGTGAGAGCCTCCGAAAGGAAATACATGGGTTTATGTTATTGTAGTGAAGGGCTGCATTGTGTACATCCAGTCCGTCCGTGCTTCCTGTGGCAATTCAATATGATCCACACACAAGCGATGGCCAAGCTGCAGCTGCAAAGAGAACTGGCAAACATAGAGGGATTAAAATACGTTTTTCCACCTCAGGCTCACTCCTGTGTGGGAGAATAGGAAAACAGCAAAGTTTTTCTAAGGGCTTCCACAATGTGTTCCAGGGCACATCATTCCTTTCTTAATGTACCCAAAAATTTGAAGCAGCAATTGAAAATAATTTAGCAAAAAAATCAAACCAAAAGGCTCACAAGAGTGAAAACAGAGTTAAGCTGGAATACTGGACCTCTCAGGGTAAGTTTAGTTGACTAAAAGGTACTGGAATAAAAGGAGTCAGGGATTTGTAGTCCCTTCAGAAAGACCAAGGTGACAGGAGATCAGTAGGAATATTAGTCAGAAAATCGCCCTGATTAAATCCCACTGCTCTCCAATGTCAGCTGCACCATAATTGCCCAAACTGCTGCTTCAGTAATGCACTATTTGCTTATTTTTCTATAGGATTTGCAGCTTTAGTGACACCATAATTACAGCAAAGATACACAAGTCACTTAAATTACCGCGGCAATTAAACCAGACTAATGCGCCCCAATTATTTCCTCCAAGACAAACAGTAACTTTTCCAGGATCCTTTATTCCTTTGCAACACACTGCCCAAAATTTTCATTCTCTGCTTGCTTTCCCTGTGCCAGTAACGCTTTGGAAGTGGCAGCTAAAATTTAAAGAGTGAAGACGGTGAATGCCGCATGTGGAACTGCTCAGGGATGAGCACTACCTGAGTGCTCTGTGACTGGGGGGCTCAGGCCTGCAGCTCCACGGGTCTATCCATGAAAAACAATTATTCAGGTCACAAAGGCTGAATTAACTCCAAACTGTTCCTGTATTCACTGATAAGGGTTCTGGTCATACAAAAAACCTCATTACAAAAGAGCAGCATCAAGGCAACATCCTGAAGTTTCTGTGTTTAATGGATGGAGAACTGAAATTACACCAGGTTACATAAAATATTGATGTTCACTTTTCACTAACAGTCTTTTGAAGAGTTCTGTGTGCAAATAATCTTTCTGTTTGGATGGTTTAGTATCAAAATAAATTATTACATTTCTGCAGTTTCACAAGTACCCCTTCAGTTACTGCCAAAAAGTAAATTTGGGACTGAAATATACGTATATGTATATATTGTAGATAACATTTTCTATAAATTACCAGTGTGAGAATATCTGAGTGAGCTGTGAGATTTATTGCAGTGATTTCTGTTGCAGTGCCTCGCAAAAGAGAGGGGAATATTTCAGTTCACACTTAAAACACAGAAACGATGGCAATATTCCTTTTCCTATAAAATCCTGGTCTACCCCACCGGTTTGCACAGCAAGGTTTTGGCAATGGGGGGGCTGCAGGGGTGGCTTCCTGAAGCTTCCTCATTCCTGATAGAGCCAAGAGGGACCTGCCCCTGGCTGAGCCCATCAGCAGCACCGAGTGACTTTGGGGTAACAGGAATAGAAAAGGGAAAATGTTGCTCCCAAAAGCAACTTTAGCTGGAGAGAGGGATAAGGATGTGTGGGAGCAGCCGCCCTGCAGATCCCAGGTCAGTGCAGGAGGGGCAGGAGATGCTCCAGGGTCCAGAGCTGGGATTCCCCTGCAGCCCAGGGAGCTCCATGAGGGAGCAGAGATCCACCTGCAGCCCCTGGAGGAGCCCACAGCGGAGCAGGAGGATGCCCAAGGGAGGCTGTGATCCCGTGGGATGCCTGTGCTGGAGCTGGATCCTGGCAGGAAGCTGTGGAGCCCTGGAGAGAGGAGGAGGGGAAGAGCAGCAGAGACAGCGTGTGATGGACTGACTGCAACCCCTGTTCCGTGTCCCCTCCGCCTCTGCTGGGGAGCAGGTAGAAAACAAGGAAGGAATTAGGAAAGAAGTGAAGACTGGGGGGAATTAAGATTTAGTTTTCATTGTCATTATCCTCTCTGATTTGATCAGTTTTAAATTAAACTGTTTTCCACAACTGAGCTGTTTTGCCCGTGACAGTAACTGGGGAGTGATCTCTCCCTGTCCTAATCTCAAGCCACGAATCTTTCTTTATATTTTCTCTCCTCTTCCCAGCTGAGGAGGGGAGAGCTGGAGGGGCTTCAGTGGGCACCTGGAGCTCAGCCAGGGCCCAACCCAGCACATTTTGCGATGCCCAAATCCCGTGACTCCCAGCTGACAGCACAGGGATCAGATATTCCCTCCTGTCCTGTCAGCAATTTCGCCCCTGCCTTGACTGGCAGGGCTGCACTGGCACGCTGCCAATGGAGCATCCTCTCACAAATCCAAACAGCCCTGATATTTTCTCTCTTTATGGTAATATCAAAGTTACCAAGGGCTTTAAGGTCGTTAAGGCCTGCACAGAAAAACTGCTCCTTGCTCACTGGCTGAGTTGTAAATGAAAGAGCCCGGCTCCATTATCATTAGATCCGGTGTTATCTAAAGCAGGCTGGGGACGATCAGAGGGACAGATAATGACATTTGCCTCGGAGCTGGGAAAAGAAATGCTAAAAAGTAAAGCTTTCCGCTCACACTTTGCATTTTAAAAGTCACCGTTCTCCCTTTTCACTGCATTTTAAGTAGAGAACATAATCGAGCCGTTCTGAAATTCACATGATTGAAACGCTCCCTTCATTTTCCCTCACTGGATGAGAAGTGTGAGGAAAACCAGAACCAACCTGGAGTAAACCAGGCTGTCCCAGCAACACCTAGAAACGATAAATAAGTGTTTTAATTACAGTAATTATGTGCAGAAGGGATTTATTGCAGTGGAACCGTGGAAGCACAGCTCCAGCTCAGCCCTGCACGGACCCCCCTCACCTTCTCCTGCAGCTCTGGTCCCACCACCCTTCCTGCACCACGGGGGAGATCCCTGACTGGGATAACTACAGGAGCTGCCCAGCCCTTGGAGCATCCAACTCCTCTTGGAGCTGGGTTGAAGAACCAAACTGATCAGAGTGAAGAGAAAGATCACTCGGGCGTCTTAAATAAACCAATGAAAGTTTTGGCCGTAGGAATGTAGGCATGGAATTTCCATTTGGAACACGTTTTGGAGACAGCATGGAATGTGCAAAGCACTTACTCCAGGGTGGGTTTGGTTTGGGACCATCCGTAAAGGTTGTGGACATCGTAGTGTCTGACTGGGGTCCCGTCTGCGAGGTATTGTTGAGCTTCCATGCACGGAGTTTTGTAGGATAGTCCTGCTGACCTGGATCCCAAACCTTGTGGAAATGGAAGAAATATATTTATTACTAATAATAAGCATGGATTAATCATTTGAGTTACTTTTTCTTAATTTTCCTAATCTGTTATGCATTCAGTCTCTTTATACTGTCACTTATTTATTTATAATTATAAAAATAGCTTTTCCAAAATGGAATATTTCCAGTATTCCTCTGCAGGTATCTGGGTCTGTGTTAATAGTTCAGGTACAGATGCTCTTACTACAGAGGCTCAAAGAATGATCACAGCATGTCAGAAAACACTTCAAATCTTTTAAAACCCTGTCACACCAACCACATAAACAGAAAAATGAGTGTGGTGGGGGTATGATCTGTGTCTGAATATAATTTCTTGGAAATGCCTGAGAAACCGCTCATGCATGCAACAGTAAGCAGCAAAAGTAGCTAATAAACCATTAATAAATAATTCCTAATTAGTACTACTTTACACCAGCACTTCAGGAAAGCTGAGCTAAGCAAGCAAAGCATTTCAAGCATTTGACTGCTCACATAAACGGTAATGAGAGGAGACACACGGATATTTTCTAAATTTTTAATTAATTGCATTATTCAGCTGAGAAAACTGCAAAACAGAGAGCTCAATTCTCTGCCATGCCTCAAGCAAAGCACTTAGACACAAAATAGGGAACAAAATCCATATGCAGCGAGGAGCTGGAAAGAACTTTATTTTTACAAAGTGCTGCACAGCTCCTGCTGAAATATCTGGGCTTGCTGTGTGCCCATAATCTCAGAAATAAAGGGCCACGCTCAGTGAGGAGCTGTGGGTTTATAAACCCATCTTTATTTAGGCTTTTACACCCCATATACCAGATAAGAATTTATGTAGGAACCAGGAAAACCTAAAACTGTTTTAAGGAGGGATCAGACTTACGAGGCATATAGGGAGGATTATTTAGGAGGTCGTTCCTACAGCCATCCACGGCACCATTCACAAAAGCTGCTGGTTCATTCATATCCTAAAAACACAGAGCAAAAGCCCATAGTTTGCTACAGAACACCATAAATTCTGAATTACACACAAGCAGCATTGCAGGGTTCCTCAGGAGCCCCTGCAGCTGCAGTCTCAGTCGGACATCCCATGTTCCATTTAGGGGCTGACAAAAAGGCAGGAAAGGGACCTTCCATGGGGGCAGGGAGTGACAGAAAAAAGGGGAATGGCCTTGAGCTGAAGGAGGGCAAGATTAGACGGGATTTTGGGAAGAAACTGTTCCCTGTGAGGGTGGGGAGGCCCTGGCACAGGGTGCCCAGAGCAGCTGTGGCTGCTCCCAGATCCCTGGCAATGTCCAAGGCCAGGCTGGATGGGGCTTGGAGCAGCCTGGGACAGTGGGAGGTGTCCCTGCCCATGGCACAGGGTGGGAATAGAAGATTCTTTAGATCTCAACCCCAAGCTATTCTGTGATTCAGGGAGTCTTTGTTTCAAGGGAACAACCTCCAAGATCGTCAAGTCCAACATTTCCTTAATGAGAATTTAACGCGGGATACTTCTGCCAGAGCAGTGCAGATACTGGGAACTGGGAATTGTGAACTGGGTCCCTTCTCCACCAATGTCTGGCAGAGAAAAACAACCCAGAATTCAGATTTCTACACTTACAATCCACAGGCCATCAAACTTGAGGCTTCTCGAGGCGTTGGGATTGTTGTAGACCTCCAGGATTTCCCTCTTCCACCACTCCACCGTGGAATTGCGGAAGAAGTCTGGGAAAGCAGCATGTGCTGCGTAGAGCTGTAAGAACAGAAGGAAAACAAGTCAGATAAGGGGACTGAAGGTATCCCATAGTTAAAATAATAGAATTAAAAAAAAAAAATTAAAAAAGACAAAAAATATTTACTTGTTTACAGATATTTTTTCTTGGCCCTTAGGATGACTTAGCCGGTTTTTGCAACCTAATTTTTCCATGAGATTTATCAACGAGTTTGCTGCTATTTTCATTAAGTAATTCCATTAATTAATGTCTATATTTGAGTCCAGAACCAAACCGTGTCAGTATTTACCTCTACTTGTGTTTCATGAGGCAGTGACTCGTTGACTTGGACATTGGGAAGAAATGACCAGACCTAGTAGGACAAAGAATATTTCAGATAATCAAACCACACTGAATCCAAACTGAGCATCAACAACACACAGGTTTAAATACTCTTCCCTGGACAGTACCTTGGAATATAAAATTTCATTGGTATCAGGCCGTTTTATGAAGACATCATCGGCCACACCTCTGGAGAAGGCAGGATAATTGGTTTCATTCGCAGAAATGGCTGGATCCTACAATTAAAAACCCTTTTACCCTTATGCTCAAAACTCAAGTGCAGTATATTCTCCATTTTGTGATGCTATGTTGAAGTTTAAAAGCAATGTTCCAAACTGACCAGGATGATGATAAATCTCATTCCTTCTGCTTTGATTTTGTTGATCAGAGCCGGCAATCCAGCAAAGTGTGGGCTAATGGTGAAGTCCAGTTGCCTCTCCATGTAGTCAATATCTGAATATTGGACATCCTGCAGTTAAAAAAAAACCCAATTACTTTTAAATTATTTTCTCCCCTTTTTTGCCAAATACTGAAAATTGGCCAAAATAAGTAAAATAGGGAACTTCTGATGCGTAAAATTGGAAGCAGTGGTAACTTCAGGCTGCAGTTGTTAAATGAATCTGTCAGCATCTATCAGCAAGTCCAAAACAAAATAAACCTTTCACTGCTGCATCTAAACTGAGGGGAGAAATTGATACATGATAGAGGAAAAAACTGGATTTGTCCATTTGTATGTACACAGAAACTGCACATATATTTCCAAATCTATGAGGAAACAGTGAAAACAGCTGTTCTGTATTGAAACATTGACATTATTATATTTAAAATGAAGCCACATTCAATTTATAGCGTAATTTTGTTAGATCTCTGCTATTCCAACTATCCCAACAACAACCTGGGCCAAAGCACAGCTGACATGACACAGAGCATTACAGCACTGAAATGATGCTGCTTCATTCTTTTCTCTGCTTGTTTTTCTTCTTGGTCACTGCTCCTTCCTGTTGTTCTTTGGTGTGAATGATAAAGAAAATTAAGTAACTTCTAACACAGCCCGGAGTCTGTGGAACTAAACCTGCTCTTCTCTGCCCCAGCGGGGTTTTTTTGGTTGGTTTCTGGTTTAGTGTTTAAATGGTTCCAGTCAATGCTATGAAGCCAAAAGCTTAAATGTTATTTGCTCCCAACGTACGTAGGGAATCTGAGCTGCCTTCATTTCCTCCACCAGCTGGGCGATCTCCGAGTCGTTGGCGTATCCATAGCGGCACAGCTGGAATCCCAAGGACCAGTAGGCTGGCATGACTGGGCGGCCAACCAGCTGAAAACGGGAAAGGATGTTTGCGGTGAGGAGGTGAAGAGAAACCAAACCAGCCCCCCAAAGCCCAGCATTAGCCAGGCTCCTACTTCAGTGTATTGCTGAACCACAAGTTCCGGAGTCGGGCCCAAGACCACGTAGAAGTCAAGAATTCCTCCGATGGTGCGGTAGGTCAGGGCAGGTGTGGGCTGGAAAGTCACATCTGGAAGTGGAGGAAAGGAAGGAAGTGAGAAAAGGATGCCTGGATTTGCCACTGGTGCAAAACACTGTCCATAAAAATGGAACACGTGGAGGAGGATGGAGAGAGACAATTTACAAAGGTCTGGAGGGACCGGACAAGGGGGAACGGCTTCAAACTGACAGAGGGGAGGTTTAGATGGGATGTTGGGAAGAAATTGTTCCCTGTGAGGGGCATGAAGTCCTGAGGTTGCCCAGAGAAGCTGTGGCTGCCCCTGGATCCCTGGAAGTGTCCAAGGCCAGGTTGGATGGGGCTTGGAGCAACCTGGGATGGTGGAAGATGTCCCTGCAGGGGGGTGGAACAGGATGAGCTTTAATTCCCCTTCCAACCCAGACCATTTCATGATTTTATGAAGTAAAGTGAAGGGTTTCGTACCCATCGCATTGCTGTTAAGCAAGAGAACTCCATGGGCATTGCCATCTTCTTCAAGAGCCATATAAAATGGCTGATAACCATAGGAGTTCAGCTTGTACTGCAAATAAAATAGGATACGTTTTACTGGGGAAACATTGCAAACATTTGCTTATTAACATTTAGTAATAAATTCAATAAAAGACCAGACAATTGCCAAACATAGCAAATAAACTTTAAATTTATGCACCTAAACCCTACCCAACCACAAAACAGACCTGCAGAAGGTCACGGTTTGAGTCAGTCTTGTCCAGACTGCTCGGGCAGGAAGGAAAGCAAAGGTGTTGCTGCACTTAAATCTCACTAATGAGAAGGTGCTTCCTCAGGACAAACTTCCCTTGCTTTGCAAACAGGGCCAGGTGTCCACATGCTCAGGAGGTACTGGTGACATTCTGTTATATTTTATTATCTCAAAATATATTCAAACCTGAACTGGTAGTTAGAGCTATAACTAGATGCTGATATTTCATTGGCCATTCCCTGATAATTGGAAATTTGCTGTCTTGTAGAAAATAAGACAAATAAACAGAGATAAGATTTCTGCTTTACCTCTGTAAGTACTAAATTAATCCCCAGGCAATAGGAATTGTTCTGACTCATGTCCAATTTTCAAAACAGTGAGCTGAGAGGAATAAAAAAAGGAGGAACGTGCTGTTACTCCTAAGCCATTTGTCACCATCCAACATCTGACTGAGGACCTGAGCTCCTCACTTGTTCTTGCAGGTCACAAGTAATGATTTTACAGAAGACCTTTGCCATGGAGACACCATCCAAATTATAAATGATGATAAATATGGTCAATGCCCAGTACCAGCAGACATCCAGCAGATTTTAAAGTCCTGCCAAATATTTCTGCACTCATTGGTCCAAAACATCACATTTTCTTCTTCTTTGCCTACTTACAGTTGGAGGCTGGTCCCTGGTGAACATTCCCCACGTGTGCCAGTTCATGTCGTGTCGGAACGTGGGGTGCTCGGATTCCCCGAGTCCGTAGATGTACTGGGATGCCAGGCGGGTGGAAATCTGAATGAACATGTCACTGAAGGTGAAGGTGGGCAGGCCTGAATCCCAGCTGGAATGGGAAGAGGAAAGGGAAAAAAAGACTAGAGTGTGCTCAGTGCCGTGCTTCTAGCAGACACCTTGTTTTAGGCCGCTCTTTTCCTCTGGAAATCTCACTCTTTGGTAAAAGTGGACTAAAACTGTTGAGGTTATCAAGAAATCTCAGAGCACATGAAATGAGGGGGTCTAAGAGTTGCTGAAGAGTTTAAGGACATGAAGATCTCCGTGTCTCTCGGAAAGGAATTACACAGAGGCATCAAGCACTGCAAGTTGCATTGTATTTTGGCAATTTAGTGAGAAAATGCGTTTCAGGACACTGCAATCCTATTTTCCTCTTAGACCCAGCACTGGAGCCACATGGAATAGAGTAAATAAAGTGCTTTTTACAGTTCACTGAACTTTCTGTGCAGTTTACACTGAAATTGCATTCACAGGTCACATTTATTATAAATCAGCATCTTTCCAGTTAGAAGCCAAACTGCAGCCTGGTGGGCTCTGCCAGAGAATTCCATTTTCCAGGAGCTTCAGTTGCAGGTTGAATTATTCTGGTTAGCAAAAAGGAACTCGACTTTTGATTAAATTTTGAGTACTTAAGGAAATTAAATAAAACTGTTTTTTTCAAAAAAACCCCATAACACACGCAGCTGCTACCGTCATTGTTCTCTGATTTTGAGCTCTGACTTAATCAAGGAAAAAATGAAGCTCACGCCAGACTCATCTGTCGTGTTACCAAAACCCATCTCAAGTTACTTGGGACACTACTTCCTTCGGTTTTTTTTCCCCTAACCATTCCCCAAAACTGACCCAAATGGCCAACCCTTAATGATCAGTGCTGTGGTGACCTAAGGAATATTTTAGGAAGTGCAGAAAATCATTGTGCCTGCCAGCAACTTGGGCAGCGCCTTCAGAGCTGCCAGCGTTCCTCACTCCAGCACGTCCACAGAGAGGAGGTTTGGCTTGAAAAAAAGCTACCAAATCCACGAGAAACAAAATAACAAACAGTGAGAGAGTGGCTTACATGACTGTCCCCGTGCTTTTGCGGCGGATTTGGATCCCAAAGGGTTTGATCTGGATCGACACTTCGTAGAGCCGGTCCTGGCTCGTGCTCGTGGGGGAGCTGGGGAGGTTCAGGGGCACTGGAACCTCGTATCGTGGGTTTTGGTAGTCATAGATCTGGGAAGCAAAAATCAGTTCATTTCAACAAGCCAGTTGTTTGAAGTCTGAATCTGATATCAGTTCTGAAACTCCTGCTGTGATGAGTACTTTCTTCCAAATGCATTGGACTTGAACAAGTCCTTTCACAGGATTTTGCTGGGGGAAAAAAAATCCCACCCAACAAACCTTCAGGATTTATTTTGGATCAGGAATGGCTCGTCTAATTATCTATCTGAATTTAAAGTATAAACTTATATTTAAAATATAGATGTAATATGCTTTGCAAGTGTAATAAATAATTTTCTGGTTCATCTTTTACTCAACTTTTAGAGATCCCTTCTCATGTTTTCTGTATTCTGAAAGTGGAAAGAATTTAGTTTTTGATGTCTGACAACTTAGCTCAATATTATTAAGCACATGGCAATAAATTACAGTTAAACAGTGTATAGAATATTTTAGAATGAAGTAGAATAATGGATGCAAAAATAAACTGTAGAGTCCTGATAGCACTTACAGATAAATTTACCTGCATTTTGACAACATATTTTCAGTTTCAAAGTTCCTGGTTGACCTTACACCCATACACTGACATTACACCTTTGATTCACGTGATTTCTTTGTAAAATTGAGTGTTAGGATTCTAGGACGAAAAAAGGTGCAAGCTAAGAGCAATAATAATTGGTTAGAAGGAGAAACATGTTTACACGAGGCTGCTGCTGTCTGTGAAATACGAATTTGGCTATAAAGAGCCCTTTGAATTTCCATAAATAAAACCTTCTAGGAATTCCGGGGTGGCGTTACCTTAAACTGCAGCATGTTGTTGAGGTGGTACGTCACCTCCAGGCGTAGGGTGCTGATTGGGGCCGTGGAAGCCTCGTTAGCTCTGACCTTGGCACTGTCCAAGCTGAGGATGGCTACGATTCCAGTGGAGGAAGAGTTTAGACTCTCGACGGAGTAAGGATTGCTGGAGCTGTAGTAGCAGGAAGGAACACCCGGCGTGGATACCTCCTAGTGCAAACAGAAAGGAGTTTCAGGTTAGCGAGCCAGGTGGATTTCTTAGCATGGAATCCTGGGTTTTGTCAGACCTCTGTCAAATGTAGAAAAAATTAAGGGAATCTTGAATAAAGAAATAATACGGAATAATCCCTGCACTGAAGCAGGTACAATTTAACTTCCCCATCTCCGTGATCTTCAGATCAATCCCTCAACATGGTTTAATCTTGGCTTGTGGGAATTCCTAAAGCTTCCTCCCTTTTAATCCCATTACTCTCTGGCCGCCTTCAAGGGGATGTGCCCAAAACCCATTTCATACTCGGGCAACATCAGAGCAGATCTTTCCACTGGCTTTTTTCACACAAATTATTCTTAATATATGCGGTGAAAATTACATCCTACTCTTCTGAGATCCCCTGACATTTCCAAATGTCCAGAATTACAAAAACTACTTTTAATAGTGCAACAAAACCAGAGCAGTTCATCAGCCACTTCGGCTGCTGCTGGTGCAGGAGCAGCCAGCACAGAAGTTTGGATTTCATTCCTATAGGAAAGGCCCGAAATGGACATTTTAGATTTAGAAGAACACGGAATAATTTAGTTGGAGGCACCTTCTGAAGTTCAACCCCTGCCAGGGCACGTTGCTTCCACATGCTTGTTAATGATTAATAATATTAATAGCTAAAACCACATGTTAAAGAATTTCATGTCAGGGATTATGGTTTGGAAACAGCTTCTTGATGTGGATGTAACAACTAAGTTCACAAATTTTTGTGGAATTCAAGGATTTCCTCTCAAACTGAGATCCAGAGGAGCTGGTTTGAGTTAAATGTCCCTCAGTGACCGTGAAGGTGACACGGAGGGGCTGAGCCTTGCAGGGCACGGTGCCACTGAGGCAGAAGGGGCAGCTGAAGATGCAATTCTACTTTTTCATAACTCTAACATTATTTCTTTCCGCCTTTCAAAAAATACCACATTTTTCCCCAACTTCTGGTATGAACTGGTAGAATTTACATGGTTGCCAGCTGGTGAGGTAAATAAAATCCACCAGTACAGGTGTAACTCAGCTGGCCTGTGCCCCCATTTTATTTAAACCTGACAAATCTCCCAGACTACTTTTATTCTGTAACAACCACAAAGGAAAAACCTTTTGTTCTGGAACTTTTGTTGTCTAATCGCTTAGAGAAATAATGACTTACTTCCCAGGAACAGCCAAGTTGTTCACATTTTTCTTTTGTTGGATCAGGGCTGGGATAACAATCAAACCTTTCATTGATATTCATATTTGCAGTCCATGTGATTGTGTAAGATTTTCCCAGTTCAAGCTGAAGTCCTCTTATAACAGCAACCTTATAAATATTAAACAATTAACAGTTATTAAATGCCACATCCCGTCCAGCTTTCCTTCAGTCAGAAGAGGTGCTGGTCCTCAAGAATAATACACTTAAAAACTGAAAATTCACAATATCCCATCTTGTAAGATTTGATACCATCTCACTTTTACAAACACACACAGCTGATATTTTTACAGATAAAATCTGAAAAATTAAGACTCAAAAAAATTGGAATTAATCCCACAGCTTCCTTGGAAGCAAACAGGAATAAATCCAGGAACAACTGCAAAACTAAACTGCCTGCTGCACTGAGAGCATAACTTAGATGCACTTTTATGCAGCAGAGTTGAGTGCAATTGTGCTTTTATTCTGCAATAAAATTCACATTGTATTTCATTGAAACAGCATCGACACTGAGTACTGTCCATTGCAATACAGAAAATAAAGGTGATGCAATTTAAAATATATGTTTACTTTCCATTTTCCTGTTATTGCTTTACCTTTCTCACAGGATCATAGGTGGTATTGAGGGTATAAGCTTGCACAACATTGTTCTGAGACACAGAAACTGATGTTATTTCCTTCGACATTCCCAAAATCTTGATTTCCTCAAATTTCAGGTTGTTTGGATCAGAGTAACTGCTGTGTGTAGCAGTCATTTGTAGAACATTCTGAAAAATAATATAATGGTCATATTCTTACTTTAAAAATCTGCCAAAAATCCTCCTGATTTACCAATTGTTTTCTGTGAAGATTTTCACACTGGAGCATAAATAAGCCAACATCTTTTTCCTCACTTATTAATTATTGCTCTGCTTGTTATTATCATTATAAAGCCTTTTCTACCATGTATAAAATAATCTTCAGAGTCGTGTTTCAGCTTTTTTTCCTTGCTTGGGAAATAAGGAAAGGCTGGGGCGGGTCTGGGGCAGGGCAGATAAACTCCACCTGTCTGGGATCTCGCTGGGTTCCAACTCCCGAAGGTTCTCACTCACTTCTCCTGATACACAAATACCACTTCCTATTCAATTTCATTAATTATTTTTAGATTAAGAGTCCAAGCAGAGGAACTGCACCACGGCTGTCACACGTGGGTGGAACTTCCTTATTGCTCTCCATGGGGACATTTAGGTTAATTTTTAATTCAGTGTCATCACAGTCGAGTGATGATTTGGCTACAGGAGTTTCAAACTCCAACAGTGACCAGGGTGTCTTATCTACAAATGATTCTTTGATTAATTATTATTTTAAAAAAAGAACTGATTCACGTGCTTCACTCATGTTCCTCTGCGTTCTCTCGCTTGTGTAATGCTCTTTCATCATGGCAAAGGAATGAATACCTTTACCAGATATTATTATTATTGTTATCACCATTATTATTGTACAAATAGTATGTTATCATGCTATTTGCAATCCATGTTTTGTGATAGTTACTGTCAATATTGGATAGAAACACTCTCAGGACTCCACCCTGATGGAAATTAACCCTGCAAAGGCGCTTTCAGCTTAAAATAATCAACACAAAACTTAACCCTGATGTAAGGGTTCAGACAAGGTGTGGGTTTTCCTCACTCCTTGGAGACATTCAGCTGCATTTTCACGGTATAAAAATATGTATTTTTTACATTCCCACTATTTTCAGAGTCAAAAACATTCCATGCTCTTCCTTTTTGACTCTGTTTTAAATGCCTGGTATGCTTTAGCGCTCTCTTGTTCAGTAAATATTGCTGTTGAGTTTGTTATGTGAAAACAAATAGGAGTTATTTTTTAGATACTTGTATTTACTAGGAGAAAAAAACCCAACAGGCTTCATCCCAATTAAATGAGAGTACTTTGAACATGATTCCTCTTGGCTTTGGCAAATATTTTGTTTTCCAGCAAAACTTACAGGGGAATAGAGAGAGAAAACAATGCTCTTGGAAAGACACTGGATAAAAATCAGAAATGAAAATAAGATCATTTAAAATAAAATACTTACGTTGGAAACTTTAAACTCGTAGTAAATGTAGGCTTTATTCTCAATTGTACCTAGAAGGTAAAGAAAGAAGTTACACCTGGAGCACAGAAAAGAATAAAATTAAAATAGGGCTGTGCCACTGCTAGAGACCGATAAACTCTTCATTATCAGTACTGCAGTCAAAGCTGCACTAAGCAACTCAAATATTTACTAATGTTTCTTTGAGGAACTGAAATGTCCCTTTTGCTTTTTCCTTTGGCCAGTCTCCCAGGAGATCTAATTTTTTCCGCAAACATTCATTAAATCAGTTCTTCTAAAATGTAGCGATTTTTATTCTGCTGTTATTTCTTCTCATTTCGTCTTAAATATAAAAGTTTGGGTCAAAACTAATCCTTTAAAATACCCTAAGTAAGCGTTCTTCATACAAAAGTAATGGTGATGATGATGATGATAATAATAATAATGATAAATGTCATGGAACATTACAAGAGGAAATAACACATGGCCAGGAAAAAGAAATACAAGACGTGGTCAATCTGGCAGCTTTTTCCATGTACAAATCCTGTCACCACAAGCAAATTGTAAATGGTTCCCCTGAACAACTGCAACCTGTGAGTTTTGGGCAGGCCATAAACTGATAAAATGCTTTATTGCTTTGTTTGGCAGCAGCAGTGAGGGCAGTAATGGCTTTGTTATTTTAGGCCAGAGGAGCTCATCGAGCTGTCACCCCCATGCACAGCAGCCACCCAAGGCCTGCCGTGTTTATGGCAGCAATAATCAGCTGAATCGCTGCTCTATTTCTTAAAAGCATCCCTAACTTTCACTAAATTCCAAAAAGCAGAGGCTTGGGAGTTTTCCTGGGAGACATGGTCGGTGTAGCTCACAAGAAAAAGGAGTTGTACGAGAGTGACGCACAAAGTTTTCCACTGTCGATATTCAGGTACCTCCCTGGATGGGCAGTGGTTTGCCTAAAGCCCATGGGAAAACTCTGTCACCTCCTGACAACCTGAAGATTTCTCCTGAAAAGCAGAGGTTTGACCTTAACGTAGAGGTTTGTGTCTTTTTTCTTTACTTGTGTCGAATTAAGTTGCTACTTGAATCTTACATTAATAATAGTCACAGTTTTCTACTTAAAAGTGATGCAAGCCTTTTGATTTATGAGCAAGCAGCAGCAGTGTGTTACAATGTCTTCAGCAGGAACATTGAAATCTGAGAATGTTAAAACTTTGTTAATCATATTTGTCTCACTACTGATGACTGCTCACCTGTAGATTCTCCATCATCCCAGAACAAATCCCCAGAAGCTTCACTGTTGATATCCAGGGCAATTATGAGTCCCATTGGATTCTTGCGGCTGTGGAAAGAGATTTATGTGTATAACAAACATTTAAACAGCCTTACTACATCCTCCATGTTCGTGTAAGAATGTGACACCCAGCAGGGCCACAATCCTTGGAGAATTGCCTTCGTTTAATCCTTGGTTGCCTTTTATTTTCATGCAAATTAATTTGAATACCCGGTGAGTTTACAAATTTCTATGCAAATAAACCCACAACTCATCTCTGAAGGCGTGAAAGGAAGGTTTGTCTCCCAGCAATTCCCACATTTCAAGGTGAAAACCCTAAATACAGTGGGCTGCTGTTTATTTGTAACCTAAAAGTTCTCAGCCCAGTTGTGGGGGAAAAAAAGTGTAAAATGGTTCAGTTTGGGGGCCTACCTTGCCACTGTGGTGTTGCCTGGTTGTTGAGTAGGGAAAATGTATCCTCCTCTCAGGTGCAGCCCCATTCTTTCCGCTGGGGTTTGTAAATCGTGCCAAAATTTCCCCGCAATGATTTGTTCACCCTTCAGTGGTGAATGGAAAAGAGAACAGGAATTTTGTATTACCCGCTGCTGGGAGTGTTTTCTTAAGTCTTGAGTTTCATCAAATTGTTCCTTATTATAAAAGCTTAAGTTATGTAAATATCTATGGGTTAATGGGAACATAAAATAAAATAATTACATATTATTATGATTTAATGTCATAATCTGAGCCCTTTCTTGAGGCACCAATTCTTGTGCTTATCCCACCACCCTTCATCCCTTGTCTTCCAGGTAATCTCAAGGGCTTTACTTCAGGTCTCTGTCCCCAAAGCAGGGCTGACGACCCTATTTCATCACATTCCTATTTAGAAAATGATGTCATATCCCATCATATCCCCTGCATTTCCTTACCGTGTCATAGTCGTACCACACTGCATCAGGAAAGTACACACGAGTGTACTCCGCACCCTAAAAGTGAATAAAGAAACAACTTTCACTATTCAACTTAATCAAAGAAACTCAATTTTCCAATAAAACTAAAGCTCACTGTGAGAAAGTCATTGATACTTCTACTCTTTGCTGTTTGCTTTCCTGGTGTTTAGGATGGTGTCCGGACTGGAGGAAGGGCAATCCAAGCACAATTTCTGCAAAGCTGCCGGGCTGTAACTGAACTGCTGCTCTGCAAAGTGGCAGCTCACTGAAAGCCACCCAAAGCCACGATGCTTCAAACCCAGTGAACCAGATCATATCCACGGGTATCTCTTTATCTTCTTTATTTCCACATTTTTTGGGGCTGGCACCTTTCGGATTCTCGTTTTCCCTTTCTGTATTTAACAAATGTTTTATGTTTCTCCATGGCAAACATGTTGCTGGCAGGAGAAATTTTTTTCAAGGTTCTGCCACAGAATAAGCCACGCTTTTTGTTTTCTTGCTGCGCCACAGAGAAGCTGAAATGCAGCAAGAGAAGCTGACTCCAAAGGAAATTCAGAGATGACGCAAGGATGAGGTAAAGCAGAATATCAGACCAGATGTCTTTGACTCCATAGAGGACTGGAAAATAGGAGTGGGATTTAACTGCAAGATTTTACATTTCAGCAGGGATGAAAACGTGCTGTGGGCTCTCTCACTGGAAGCAATAAATGAAGGGGGGGAAACTGGTGACTCAACACGGCCCATGGTTACAAGATAGATCCCAAAACATCCAAACCTACCGGCTCAAGAACAGGGGAAATCAGCAGCCCAGGGCCCCACAGGAACTGCCTGTCGATGTTCCATGTTATTTCATCAGCGTAGAACCTGGGTACAGGTGAAGCAGAGAGCAGAAATTGTTTTTTTCATGATTTATATCAGCAGCAATCCCGAGGTTTCAGGGTACTGATTGTCCACAATTGTGACTAAAGGATGTCATATAAAAATCACCTCCCGATTATGCCAAAATGGGATTTCACTGGGAAGTCATCTACAGATACCCCAGTGCGCATTTTCACAGGACAGAGGTTTAGAAAGTCCCTTAACCATATTAAATGTGTGGGATTTTCTCATGGGTTATAAAACCCCCAGACTCACTCGTGTAGCAGTGGCCTCACGACCGTGTCCCCTTGGGTGTGAGCTTTGTAGAGCAGCGTGTACAGGTAGGGCAGCAAAGTGTAGCGAATGTTCAGGTAGTGCTTGGAGCTGTTCACCAACAGGGAGTCGGCTCCAAACGAAGCTGGATCTTGAGACTGGAAACAAATATCTGCTATTATTATTTCCAAGTTTTCAAAAACGCTTTGCCAAGCGTGTGAAAAGCTGTTTCAGAGAGGCTGGGGGTCAGTGGGGCAGCTCTGCACTGGGCTCTCCTTTCTGGTGCTGTGACCTGATGTCCTGTCCCCCTGTGCTGTTTGCACTGCCCATCCCTCCTCGTCCATCAGGGTTATTCCACATTTCATCCTGAAGTCAGGTTGATGCCAAGGAGCTCCCAGGAATCAGCCTGGTGGCTCACACAGACCCCGGTGTTCCTTGGTAGTAGGAGCAACCAGTGTTCATAAAACTCTTGCCAAATAATTGTATTCTCAATTAACCCTTATGAAACCAAGCCTCTCACATCTAAGACTTCATAAAGACAGCTCTGTTTTCAAACTGGTCAGTGACAGTGATGATTAGAAGTGACATTAAAGGAAACGTGGTTGTGTAACACAAAGCAGTTTTGAACAGAAGGCACGACTTACCATGAAACCTTCACAGTTGTGGTTCCTGGAGAATGGGTAAAATGCTCCCACTTGCATCCACCGTCTGCAAAGTTCTTCCGTGGTGTTGTCACTGAAACCACAAATATCTGCTCCAATCTTTAAAAAAAAATTTAAAAAATAAAAGTCAGGATGTGTTGGATGTTCAGCATTCTGCACCTCGAAAGGTACAACACATTTGTACCTTCCCCCTTCCAAATCCAGCTATGCTGTCCAAAAAATTAAACTGACACCTCGGTAACACTGCCCATCATTCTCCTTCTTCCAAATCTTTACCTTCCTCTGTGGTGATAATATGCATAGAAGGGGAAAAAAGCTTCAAAAGTATTCCAATTTAAATCATAAAAAGGAATTTGGCTATTTCCCTTCTAAATGGATGTCTCTATTTTGAAAATATAAAAAAACCAGGAACAGTCTCACATCCCTCACTAGTGTTTACAGATTACTAAAATAAGAGGTAGATTGGGATTTAAAAGAGAATAAGTTTGTTACCCACATTTATGTCACCACAGCCACAAAAATCAAAATAAATGGCCCAAATCAAAAATTGACAATCAAAAAGAAACGTTCAAAGGAGATTCCTAAAAAAGGGTTCATGCTGAGGTGACAGTGTGAGTGGTTATTTAAAGAGTGCTTGTTTAGATAATCTGTTATCTGTTTTGAAAGGATGGCACAAACTGATGTCGTACATAGGGAATTCCAAAGAGGTTAAACTCCAGCATTCCAGGGATTGCCCATCTCAGGTGATCCCACGTTGCTGCGTTATCTCCCAGCCAGTGTCCCGTGTGCTTTCCCGATCCCACAAAAGTAGACCTCGAAATGAGGAAGCTTCTCTTTCCAGGAAAGACCTCCTCGATGGCTCTGGGAAGGAAAGGAGGCTGGAATTACGCGGAGGAAAAGACAACTCAGACATCAGTAATTCTGTATAAAGCAGATTTATACTGATGTGCACTGATTATTCATCCCAGGAACGGGGACCCCTTTGCAGGTGTATTTTAGCAAAGTTCAACATATCCATTTGAAATAATCTTTTTACACAGCTCTGACAACCAATTTGTGGCTTTTCCTACCAACTCCAGGCTGTGGATTTTGCCTTGCCTAAATTGGCTCAAACATAATGCAGCATTTTCCAGGAATCTCGTTCCTTTAGCAGTCACTTTCGCGGTGCTTTGGAAAATGCAGGTCATGCACTGTTCTGAAACCTTTCTGCAGGATTTTAGGATGCATTCCTTACCTTCTACTGGATAAGATCATGGAATATCCATAAAGATTGTGGACATCATACTGCTTCCCCCAGTTCTGCACTGCATCCAGGCAAATCGTCTTGGAATACATGAGTTTGTCAAGAATACCTTGAAGACAGGAATGCAAATAGCACTGTTAAGGTACATTTTTATTATTAATATTTCCAATCTTTAATGCTTATGATACCCAAGCCCCTTTTTCCTTTTTATTTTTGCACTCAGGCAGTTTGGTTACCCCAAAACCAAAATGCTGCTCTTGGCTGTTGGTTTGGTTCATCTTTGCTCCGTGAAATTTCCACTCCTGAGCTTTGCACCCACGCAAGGAACTGAGGACTGTGCTCTGAATTCCTGAATCACCGTCTGACAACACGCTGGCAAAGGTTACCTAAACCTACTGCTAATACAAGCTATGGACTCCGTTTTAGTTCTGCAAATATCTCAAAAACTACTGACAGTGCAAGAGGATCGTTACGTTATCAGACATCATTAAGGCAATGACAACATCCAGTAATTATTCAACAGGAGAAAAGAGGCAGTTCTATAAACCACACCTGAAGTAAACAAACACAAGCATATAAACATTATTTTCTGTCAATACAACTGTCCAAACCCCACCCACAAGAACTACACTAAAATCACGTTGCATCCTTGAAGGCAATTAAAATTTTATTTGATATTTTATGACTCTGATTAAAGCAGCTGGACTTACGAGGAGTGTAAGGAGGGTAGTTTAAATCATTCTCTGCACAACCACTTTTTGAGCCTTGGACGAAGTTGCTCACTTCATTCATGTCCTGGAAAGGAAAGATGCAGGGTGGAATAAAGTTGCCTCAAGTGCATTTCCCTAAGAAGTCTTCCCTTCTGGTTCTGTTATCCTTCAAGGAATCCTTAGTAGCTATTTTTCAACATCTCCTTTCTAATATTAAAAATGCCTTTCGATCCAATAAAAACTTAATGTAATAAGCATCCGCTATCATCTGTATTTCAGAAATAGAAATGAAAATTGTGAATTACTCACAATCCAGAGCCCGTCATAGGGCACCGTGTTGTAGAACAATTTGCACTCGTCCACCCACCAGCTCGTGCATTCGGGGTTGGTGAAGTCTGGGAACACAGTTTCCCCTGGCCACACCTGGAACATTCACAGGGAAATGATTAATTACACTTTGAGTGAGAACAAAAGGAGTTTACAGGGTCACAGATCCGCTCAGGTGGGACACAGAAAGAGCAGGAGTTTAGCTCTGGGTTTTTCAATTCCTTTTCTTGTAAGTCCTACGAGGAACCATACACAGCTCAGAGAATTCTCAAGAGAATTTAAGATTATGAATTAAAAGGATAATGTGGGATCAGGCTCTTCAGCTGCCACTGGAAATAAATAGGAGCTGGCTGATGAAATGTCCCTTGAGCCTTCAAATTACCCTTTAATGTAAAAAAAAAAAAATTCAGTGCTAATGTAAACAAAATTTGGGATTAATGTGAACAAACGTAATTTGAATTGCAATTTTAACTCGATTTTTCTTTTAAAAAATTAAAAATTAAAAAAATACTACATTTAACGTAAAATTAATGAAAAATACCGTTTTAATGTAAAAAATTGAAAAAAAAGTTAAGAAAGGTTGAGAATTTTATCACAGTCTACAAGAGGCCTTACGCACTTTGCTCTCACTGGTAGATACGTCCCCTGAGCTAAATTAAATCCTAGCAGTGACAACAGATCAAGTTCCAACGTGTAAAACCACGATTACCTGCCCAACCAATGCTGTTGTTCCATCTGATTCATTAACCCAGACTTTTCTCTGCGTTCCCCTGACGTAGCTTCCATAGTCACTTCCATCATCCAGTTTTTGGGTGCTAATAGCAGGATCCTAAAGAAATCAGAAAACAACGAAGAAAAGAAGAAATCGGGATATTCCATCAATTATTACAGTTATAAATGCAATAATTACATAAAATAAGTAAAGAATAATAATAAATAACTGTCATGAAAGTGTTTACAATGGAAAAAAAGGAGTGATTAAATGCTTACCAATATGATGACATATTTTTGTCCATAGTCATGCAAATAAGCTGCAAATTCAGGGAGATTTTTGAAGTTCACTTTGTCATAAGTAAAATCTTTCCTTCCCTCCATGTAATCAATGTCAATGACTTGGGTATCCTGAAAGAGAAGGGAGTTCAGCTTTTCCATGAGAAGTGATAGACAAAAATTTTTATTAGTCCATTTTCTTCCCAAATATTACCTTAATATTAAGGTATTTTTATTCTATTGAAGACATCAGGTTCATGTCCCCTAAAATCTAATTTTAAAAGTTAATTGTACTTTGCCTATGACTGTCAATTAAGAATAATATGTGGTTCCACAGCTGCCCATAGGACAATAAAAAAAAATGTTTCATGAGAAGAAAAATGGATAGAGTTGGAAAGAATAAAAGAAAAATTATTACATTAAAGTGTTTGAATAAATTTTACTGCAGTTAAGCCCTCCCCATCCCACGTTCTGATAGTGGGTCTGACATCAAAATGCACAAAAACCTTTGACACCACACGTTTCCTAACGCAAAGTGACGGAGAACGAACCACTTGTAGGATCTCAGCGCCCTCCCCCAGCCCCATACTCACATAGGGCAGCCCAACGGCCCTGTTCCTCTCCACGACTTCCTTCACCTCATCCAGGGAGCTGTAGCCGTAGCGGCTGAGCTGGAATCCCAGGCTCCAGTAGGAGGGCAGCGCTGGCAGGCCCACGAGCTGCGAGGGGACAGCGAAAATCCCACGTGCTGTTGGACACCCTGTGTCACCTCACCCCCTCTCCCTGCATCCGCGTTCCCCAAATCTACTCGAATAACACACGCTAAATGAGCGGCACCCTCCAAAATGCAATATTTTTTCCCCCATTATTTATTTATTTTAGGAATTACCAGTGTTTGGGGACAATGCCTGTTTATTAAAGTGTCGCTGGAACCGAAGCAGATCTCAAGAAGTGCAAAAGACACCCAGGGATAGCTTCTGATCGTAAAATCCAGACAGCCTATAAACACACTCTCTATCCCATAATATTGCCATAGGAACAGGAATTTGTCCTTATGACAGGAGCAAGGAAACATAAATTATTCTAGAGACCATCTCCAGCCCTAACGACCACGGTGTAAATTTCCAGATTAAGGAATGTTGGAGCTTCTGGGCCTCAGGCATGATCTCCTCTGCAGCATCCAGAGGGGAAAAAAAATATTATAAAATAAATCCCAAGCACTTTAAAAAAGTCTGTTCAGTGCATAATCCGTGTAGGTGAAGGTACCTGCAGGTACTCCTGGACTACTTGCTCGGGAGTGTCCCCCAGGAAGATGTAGAAATCCAGGATGCCCCCGATGGTTCTGTAGGTCACAGCTGGAGCAGGCTGCACCACAAACTCTGCCAGACAAGAGCACACAGAAACAGTTCTGAAGGACAGGAAATTCTAAAATAACTTTGCCGTTTTCTAATTGATGATTAGAGAGTTTACTGAAGTAAAAAACACAAAATGCCTAAAGAACCCATTAATGGAACTTGCAAAGAGGGGGAAATCAGACAACTCTGTTAAGCGTCCATGTTTCCATTCCTTTACATCCTACAGAGAAGAGAATCAGAAGAAATCCAGTGGTTCAACCTTTTATCGTTTAATTTTGAGAACAACTTTCCAGCCCCAAGATGTGCAGAGCTCTGTAAATACAAATATGCTTATCAGAAGGGACTAAGGGACATTTATTTCCAAGTTTTGCTCACTACAGATTCAATCCTTTATTCCAGTGCAGACCTGTACAGCCTTTGGATAAGTTCCTGACCCTCAGATTTCCATCAAAATCTTACAGATAGCTGGGAGCTGCTTGCATTTCTCACTGCTTGTATTGTGTATGTGAAACACTGTTAAACACAGGGTAATGGTGCCCTCAGATACTGGGGGTGTTTTTAAGAAGGGACATCTACATCAGCTCACTTTTCATCACAATCCCACAGATTTCAAAAGAATTTCAACTGCACTGCTCAGAGCCACAGAGGAAGGGTTCTTACCCATGGCATTGCTGTTCATCAGGAAAACACCAAAGGAGGCTCCAGTGTTGTCTTCCAAACACAGGAAGAAAGTTTGGGCTCCATATAAGTTATCCATTGCCTAAAATAAGACAGGGAACAGGCAGGCTGATTAAAATCTAGTAACAGGATACACTCTGGAATATTTCAAAATATATCATGCGTAGAACTTGAAACGTCTCAAAATAGAACAAACAACAAAAATTTAAGTCCTGACACTTCCCTGTTTTATATGTTCTGTTTTTCCTGGCGTTATTCCTCCTTTATTTTCCATTAAAACAAGAGTTTCCCCAATAAATAGGTAACAGATCTGATGGATCTCCAGGAAAGCTGGCAGATATTGCAGCTCTGTTTCTGGAGAATAAATGTGCTCATCAAGGAGAACTTGAGAGGTGCTTCCATCCCCTTTCACCATAGATCAGATTTTACATCTAATCTATATTTCTATTCATCCTGCAAGGCAATAATTTTGGTGTCTAATCTAAGGAAATAGGAGAGTGCCTTGCTGCTTTTTCATTTCCTTTCTAATTCTTTCTTTATTTCTGTTGCTATTATTAGCAACAAAACCCCTTGGAGATGCTAACAATTGTTGCAATAGTTGGGCTTTTTCTCCTGAACAAGCAAATTCAGCTCAAATGAACAAGACACAGAACCTGAGCAATTGGAAACCAGCCTAACCTTGGTGCTGTTCACTGTTATTTTATCTTAATGAGTCTACATTCAGTGGAGCCACTCAGTTAAGAACTATCTTCAAACCAGAGGAAAGAGTGAGAAGGAATCTCAAGGTAATGGGTATAAATTCCAGATTATTAATTAACTACATACAGTCATCTCATCCTCGGGTTTCTGTTGGTACAGCTCCTGCTGCAGTGGAACAAAAGTTCTCTCTCAAAGCAGGGAGTTGCTTTATGAAGCTGAGGTAATGGTGGAAATAATCTTACAGTCATCATAAAACGGGTGTCACAGAAATTGTTTCATAAAGGGACAGCCAGAAAACTATAGAAACAAATAACAGCTGACAGACATATTTTATCTTGGAAAGAGGCAGCTGTTAAGGAGAAATTTTCCATCATTTGAGCTCCAAGGATGTTGCTGAATCACCCTGGGCCATCTGAACTGAACCCTGCACGCAGCAGTGCGTTAGGACATACTGATATTTATTAGCATGTTGTTTATTCTGATTATCAGAAGCTGCAGACTCATCTATTAAGGTTTATCCACTGGTTTTCCACTGCACACCAACACAAAACTCGGGGAGCACCCGTCAGCACCACGGAGCTTTCAGTAACAACATGCAGTGCCTGAAAAATCTTCAGGGCAAACTCAGTGTATACTTGAATGTGTTCTCTGCCCAAGAGGTTTGGGTTCCAGAACTGCAAAGAACGAGGGGAAATAACCCCGAACTTACTGCAGAGGGGCCGGTGTCCCTGCTGAAAATAGGCCAGGTTTTCCAGTTGACATCGTGCCTGTACTGTTTGTGCACATGCTCCCCCACGCCGTAGATGTTGCTGCTGGGCAGTTTGATGGAGAGCTGCAGGAACTGGTCAGAGTACTGCAGGGGGCCAATGGTGGTGTCAAACCTGGTGAAAAAGTGCAAAAAAAAAACCAAAATAAAAGGAAAAAGGGAAGAATTTTACCAAGAATTGTTGCAAGAACTGTTTCTACTCCTTTTAGCTGGAGCTGGATGGCAGAGTCAGCTCTCCATCCAAATCTTTCAGGTTTTCTTCCAACTGTTGATGGAATCAGAACTCTCTTTTGGGGCCTCAGGTGGAAAAAACGATGATGGAAGGTCGCAGACTTTATCAGAATAATGAGGATTTTGGCAATGAACTGTCGTAACACATTGGTCCCCACTTGTCCTTTTATAAAGGGATCTCCCTTTTGTTGGGCTGTTTGAGAGCTGGGGACAATCCCTGATCTTGTGCAAACAAACTTATCAGGGATTTATCTCTGAGGGGCTGCCCATGGTAGCAACAGCTTCCTTTGAGGTACTGAAACTCAGAGTCCAACATCGCTGCCATTTTTTTCTCTAGAGACCCAAATGCAAACACTTTTTATGAAATTAAACAAAAGCCTAAGGAAAATATAGACAATATTCCAGAGAACAGTTTCATCATGGTGCCACAGGTGTCTGACCCCCCTCCCTGTACCTGTTTAATCAGTCAGGCACTGCTGACTGCCAAGTCCATGTTCTTGCCCTCTCTAATTGCAAATCAATCATTACAGAGGATTCCAAGCAAGAAAACAATACTAATAAGAGCAAAAAGTAACCCTTAATTAATTAAACTTGAAGCCTTGCTAATCCAGGTGGCCCAGCCCCGTGACAGGTAATCATTCCTGGCTGATTTAATGAGCACCTTCATCCTGGCACTTCCCCCTCTCTGAGGGTACTTGGAGAGCTGGGGGTCAGTAGGTTTGGATTATTTAGTTATTTTTTAGATCCTAAATGGGATGAGACAATTCAGTGTCTAAGTTCATTAAATATTTCACACACAGCCTTACATGACTAGCTGTCCTTGGATATCACAGGTCTAAAGGGCAGCCTGGTTTTGGTAATTCTAAAGGGCAGCCTGGTTTTGGTGATTCAGGGCCTCAGCACAATGGTAGTAAAGAAGATAAAAGGTGCAACGAGGAGTTCTCCCACATGTTCTGAAGCACTGGCAAAGAGTCCCTCAGATAATAAAAATTCCACAGATTGGTGGGACAAAGTAGCCGTGGAGATTTCCCCAGCACTGGGGGAAAGTGATCAGAGAGCCACACCTGAAACCTTTCAGACAGAGCTTCCCACCTCACAGACTTTGTCCCCAAAGGCATCCCAAGAGTCCTTGAAGGGCATCCACCAGCCAAAAGGAGAGAAGCAGACTCTCTGTCCAAGAGGCCGCCTCACAGGTGGCATCCCCAGCTTTCACGGAGCCCCAGTGACATCCGAGTGGCCGAGGGAGCCCCACCACGACTTACAGCACTTTGTCATTTCTCGCTCTGGTCACCACGATGCCGAAGGGGTCCTGCTTCAGCTCCACATTGTAGCTGCGGCCGGAGGCCGCCGACCCCGTGAACGGCTTCACGTGCTCGTGAGGGACCTCGAACCTCTGCGTCTTGGGGTCAGTGATCTGCACGTTTTTACACAACACAAGCGTTGGGCCTTCGCAAATTAATCCCTAATTCAAGTATTTTACAGCATTTACACATAATTCTGACTCGGGTGTCTCCACTCTTATCCCGGTCTCCTCTTCTGGTTTTATTGTTATTCACTTCCAAGTTTAATTACTCACTTTCAGCCATTTTCCTCAGAATATTTGACTCTGTGTTTCCCTGGCTCACCAGGAACCCACCACAGCACAAAGTCTCCCACAGAAGGTTCTCAATCCTACAAACCCCTGATACCCCACATCCATGGCACGGGCTTAGGCTTTCCATGGAAAACACAAATCGTTGGAAAAGCTAACATTGTCTGTCAAAATGATTGAGAGACGTGACCGGGCCATAAATAAAAAGTAAGTAAACACATTTATCCCCCAAATCTTCCTGTGATGAGGACAAATGGTAGATGATAGAAAAGCTGAGCTTTTTAAAGGTCTCGGTGATTTTTCATGCAGAATTCCCACCATGCCAAGCGCATGTTAACGCGGGGCACTGCAACAGCAGGGAGGACAACGAAAGGACTTCAGTGGGAATCGTGAGAGTGCTCCAGAGGATCAATCCTGCACTCCCTGCACAGGCAACCTCACATCTTGCAGAGAGAACGGGCCTCGAAGCAGGACAGGGCACAGACCGACCTTGAAACGGAAGCGGTTGGGTGTCTGATACTCTCCCGTGAGCAGCACGGTGTGGATGTCCTTCCCGAAGAGCGAAGGGGACGGCAGCCTCTTCAACGTGGCCTCAAACCCTTGGGAGACAAGCAGGAGGTGTTGTGTGGAACGGGACGTGGTGGGGTGGGAAGCGGGGGGCCCGGCCCGCGGCTTACCTGCCTGGGTGGATCTTTGGGAGCCCTGCACTTTGTAGCCGTGGTTGGCGGAGAAGAAGCACCAGGGCACGCTGGTGTCGCTCTGGGGGCTCCAGCAGCAGCCACGGAGGGAGCAGGTGCTCTGAGCAGGGCAGGAGGGGCACAGATCAGCTGGGCTTACACAAATAAACCCACACTAAACAGGTTAAAGGGCACACGGAGGGTGTTTCACCCCAAACACCAGAAACCTTCATAATCTCTGCGCTCAGGTCAAGTCCTTCTTTGAAAAACTCTGCTGAGTGAACTCAGTGGCACAGAACTCACTAAAGAGGATTTTTTTCTGGATTCGGAGTAAACTTGCTTATTAGACATGCATTCTTTCTTAAAACCACAAGATCCACAGGTAAAATGAATACTTAAAAAGAACTATTGAAACATTTGAGCTGTGACAGATAGAGCAGAGTCTGACCAAAAATCACACACTGGAGAGGAGTGAAATTTACAGAAATTTACAGTAATATAAACATCTATATATGCATAACTGAACATTGTGTGTAATATCTACATTTTAATGCAATTTTTTAGTATCAGAAATATTGAGATTGTTTCTGCATAACCTCAAATTGAGCTAAATCAATTTAAAAAAAAATAAATAAACCTATTGTTTCAAGCCTCTGTCTCAGTGTAGTGGCACCAACCTTTACACTCCCATTCACTAAGAAGCTGAAATTCCTTGGCGTTGCTGTTAGGAATTAACTTGTTCACGAGCTGTGTGCGTGAGGTTTATGTTTGGAGATAAGATTTGGGCAATTAATCACTAAGTTTCCACCCATTGTCTCTCCTTAAAACCCCATTCATTACTTAGGGCAAAGGGGAGTGGTAAAACAACCACTCTCAGAGAGGGCAGAGGACGATGCCTATCAGTGATCTCATGTAGCCAAATCCAACAGGGACACCTTCAANACAACCACTCTCAGAGAGGGCAGAGGACGATGCCTATCAGTGATCTCATGTAGCCAAATCCAACAGGGACACCTTCAAAACCTCACTTTCCACCTGCCCACTGCCAGAAGCTCTTTCTGCCTTCATCTGATTGTGCTCAAATGCTTTTGGTGATAAACATTTAAAATATTCTGCAGCTTGAAAAAGGTGGACACGATCCAAACCCTTCATTGCTGCAGTCCTTGTTTTGGGGCTAGAGAGCCCAGCCTGGTCAGTGCAGGTCAAATTATTTTCAGGGCCTGTGAACAGATAAAAGATAAGGCAGCTCCAGCCCAGCAATGAGGCAGGTGCTGAAGGAAGCACTGGGGAACTCAGAGAGCCACTGGCTTGGGGAGTCTCAGTGCATTTATTTGGCAGTGGTTTTACAGAGCACAGAAATCACTCAAAACCACCCAAAATAAACCCCAAATACACCAAACAGGTAAATGTTTGACTCTGCCATGGATTCATCCCATCAGAAAACGTTTGCTGTCATTTCCATCGGGTTCCAAGTGAAAAACAGCTGGAGGAGAGGTGTAGGGACTCATTTTCCCCACTTTGATACACGAATCGATGTAAGCCCTTTGTAAGGCTGTGAAAAACCCAGGCTCACTTCCCACCTCCCCAGATCCCACCAGGAGAACTCCCCACTTCCCATTCATAAACCATTGCGGAGCAAAGGAGAGGAAGCACCAAGCCCTCCAAGACTGCAGAGATCACAGCTTTATTCCCTGACTTCATTTCCTTCCTATATCAGGGAATACCCTCAATATAAGAACAGATTTGCTACCTCCGTCCTCTTCTCCCTTCCTAGACCAGTGACCATCCCATAAAGAGCAGAATAAACTGATTTTCCTAAAACCTGGCAGTTCAGGCATCCACGTTCCCAGCTTCCTGAACATCTTTTTCTTTTCCCCAGCCATTTCTCCTGAATATTTCTCGACCATTTTCAGCAGTCACTTCACAGTCCAGTGATATTTTTCCAGCTGGACCTTATCCTGGCAGGTTTCTATTTTGGTGGCATATTGAGCTTTCTGCACAAGGAAGTAACCACAGGAGTTCAGGACTGGTTAGGCCTGGCACGGGGAAAGGAGCAGAGTTCACCGGAGACACTGGGGAGCCTGTTGTAAAAGCAATCACCCGCTATAAATAAAGATGTGATCCCAGCCTGTGAGCTGTAAAAGCAGCACAGTAGACACCAACACCCAGGAAAGCCAAAGCTTGATTAGGAACAACCCTGGATACGAGGAAACTGCTCACACTGGGGTACAGCATGAACTGAGCACCGAGAACTCAGAGACGAGCTTGGCCACGTGCTGAACTACAATGTGCTGTTCTGTGCAGCCACACAGACCTCTCCCAGCAGGGTATTTTGGGAAGAAAAGCACAGAAACCAAGCCCAAAGCAATAATGCGCCCTCCCCTGAGCTTTCAGAGGTGTCAGCCTGGCCTACACGAGCTCTGCTCAGAGGAATTCATGTTTTACTGGTGTGTTCTGCCTGTCTGCTCAGACCCCCTGGCAATGTTCCACGGCAGTGAATAGTTACTAAACAGCTTCCTTCTTTCAGCATCTCTATCTTCACCAATCATATGATCAGATTAAAAAATATCTATTTATTTTCTTTCTTTTTTTTTTTTTCTTTCCTCCTTCCTTTCTTTTTCTTTCTTCTATTTGCCTCTATTTTCTGCAATCCTACTCATTCTCTGGCTCCATCCTGGACATCCTCAGTGACTAAGGAAATCAAGGCAGACACTAAACCTTCCAGATCAGCTTAGGTAAACCCTAATTTTCCCAGCTGCTGTTTATTCTGAAAACCATTAGCACAAGGCACTGCAGAAGAGTGATGCAGGCACCTGTAGTTTTATGGGTTGCTGCCTTTGTGCGGCCTGACACAACCAAATCACCTCCAGGGAAAAACGCACACAGAAGTGAAAGGAATCGCTGGGATGGGACTCAGCACCTCACAGCACAGAGTAAAGGAGGGATTTATCTCTAATCCTGTCAAATCTGCTGCCTGGTCTTCACTGATATTCAGGAATCATTTCTTTTACCCCAAATTCCAGATCAGGCACCCTCAGTGTTGCAATCTGCATCTACTTTTCTGCTGGGAGCTACGATTTGATTGTTTTTAATTCCTTCCTACCACCAGCCTTGCAGCTGCAACCAGAGCACCACGGTTTCCCTCCTTGCTTGAGGAGGTCGTGGGATGGCTGGTTCAAAGGCACTAATTACAGATTTAAATGATCTGCATGGCCTCTCCTGCAGTGCTGTGCCTGTTCCTGGGGCAGGGAAGGAACCCGAGGAGTCGAGGAATAGGCTGTGATTTGAACCTTTCCTAACCTGTCCCCTGCAGGACTTTATTGAGCTACAAATCATAACAGAACCCATGGCATGAGAAGCTTTAACAACAGCCAGCTCTGGAATTAAGTGGGAATTTCCTCAGAGTTTCAGACAGCTGGTGAACAAGTTTTATACCTCTGTGAATGACAGAATAACCCACACTGGTTTTTTCTCCTAAGCTGTTCCCCCCAGCCAGAGGAAGATGCCAGGCATCTACCAGCTTCCACCGAAAACGAAAGTATCCATAATAAAGATGAAAAATAATAATAATTATTATAATAATATATACAGAGAGGCTCTCAGTGTGAAAGCACTGAAAAATAAAGGTAATCACAGAATCATGGAGTGGTTTGGGTTGGAAGGGACCTCAAAGCTCATCTCATTCCACCCCTGCCATGGGCAGGGAACCTTCCACCATCCCAGGTTGCTCCAAGCCTCATCCAGCCTGAGGTGATGCTTTCCACTGGGAATTTTATCTCAGAGGTTCTTAAGCCAAAAGGTCTTTTCCATACTCTGCTCTCTCAGACACCCCAACCAGGAGAGGAAGACCCTGGGATCCAAACTGGTTCTGAAAGGAAATCGTGACCACATCTTGTGTATTTTTAAACTGCACATCTCAGTAAAACTCGTCATTTCTGAATTATTATAAATGCCAGGTTTTGACCATCACGCCAAAAGAAACTGCTCGGAAAAAGTTGTTAAAAACCACGAGTGACTCTTTTAACTGCTTGATGTCTGACCAATTTTGTTGCCACCTCTCCCCAACCCACAGGAATCAGACCTTCTGTCAGCGGGCTGAATTGGTTGTACAGGAGTTGAACTCCCCTGCGAACGTTGGGACACTCAGATTTAAACAGGCTAAGGAAACACCTGATCCAGTAGAGATAAATTACATTACTTATAAATACACAGGAGGTTTTATGGGATGAAATCTATTTTCTAGTATTTTCCAGAAAGTTTCCAGACCTTTGTTGCTAATTGATCCGGGATGCAGTCAATTCTCTCCGCTACTGGTATCTTCTGACATTGTGGGTAAAAGTCTGTTGGGGAAATAAAGGAATGGGTTATTACCAGGAGCTATAAACTGCAACAATAACTTTGATTCCCTCTGAACTCAGCACCTGCTTCTGCTGGCTGCTTCTCACCAGCTGGAACCTCTAACAACAACATGGGTTCAGCTCACCATAAACCATCGACTTCTGGGATTTATTTTTACCTTTGGAAAATGGCACACAATTATTTCAGATATGAAAACCTCCTTTTAAATCTTTGAACAGATAGGTAATTTTGGTAATTTTATTTCCTTAGTCCACTCTTCAGTGACTCCTGTGGGTCAGCGTGCTCTGCTTCATGTGAAAATATGTGCAAAACTGAAAATTGGAAGAACTTTTCTTCTTTAAATTGGGTTGTCACAGTGCTCCTTCCCCTGAGCCACAGTTTTCCACAGGAGCTGGAATTGGAGCATGGGGGAAAAGCACCTTAAAGCTCCATTAAGGTGCTCCCTTAGATTTCAGGTTTGTGGGACTGAATTTAAGGTGGGCAGCTTTAGCTGATTAAAGGGAACTCTGAAGGTCACTTTCTGTGTTTGGGAACT
>VXAZ01007017.1:863-32451 GCA_013399875.1 Gymnorhina tibicen
CCCCCCACTCCGCCCCGCTTTCGGGTTTTTCCTTCTCCTTCCCCACATTCCCGAGGACCGGTGGATGCGGCGATCCCCTCCGTGCGCAGGCACTGCCGGGAGCATTCCCGGCTCTGTCCCAGCCCGGGGCAGCAATTCCCGGCTTCCCCACGGAGCAGCCGTGCTGGAGCCGCTTTTCCAGCCCCTCTCCAGCGCCTCTGCCCCGGGACGGAAACGGACCAGGACTTTTTATGGGATATTTTTATAATAAGGAACCTTAATAAAAAGTGACAACCGTGGGCACGATGCAGTGGCCCCCCTCCCTCAGGGCGAGCCCCATCCCTTCTCCAGGGCTCTCCGGGAGCGGGAGGACTCGCCGGGATCCCTCGGAGTCGCTCCCAGCCCTGTGTGCGAGTGCACCTCAGCCCCGCCTCCCTGCGCTTCCTGCCGGGATTCTCCCGCACCCCGGGGCTCCGCGGCCACCTTCCCCCGACCTCAGCTGGCCCCAGAGGGCTGCCCCCCGCCTCCCCCCAGCCCAGGGGACTGTCCCCGTGTCCCCCCCCGGGCCGGGCAGCCGGCTGGGACGCGCTCAGGATGGGGTTTCGCATTCCCTGGCTCCTCCAGCCGCCGCCGCTGGCGTGGGTCCCTTCATTGTGTGGGAAGGGGCAGGTCGGGAATATCCTGGCAGGAGAAAACACGCCGGGATTTCTGCGGAGAGGGCGGCTCGCTGGGAGAGAGGGAGGGAGAGAGGGAGATGCCAGGCACATCCCACCCCGGGAAAGGATTTTGTCTCCAGCCTCGGCGTGGCGAAGCTCGGTTCTGCCTCCGCTAAAGCCGGGCTTTGGTTCCCACTGTGGAGCTCGGCAGGGAAAGTTGGGAATTTCAAGGAGGGGAGAGCACGGCCCCAGGGCAGGATCTGCAGCCCGACTGCGGCTGAGTGGATTTTAGGGACCATGAGGATGGAGGAGTCACCTGAAGCAGAGGAGGAGCGGCCCTGGCCCGTCCCCTGCAGGGTTTATCCATTAAAAGCTGCATTCCAGCCTGTGGAAGAGCAGCTTTGGGAATGATGAGGGACAGTAAAACCTTAAAAATGCTGTGTTTGCCCGGGAGCCGGTTCCCAGCACCCGCTGGGACTCCTCGTCCCTGCATTCCAGGCAGGGATATCCCTGTGGATATGGGACTGGGGGGCTCTGGGATGAGCTGGAGTCAGATGCCTTCCACCCGTGTCCCACCGGGATGTGACTCCTCATCCCGCCATCCCAGGCTGGGATATCCCTGTGGATGTGGGACTGGGGGCTCTGGGATGAGCAAGGCTGGAGTCAGATCCTTCCCATTCCTGTCCTGCCGGGATGGTGCACGAGCACCGGAGTTATTCCCTTCCAAGAGTGGCACGGACCTGTCAAAACCCTGGAAAACCGGCTGGGTGCCAAGCATCCCCCACAGCCCAGGGCAAAGGCGGCCATTCCCGGGCACTCACTTGGGGGTGATTAAAAATCCCGTTTTTGGAATTTCCAGTGGAGAAGGGATTTTCTCGTTCAACATCCCCAAAATACTTCCCCGTGCCCAGCAGGATTCCTGGGGCAGGCAGGCAGAGCCACCAAAAACCCCAACTCGGTGGCATCTCTTGGGGAGGGGGTGGTCCAGGACGTCGTGGCTTGGGGTGCCCAGGGAGGAGGGATGAGAGGAGAAGCTTTGCTGGGTGGGAAAACCACAGGAGCACGGGGAAAATCCCCGGGGGAGCTCAGCGCCTGCCTTGTGCACCTCAGCTGGGAGCAGGGACCAAAAATTCCCCCAAGTAAATAAAACTGGGTTTTTAGGCAGGGTGGGGTGAGGCGCTGCTCTGCCTTGCCACTGGCCAGGCAGCCTGACAGAATCCAGGGAAAACCAGACTCGATGGGAGCAGGACTCTTGGAACCGACGGGAACAAAGCGAGGGGGTGGAAACAATCAGCTCCAACACTTCTGTGGCCGCGGTCCTGTCAAAACCCATCCCATCCCTCGGAACGCAGCAACTCCGATGGAATGGGGTCCTCAGCCTGGAAAAAAAAAACCCACGGGGCTGGAACTGCTTCCATCGGCTCTACCTGCTCCATGTATCTCCAGCACCCTTTGGAGAGCACGGAGCGGGACAGGGAACGTCACCGGAGACTCGCTGGTGGACCCCGGATTGATTTCCTCCCCGGCGTGCTTGGAATCCCAAGGATTTAAAGCCATCCCTCTGCTGTAGGAACGGGCTGGGGGAGTGGGGCTCGCAGATGTTTGGCACCAGCGCAGGATCTGCTTTCCCAGGATCCCAGTGCTCCTTGCTCCAGGCTGCGGCCAGAGAAGCGGGAAGGGGCTGGAGGGGATCCCCTCGCAGATCAGGGATGGCCCCGGGGGAGATTCAGGCTCATCATCCTGCGGGTGATCCCAGGATCCCAAAGGCTGGGCCCTCACAAGTCCGGGTTGGAAAAGAGCCCATCTAAAACTCCCCAAACCGGATCGGTGCAAATCCTTTGGGTTCTTTGGAGCTAAATCCTCCTCCTCGTGCAGGAACTCGGGAAAATCCATGCCCAGCTCTCCGGAGAAGCTGCAAATCCCACCCCCGCCTCCTCGTTCACAGGGTTATAAACCTGCCCGCAACTCCTTAAGTTGCGCTTGGAAACGGGAATTTGATTCCCAGCTCCCTCAGGCACTTCATAACATTCCCTCTTAATGGAGAGTTTTTCATTTTCGGGGAATCCAGCAGGTTTTTACCGCTGGCAACCTTCCCTGAAAGCTTTCCTTGCTGCTCCCAGCCCATGGCCCGGGAAAATCCCACCTCATTTCCCAGGGGGAGACCGGAGAAGGGGCTTTTATTCCCTGGAGCTGCTGGGAGAGGTTTGGAACGGGAAGAGTTTCGAGGGAAAGCATCAAGGGTTGGTCTGGGAGGTGTGGGATCAGCCATTCCCTGGGATTGAGCGGCCGTGGCAGAGTTTTGACAGAGCTCTCCATAATTTGTGGAAAACCGGGGATGATGAATGGCAGGGAAAAAATTCCCCGAGCCCTAATCACAGTTTCGCTCCGCCACCGAGCAGCTCTGCGGGCTCGGGGCTCCTGGCAGAAGCTTCCAAAGGATTTTGGAGGGATTGGGAAGGAAGATCAATGGCCGGGCTGACAAACCCTCTCTTCCTTGTTATTACTGATATAGGAATTTAATCATTCTCGTGGGGAAAACCTCCCTCCTCCTTCCCATCCCTTCCCCTGCGGCAGGAATATGAAAAGTCCTTTTAATCCCGAAGTTATATGGGCCTGGCAAAGACCAGCGAAGCTTTCGCTCCCAGAGATAGCCCCGTTCTGGCACCGCGATCCCAGAAAGTGATGTCATCCGGGGCTGCTGTGCCAGAGCTTTCCCTTTCTTCTTCGGATTTGTGGCGATGTCAAAGTTCCTCTCCGGAGCAGGTCTGGTTCTAATATTCCATATTTACGTTTTTCATTTTGGGGCTGGCCGGAGCCTCCGCCGGTCCCGACCTCCTTCGGGTGCCGCCGGAAGGAGCGAGGAAGAGGAGCTGGGATGGACTGGCGGGCACTGCTGGATTCCCAGACCTTGGGAAGCGGCCCTAAAACAGTCCCTGCTTGTTTCTCAGGAGCCATCATTCCCCCTGCTCCGCCCCAGTGCTGTTCCCGTGCCCCTTCCCACAGGGAACACCTCCCTTTGCCGGGACGGAGCTCGGAGCTGATCCCAAGCCTCATGAATCCCTGAAAAACCCCTGGGAAGTGCAAGACCCAAGAAACCCGAGTATCCATACCCCGTGGGATGGAGAGGAGCAGAGTTTGCCAAAGGTTTTCCTGATCCCAGGAGGAGACGGGAGGCTCGTGGAGAGGGATCCACGTTCCTCGGGCTGCTCGGTGCTCCCATGGGATAAAGCGGGAATACACCAGGCAGCTTTGGCCGTTCCCGGTTGCTCCAACCTTTTCCTGCAGGAACACCCCGGAGCCAGCAGGGAATTTGTCTTGGGGCTTCTTTGGATTGCCAGGGCCGTATTTTAAAGTTGGGAATGGTTGTCAGCATCCCAGCACAGCCCCCGGAGCCGGTGACGCAAATGTGACAGAGGGCGAGGTCAGGTTACGGATGAGGCCGCTCCAGAGCCTCTCCTGGAAAACCGGGAGTCTGGGGGACAGGGATGAAATGTGCCGGGTGAAAAGAGAATCCCAGCAAAGTGTCAGAAATCTGCTGGAAGGAGGGAATAAAGTTCCCTCCATCAGGAACTCGGTTGCCTTTGGAATCAGCTGGTGAATCCCAAAGCCAGCGCTCCACCCGGAATCGGCAGCAGAGGCTCCTGTGTCGGTGGGGTTTGGAAGCACAGCCACGAGGGATTCCCAGCTTGGGTCCTGGGCGAATCCCATCCTTCCAGGATGGCCTGGAGACCTCCAGCAAGACTGGAGGGGGAGGTGAGAAACGGCCGAGGGAGCCCATGGAAGGATGGTCGGAATTCCCTGAATTCCACCTGCTGGGTCAATCCCAAGACCCTTCCAAGGAGTTTCACGCCTCTGGGGACTTCCCCACCTCGAGAACATTCCCTTTCCTTCATTCCACCTCAGCTGAGGCGGGGCCACCTGGCTCTGTCCAGTCTGGGAATCACCTCCAGGAAAAATTCCATGCCAGGAAGCACTCCCAGAGCCAGAACTGTCAAACCCCATCTCGCTCCGGGATTAAATTCCCTCCCATCTCCCAAGCAATAACAAAACACCGACGCTATGGAAAAGCTGTCAGGAATCCGATTGTTTTCCAAACACCACGGATCCCTCTCCATCTCGAGGAACAAGTGGGGCTGCTTTTTGGAGCCGGAAGGACTGAGCGAGCACCAAGATTCCCAAACAGAACTCCGCTGTCGGAGGGAATGGGGAAGCAGCCGTGGGATAGGATTACCCTGAGCGCGGAATCTTGTCTCCAAAAAGAACCCCCGACCCTGAAAAGAGTTAAAGGAACAGCGAACGTTTCATCCCGACTAAGGCGAGGTTGGAAAGGGATCGGCTTTTAAGGGAATTGCCCATAACCACAACAATATTTGGGGGCCGAGCAGCGCCTAGATTGGGTGCAGATGTTCCCCTGGCACTCGCATGCATCCCGAAGGGGGAAAAAAATCCCCTTTTTTCCTGGAGTGCCCGGCGCTCCGGAGTCGCTCGAGCTTTACGAACGGATTAGGGACACCAATTACCCGCTGTGCCGTAAGGCCGGGCCGCGTGCTTGGGCCGAGCCTTACAAAGCCCGGGCTCGAGCCTGCCCCGGCTCCTGCTCCTCATCCAGACGTTTTCCAGGAGCAGAATGTGCCGGTTTAGCCAAAATCCCAATTCCTCTGTTAACCCTCCCGCTCCCGTTCCAAGCATCCCAGGGTAGCTGAGGCTGGAAAATTTTGGGGGCTCCCTGTGCTTTTTCCCACTCCCATTCCAAGCATCCTGGCTCAGCTGAGGCTGGAATATTTTGTGGGATTCTCTGGGCTTTTGTTGCTGTGGAGAAAGGAGCTGCCTTAACTCTTCCCTTCGCCTTCTCCCACTGATTATTCCGTGGAATTCCCGGGGGCTCAGGCTCTGGATGAGGCAAAGAGGGTTGGGGTCACCTTGAGAGCACCAGTGGGTTGTTTCAAACATTCCCATTCCAAGCCTTTGTCCTGTTATTCCTGCAGGGAATAGCGCCGGATTAATGCGATCTGAGGGAAATATTCCCATTTAAACAGAGCCCAGGCATTGGGAATGAAGGACCTGGGCAAAGACTGGGAAAAATCCAGCTCATGGAACTCTTTTACGGGAGACGTTCTGCACGGAAGGGCTTTGGAGTGGGAGAGGGGTTTTTCACTCTATCCACGGTATTAATTCCAACGGCTAGGAGTGGGTTGGAGCCTGGAATGTGCTTCCCAGGTTAATAAATCTCCACAGGTTTATTGTTCGGGATAAAGCCCATTTTCCTCAGCAAATAACCAGGATCATTCTGGGTTAGAGCCATTCCTCAGGAAATGCTTCATAACCAGCATTTTTATGGGTATCCAAGGAAATTCCTGTTCCGAGGAACACGGGCCCGTAACTTTTATCTGCCTTTAAAACAAAATCTGTTATCTTTTATGGCCACTTCCAGAGAGTCCCACTATCACTTTCCATAAAATTCAACAACATTCCTCCTCCAGCCTGGAAAATCAAGACCAGAGCCGGGGGAAAAGCGAAAATGTCTTTTTTTTTTTTTTCCAGGAACATTTTAGGAATTTCTGAGTTGTTTCCATTTCAAAGCCTCTGCGCCCGGCTGGGGCCTGGCAGAGCCCCCTCGGACGCTGCCGCTGATTCCTCCGGAATTGCTTCAAAATGGCTTTGGAGGATGGGTTTCCCGCAATATCCCCAGCCTCAGCCGGGATCCCACTTTTCTTGCTGTGTGCAGACTTCCAAACAAAAGCGTTTTCACCTGGGATCCAGGTGTTCCAGGTGAATCCACGGATCCCTCCCTTAATTACCCCGCTGGTTCTTTGCACGATCCCTGTCGATCCCTCAGGTTTGTGGCGGGATTCAGCCTTGGATCATTCCCATCACAGGTTTCCTGCTATTTTGGGGGGAATTTTCGCCAAGAAATTATTCCCTTTTCCAATGCCACCACAAACCAGAGGCACTCTCCCTATTTTTTCCCTCATCCCCCCGTTTTTTGGGATAGAAAGAGCCCAGTATCCCATTCCCACACAGCTCTGAGCACCGCAGGGATCCCGCTCTCCTCCGGAGCCATTCCTCCATATCCATTAGCCAATCCTTCACGGAACCACCCCATAAATAACCTGCCATGGGGAGAGCCTGGGAGCTCGTTAAATCCATGGAAGCAAGCTGGAATTTTACTCTGGTCCTTTGAAAATCTTCGGGAATGGCTCGGGATGGGACACAATCAACACGAAACCTCCCCAAATGTTCATTTTTCCTTGTTGCAATTATCCCACCCAGCCGGAGAGAATGGATTGGATCCCTCGGGAATGGGAAGAGGGATTGGAGCCTCATGTTTGTTTTCTCAGGCAGCGGTTTGGGGAGTGCTTCCCAAAATCAGGCTCAGGCAGGGGGAAGACTCCCACAAACCTCTCCTGCTCCATGGAAAAGGCTGGAATGGAAGGGCTACTCCCTCTCCAAGCAACGCTTCCGCAAAAAAATAGGGAACACTGAGCAAGGATAAAAACATCCAGCCGGTTATTGATGGGAACGAGGATTATTCGTAGGAAAGATTAATCCTCGATTCACTTCACCCTCCAAAGGTCGCCACAACCTCCGGAACATCCGGCAAATCCTCGGACCCATCGCTATTGGAAGCGGTGGGTCAGTGTTCCAAGGAAAATACGGAGACTCCGAGAAAGAGATGAGGAGGGGGTTTTTAATGGAATTGTAAAAAACCTGGTGTTTCTCCAGCCGGGAATGTGATTTATGGAGTGAAAGCCAGGATAGATGGGAAATAGGTCACTGATAAATCAGGAACCAGCTCAGGCAGGACACGGAAAAATGCTTAAGTGGGATGAATTTTCCCAAATTAAGCCAGGCTCTTGAATTTCCCTGGATCCTGGTTAATAAAACCGATAGGCTGGATATTCCAGGGGGGATGGACTCCTGAGCAGAACACGCTCCATCCTCTGGAAAATCTGGCGGGAGGAGGCTCCAGGGTCCTCAGCCTTCCATAGGGAGTGGTCAGCCTTCCACCGGGAGAGGTCCTGAGCCCTGGAATTCTCTGCCTGCTGGGAAATGAGGGACCCAAAGCACCAGAATGTGCCCACAAATCCCAGATATTCCCTGGATTTTCTTCCCTCCAGAGCGGGGCAGTCGGGGAATACTGAGGATGAGCAGGGTGTATGGATGGGGTGGTAATGATCCGTCACAGGATCCTGAAGGAATTCCAGGTAATCCCTGGAATCACGTGGGAAATTTGCATAAACCGTGCCCAGGTGCTTGTGGAAGCCGTTTATCCATAAATCCTGGGGAAAGGCAAGGGAATTCCAGTTGTTTTCACTTGGTAGCATCCCAGTTTATATTTTAAGTGGTGTCATCCCAGAATTAATTTTAATAGGGATATATATTAAACTGGAATAAAATAAGACTACATTTAAATATTAATTAATTAATCAATCAATCAATCAATCAATCCGGTGTAATTTAATATTTTCCATAATTTTTGGTATAAATTGATTTAAGCATTATTGGTATGGACTCACTTGGTCTGACTTTTCCCTACGCACTTCCCACTCAGAAGGGAAAAAACACCAGGAAATCGGGGAAATGCTTCCTAAAGCTCCCCGGGAGCAAAACTGGGATGGGGCCATGCATTCCTGGATTCCAAGGTGTCCAAGGAGCACTGGAGTTAGTTAAAGCACCTGGAAGGAGCCAGATCTCCGGATAATTCCTTAATATCCCCTGAAACCCTGGGAAATGCCAACAACAAGTGCTGGGAGGAGCTGGGATTCGTTATCTCCTGGGATTCAATTCCCCCATTGATCCATGTGGGAGCACGGCCGGGACAATCCCTGAATCCCGGAGTGGTGACCCCGGGGCGGAGCTGCACTTTTAGGGAAGGATTGTTTTCCACAGGAAAGCTTCCCAGCAAAGGGAGCTCGGGAACCGCGCTTTGGCCGGGGCGCATCGCTTCCCGCCTGGAATGACGCGGATTCCCGGGAATGGGGCCACCTCCGATCACCACAATGGTTTGCAGGGAATCCCAAACGCAGGGAGTGGGAAGGGCCTTAAAGCTCATCCCATCCCATCCTGCCATGGACACCTCCCACTATCCCAGGCTGCTCTAAGCCCCGTCCAACCCCGCCTTGGGCACTTCCAGGGATGGGGCAGCCGCGGTTTCTCTGGGAATTCCTGTCCCTCCCCACCTTCCCAGGGAAGGATTTTTCCTTAATATCCCATCTAACCCTGCCTCAGGTCTCCTTCCTCTCCACTTCCATGTGTTGTCCCATCTTCCGAGAGGGCTCCTCCCCCCTTCCCCCCCTCACTTCCCATTCCCATCCCAAGGAACACCGGGATCTCTCCCCACCACGAAAGCTTTGGAAAAGCTGGACCCGTAATGGATTTTTTGGCCAAAAAACCCCCAGCCCACGCTGAATCCCAGCTCTTTTGCGGGAACATCTCCAACCCCGACCGTGTCACTTTGGGCCAGCCAGAACCCCCCTGAGGGCTTCGTCTGGTTTTCCCGAATAGTTGAACTCTTTTGTCCCTTAATTCGGGTCAAACCGGGAATAAACAAACGCTTTTGGGAACAAAAGGTTTTGCTTGGGAAACGTCAAATGTTTTACCGAGCCTGCAGTGAAATGTTTTGACATTGCCTCAAAAAAGAAAGGGAAAATCCGTGCTTTTCCCCGAGCTGGAATCAATAGCTGGGTTTGACCCCGAAGTGTGAAAGAGTTTCTCTTCTCTTCCGCAATCCCGTGCTGTAATGGAATTGCTTTCTGTGGCCAAAGGAAAAATATCCTAAGCCGAAGCGTACTTCTCCTCCAGAATCCCTGCAGGATTCCAGGTGGGATCCCACCGGAATTCCCACTCCCCTGCTGCGGGATCAGCCCGGGATTGGGGGGATTTCTGGGCTGCCAAAAAGAGCGCCCCATTGGTGACATATTCCCATCTCTGTTTTTTTTCTCTCTCCCTGATTTTTTTCCCTGCGCTTGACAAATGGACAGAAATCCCGGGATGAAAGAGAAGGACAGAGGGAGAGAAGGGAAAACAAGGAGAGCTTTAAGGATAACAAATGGAATAAACCTCATCAGGAAATAATCAAAGGGAATGTCCCTTGTTCCAGATGCTGGAATGTTTGGCAAATCCCATGGGAAAAGAAAGGTATCCTGGACTGAGCTGCCTTCCTTGGGATGCTGGGGCTTCCCAAGCTGCAGAGATGGATTTGGGGCTGGAAAATCCTGAAGGCTCAGAAAGCTGGGATGCAAGTCCCGGTAATTTGGGATATTATCCTGTATCCCAGTGTTTTGCCAGGTATGGCCACAGCAGGCGGGGCTGAGGATGACAATGGGAGTTTTCCACCCCAAAAAACCTGGATTTAGCCATTTTCCCTGGAAAACGCTGCCGTGAAGGTGCATCCCCCGCCCCCCCCCCCATTCCCAGCCATCCTGGTTTCCCCAGCAAAGCCGGGAGTGTTAATTGGATTTTTCCAAAACTTCATTTTTCCCGACCGTGACATCATTTCCTCGCTGCTTTCAGCAGACAGATCCAACAAATGTTTCCTATTTTTCCTCGGGATTCAATCCCGAGATGGGCTCCGGCCTTGGCAGGAATTGAAATTTATGGCATTTAGGGACATTTATTTTCATTTCCAAGGAAAGGCCGAGCTGCGCAAACATTTTTCATCCCGTTTTTTTTTTTTTCACTCCGTGAGCGCCGCTTTTCCCTGCCGTAGGAATTATGAGATGTCTGCTTCCAGAGCCAAGGGAAAAAGGGGGCAAAAAACAATCCCTGTTTTTTCAGGGGGAAATGCGTACAATTAATATCGGTTTACACATCTGGAATAACATCAAACATCTGCATCCCGGGGATTCCTCGGGACATAAATCCTGGAAGGGCCATAAAGAGTTGTTTAAGGACCTTGTAACAGCTTTTATTAAGGAATATTACCCAATATTAAAGATTTGTGGGAATAAGAGCTCTGGAAGCTCTGCCGGAGCTTCCTTCGCCCAGGAAATTAATTTTCCCGATAAAAACTAAAGAGCTGGAGCAGATCCTTGGCCAGTTCCAGTAAAGAGTGGCTACTCCAGTTTATCCAAGCTGGATAAGCTCTGGAAGAGCTGCTGGTGGAGGAATGTCTAAGCAGGGCTGAAAATTCCGGGCTGAAAAAGCAGGAGGTGCTCTTTAATCCCAGAGAAAACACCTGGAAGCGTTCCAGGCCAGGTGGGATGCAGCTTGGATGTGGCTTGGAGCAACCTGGGATAGTGGAAGGTGGAACTGGATGGGATTTAAGGTCCTTTCCAACCCCAACCATTCTGGAATGCCGGGACTGCAACCCCTCCGCACTGGGAACTCCCATCTCCAGCCAAGGAATTTCCCTTCCCAGCCCCTCCAACCCGGTGGTGACTCCACACTAATCCCACCCCAATTCCTGAGGCTCCAGGCTGTCAAATCCAGGCCTTACCTTTCTTCCAAGGAAAAGCAAGTGGAAGTGCTCTCAGCAATCCCTCTATTTTCCACAGGGCTTATTTCCCTCCTTCCTCCCTTCCAGGATTTGGCTCCCTGAAGGAAGGGGGTAGGAATTTTAGTGCCAATAAAGTTTTATATCCTTTCCCTAATATCTCTTTTTTTTTTTTTTTACATGGATTTTGTTTTCCAGCCGTGGTGTACCTGACCCTGCAGGGGTGTAAAGGATTTACAGGCTAATATTCGGGATGGGGGAAGAAATTCCCCCCTTTTGTCTCCTTGTAAAAGTTTTAATAAAGTCAAATTATGGAGCATTTAGAGGGAAATTAATCTTTAATTTTACTGGAATACCGGAATATTGCCAAGCTGGCTCAGCATCTCCAGGAACTGAGGGGCGAGCAGAGGAATAAATGGATTTAGCCAGGCTGGATTCCCGAATTTCCCACTACCCAGCAGCAGGGGATGGGAATGCCGGCCCCATCCTGAGCAGGAGCCAGGAAAAGCCTGGGATGGAGACTGGGATCTGACAGGGAAAGCTCCTGCCCCTCATCCCCTTCCCGCTGTCCATGTGCCAGCTATCCAGGGATCAGCATTCCTGGGAGTTGTGCCCATGCAAAGCGTCTCTGGATCCCTGATCCCTCTCATGGTCCTGGTGGGAGACCAGCACCTCCCAAGGGTGATCCCGACTGCCCTATGGAATCACCCATTTTTCCCAAATAATTCACAGTGGGCCAAAGTAGGTGAAATCCAGATAATCGTGGGAATGAGGGCCTGGAATTTCGGCCGCAGGCAGGAAAAGGCGGATAGCTGAGGGGATGGATCGCGTGGAGTAAATCCACCTGGGACAGGGAGATTTTATTCCTGTTTCCTTTAGCAGAGAATTCAGGGATTGGGATTCAGGGGCCGGGATTCAGGAACTGCGAGGAAGCTCTGCTGCAGAGCCGGGGCTGAGAAGAGTTCCAAGATATCCCGGAAAAAGGACGGTCTCTCTTCCAGCCAGGAGAGGAGACAGAATTCCTGTCAACAACCACATGGCATGGAGATGGAGAAGATCCAGTGGCAGCTCCAAGCAGGTGGAGACAGGATCATGGAATTATGGAATGGGTTGGGTCGGAAGGGAATTGAAGTCCCGGCCATGCGAAGATATTCCCACCATTTTGGGACAGCAGGGTTTTGGGACAGCAGGGATCAGGAATGACCCCTGCCAAGCACTGCCCATGGGTCCTCCATCCTTCCAGCCGAAATTCCTTCAGCCACGAAAAAGGGAAAAGCTGGATCTGCCTCCTGTTTCCAATCAAAGCCTGTTTTGGTTTGGGAAATCCCGGCAAAAGCCATTCCTTATTTATGGACTGCAAACAACTCGCTTGTGTTATGATCCCAAAGTCATTAGGCATCACATTGGATATTCAGATGGATTAATTCCATATATTCCGTGTATTCCATAAAAACCAGGGGGGGTAGCAAAGGGGCCCGACTCCAGGCTGCCTTCAGAGATATTGGCTGCAGATAATCCAAGCTTTTTTTGATTAAAACGGAGGAGAATTTGAATAGGAATGCATTGTTTGGAATGCATTTCCATCGGGCTCCGGAAGAATTCCTGCTCGGAGATAGATGTGGTTCCACTTAACAGGCGAGGGATTAAAAAAAGCCCTGGGGTTGGGGCTAATTCCTGTCATTATGTATTTTTGGGGAGTATAAATGGATTCGGTGTAATGAGGCTGATTGGAAAATGACCTGGTTGGGATGGGAAAAGGAAAGGGGCTGTTGGAAAACCGTTGGGATTCCGTGGGACGCTGAGGGGCTGCCCCAATCCAAATGCTGATTGGAAAATTGTGGCTTTTCGCAGGCTGGTATTTGATCCATTAAGAGTGGATTGGTTTCATTCCCGATGTTTTCCTTGCGCGGGAATAGCGTGAAATGAGCATGTGTCGGGCATTACTTGGGATAAACACGGGAAAAAGGGAACAGGGGAGGGAAGCGGCGCCTCTAATTGGGAAAAGAAGCCGGAATAACCCAAAGTGATTCCACGTCACGCTGGTGGCACTGGGAGGAGGATCCGGCCCCTGGAATGCAGCGATGGAAAAATCTCGGCTTTATGAGCTCAGCCCATCCAAGGATTGTTCCGCAGGGACCGGGCGGAATGGCTTTGTCTGGCCCGCATTTGCATTATCCCGGCGGACAGGGATCCTCCGGCTTCCCTCGGAGGACTTTTCCACATTCTAATTGTTCGGAAATTGTTCATAAAATTAAGGAGCTTGGAAGCGAGCGAGGGAAGCCGGGCGGAGGCGCTCCATGGAAAGAGCCGCGGCCATATGGAACGAGTTAGGCCGGGAAGGCAGCGAGGAGCACAAATGAGTTCAAGAGACATCCCGATTTATTTCTGGAGAAGGGAAAGGCACCAGGAGCATGGAGAGAAGCGGGAGCTGGCTTTAGCAGTGATTTAGGAAAAGAAGGGAAGCTTGGAGCCAGGACATTTGCAGGGAGAGCACTCGGAGGATGTTTTTTCCCAAGGATTTCTGGGTTTCATTGACTTTTGTAGCGTGGGACAATCCCCAAAGCACAGAATTCCAGGGAAAATTCAGCTGGAAAAATGCTTTATCCACTGGGAGCATGGCTTTCATCCTGCTCCTCTCCCAGCCCCATCCAGCGCCATGCCGGGCGCGGGCGCAAATCCCGGGAATTCCCAGTTTGCCACAAAACCCTTTACACTGAGGACTGGGACATCTCCAGCCGTTCCCGGCGTCCAGGAGGCCACTCCCAGTGTGGTGGGAGCTTCCAAAGAGAAGCTCCCTGGAGAACAGTGGCAGTGGGAAAGGGTGGCGGAAAAGGAGCTGGAAATATCCCAAAATCCATGGATTGGGTCCAGTGTCCCTCTGGGACCTGCGATGGCTCTGTGGGGGCATCTGGTGGCCAAAAGATTCCCGGGGATTGACCTGGCAGCGGCTCCTCCCAACAGGGCTTGGGAATCCTGAGGGATGGAGTGGGAATGTCCCCTCTTCCTTTTTCCTGGCAGAAGCAGAATTCCAGCAGGTGGGAAGGGATTTATCCTGACCCCAGGAGAAGGCACTGCTGGAGACCCATGCCTGGGATGAGGAAGGGTTGGAAGGATTAAAGGGAATATCAAGGGGATCATGGCATCTCCTGAAAACTGGGATGCACTGGAGCTGGATTGAAGCGGGAGCTGATGCTGCTCCAGGCACTTCCCAGCTTCCAGCCTCATTCCCAAACTGGCCCATTCCCACTTAGATTCCCCACAAAGTGGAGCGACTGAGGATTTTCAGCCCTTCCAGGTGGATTCGAGCAAATTCCGCTCCCTCCGAAAGTTGCCCGCGATCTCCTTGGAAGGAATCCCAAAAAAAAAAAAAAATCAAACAACGACACCTTAAGCTTTAAAATCCTTGGAATGATTTCCTCCCAAGCCTTTCTCCAAACAGCTTAACTTCCCGTTGGAAATGGGAGCCGCTGTTTGCTCGGGCAAATAAAGCATTTTCCATGGATCTCCCGGCAAACAGATTAAAGGATTACGCGAAAGACCTTTCCAAATTTTCCTATCGGGGGTCCCGGAATCTCCGTGTTTGATCCCGACCCCGCTGCCAGGGTGGAAGGGGATTTTTTTTCCCCATCAAGTACATCCTAAAAAGGGAGACTTTTAAGGGCTTATTTGGTTTATCTTCCCCGTTCCCTCCTCACACAACGCTCGGAGCACAAACGGGACCCAGCCATGAAAAATTCCCGTTAAAATTCCCAATCTGGGAAGAATTTATTGGATTTCTAATAATAAATAGAACATTAATAAAGCAGAGAAATAAATTTCCCTCCCTGTCAGGGGCGTTTTGGCACTTGGTAATTTGGGTCCATAAATGGCCTTCCAAATGATTAATGGGATGTGGACGTGGAGAAATACTCCTTGGATTTCCAGGAGCCGGGATATTGATGTTGTGGTGTTTGAAGGGCTCCATCCCGAGGAGGGATTGTCCCATTTATAACCCCTCCAGCCGGGAATGAAAGGGCTTTGATGTAAAATATTCCTTTAAATGCTCTCCTGAATGGAAAAGTGGCATTTTCCCCTCATTTCTGGCTGCGGAATTCCTCCTTGGAGCTGTTGGGATGGTGGTTTCTGGAAGAATGGGCAGAGGAGGAATCTGGGTACCAGTGGCTCAGTTTATCCCAGTATTTTAGGATTCTCAGCATTCCCGATAACTTTGGCTTCCTTTGGAGTAAAGGGAAATTCCAAACAGCCGGATTTAGCTCTTGGATTGTGGAGCTGTGGCTGCCCCATCCGTGGAATTCTTCAAGGCCAGGTTGGAGGCTTGGAGCAACTTGGGATAGTGGAAGGCGGCTGGGATTTAAAGTCCCTTCCAACCCAAACATTCCTTGGATTCCAGGATTCCCTGCCTTTTGGAAACAGCCAAAAAAAAACCATGGACAGAGCAGGGAACGGGGATGGAAAGCCTGGGATACTGACCTGGAGCTGCTCCATGACAAAACCAGCAGGAACATTGGGATGCAATGGTTTGAAAGGAGCCATTCCCAATCCTATCCAGGATTTCCACAAACAAATCAAAGTCAGGGCATATCCCAAATTGTTTGGGATAAACCAGAAGGCGGAAAAAAGATGGGGAAAAAAGGATGTCTGTGTCTGGATGGAGCGAAATTCCTCGGTGCGCTCCTAAGGACACCAGGCTGGTGCCCAGCTCCAAACTCTTCCAGGATCTGCACGGAATTCCCCCAAAGCCTTCCCAGTCAGTGGGTTTTCCTTCAGGTCCGGAGGTTTTCCAGGCCTGAAACCCATCACCCCTGGGAATGCTTCTCCCTGAGGGCCCCTTCCATATTTTATTCATTATGGAATATAGTTATGTGTAAAAATACATTTTTGTTTCATAAAATAACATTTTCCCTGTGTAAAATAATGGGATTAAATCCCCAGTGGATGGGATTTTCCATTGAAATTCCCTCCATTTTCCTGGGTGAAATTAACCTAGTCCCAAAACATCTCCCAAAGAAACCCTTATCCTTTAGAATCGATTTAAAAAATAATTTAAAATTAAAAAAACCCCCAACCTTTGGAGTGCAAAACCTGCCCTGAAAATAATCAGCTTTTAAGTGGCATTGGAAGCAGTCCCTAAATCCACGGGAGACAGGGTTTTTATTGGAATTTGGATAAAAAGATGGAATGGCTTTTAATCTACGGGAGGTTAAAGTCGCCATCTGAAGTTGGTTTGGGGTTTTTTTTTTTCATATCCCAGGTTGTTTTTTTTTTTCCCCTCTTTAAACAGATCCCGCTCATTTAAAAATTCATAAATAAGGGAAGGTCGTCAGAGCCCACTCCATAAAATATTTGGGTCACCTTCCAGGGAGCTGCCGGAGCCTTTTCCAGGGTTTTCTGGGCAATATTTTATGGGGCTGTCAGCCTTATTACGGAGTGATGGCCACTGGAATTCCTTCATCCATAAATTCCCTTCGCCGTGGACATTTCCACCTTCATTAGGAGGAGAAGAAGGAACCGCAGAGGCTTTTGATGAACTGAGGCTGAAGGGGGAAAATTCCAACGGGGCCAGGTTTGGGATGGTTTGATCCCAGATATTCCGAGCTGGAGAAGCTCAAAGCGTGTGGAAATTTGTTGGTCCGGTATTCCAGGGATTTTAGGCTGGACTTAAAGCCTGGGGCAGGTCAGGGCTGGGCAGTGCCGGGGAAATCAGCGGAGCCGCTCCAGTTTACAGTCCCAGGATAATATTCCAGAGGGTCATATCTCCACGCTCATATATCCATATATCCATGGATTTAGGCATTTAAGGCCCAACAGTGAAAAGAATGGAAAAGGAAACCACAGAAATTCCAAATTCACAGACTTATCCCTAAAATCCAGCACTGTCCACTTTTCCCAGGGAGCGGAGAGCCTGAAATTTGAAGAGCTCCCAAATACAATGCAGGATATCTCAGAGAAGCTGGAATTCCGTGGATTATTCTAATTGGCTGTGCCAAAAATAAAGTGACATCCTGTGTTCCGGCTGTGCTCCTGTTTGGCTGGAATCCCACAGTCCAGAGAATCCAACCAAGTGCCCTTTAAATAATTATTTTAAGTCCATTATTCCAGGTTTTTAAGATAATTCGGAGAAATTCGGGAGCCGAAGCCTCTGGCAGAGGATGAAAAGCTGGAGGCGGGATGGAAGAGGAGCTGTTATTGCTGGAAAACCAAGGAAAACAAACAATGACATTCCCACAAAAATAAGTGATGACATTCACATCCATCACTGGGAATTTGGCCACGGAATGCATGGCTCTGCTCCAGCCCGGAGTGTGCTTGGGAAGGATGGAGTCCAGGATTGGGAAGGATGGAATCCATGGCTTGGGAAGGATGGAACCCATGGCTCGGGAAGGATGGAATCCGTAGCTTGGGAAGGATGGAATCCACGGCTTGGGAAGGATGGAGACACCTTGGATGGACCAGGAAGGAACAGGCTGAGCTCCAAATCCCTGTCCTGCTCCATGGAAGGAATTAACCCAGATTAAACCTCCAAGGATGTGAGTGGTGGATGCAGAAATCCCTGGAATTGTTCCAGGACAGGTTGGATAGGGCTTGGAGCGACCTGGGATAGTGGAAGTGTCCCTGCTTCCATGGTCATGGAATGGGATGGTACTGAAGGTCCCTTCCAACCCAATCCCAGCCCGTGCCAGTGTCTCATGGATGATGGAGAGGGATTCATCCCTAGGGAATGGGGAGCTGGGATACATCCAGCCACTTGTCGCTAATTCCTTCTACTGGCGATGGAGGCAGGAATTCCCAGGAAGGGGCTCTGCGGTGGGGCTGGATGAGGAGACCTCTCCACACCCTTTCCAGTCCGATTTGTCAGGGATGCCTCCTGCGCAGGAGAGCCAACCTTCTGGAATGTTTAGATAACTCCACAATTCCCCGCCTTGGCAGCTGTTCCCAACCGAAACACTGACAGCTGGATCCCATTTCTCCGAGCTGGGAAGAGGAGAGCGAGGTCAGAAGACGGATGGATGTGAAAGTTGGGACGAAATGAGTCGTTGGAATCGATCGGGAACCGGCCGGAGCTGAATTAAAGTCACTTAAAGCTGATTTAAGGGAGCCTCAGGAATATTCCTGATTTAAGGCCCTGCCTCCGGAGCGGGCTGGATGAGGGACTGGATCCATCAAAGCCGAGCCCTTCCAGCCACAAAAGTCTGGGATTTGCAAAGGCACAGGGAAAGCTCCGGGTGCATTTGTAACCACCCACCCCAGTCCAGGCCATTCCAATGATCCTGAGGGCCAGATGGGATCATCAGAGCATTCCAGCGCTCTAGGAGAAAAAGATCCTGTTTATTGCCCGTTTTTCCCACTCTTCCCGAAGTTTTCATGCTCCTGTGGATCCTTCAACTCCAGCTTAAGCTGCAGCTCCAAATCTCCCAAGTCCCACCGGCTACAGATGGAAAGGGAGGATTTTCCATTCTAATTCCCTTGGAAAAACCATCCCTTTTATCCAAGGGATCACCAAACCACTGGGATTTTTCCCCAGCTAGACTGGGGTATTTGGGCGGCATCCAGAGGCAATGGATACCTTTGGATCTCTTGCACATCCCAGGGAGCCGCCATTCCAAAGGGATGAAGTGTCGAGAGGGGTGGGGTAGGGAATTCATCATTTGCAAGGGGTTTTTAAGGGATTTCGTTTTTTGGGAATAACTTTTGGGTTGTGTTTTGGAACAGGTTCCCAGAGAAGTTGTGGCTGCCCCATCCCTGGGAGTGTCCGAGGCCAGGTTGGGCAGGGCTTGGAACAGCCTGGGATAGTGGAAGGTGCCAGGGTTGGAATGGGATGGGATTTAAGGTCCCTTCCAAGCCAAACCAGTCTGAAACTCCATCATTCAGATCCTCCAGTTTGCCACTGAATCCCTTAATTCCTGTGGGAATTCCCCCCCATCCTACACCCAGAGCCCTCCGTGTGCCTCACACTCTGGGAATCCACTTCCATGCCCTGCTCATTCCCAAAAACCTTCTCCGTGTTTCCAGGCACTGTCTACGTCGGGATCAGCCCTGGGACCGTGTGTCTGGGATATTTCATCGCTCCAGCACAGCTGAAAGCACTCGGAGTTCCCTGGGATTGTCCTTGGAATTGCAGCCTGGGCAGGGGGCGGGGGAACGGCAGTCTGGGCGAAAAGGGATCCCACTGCCTGGTTTTACCCTTCGGATCCATTTCAGGGAGATGCTCCACTGTTTTCCGGGATAACTCATCACTGCGGCTGGTTGGATACGAGCACCCTTCTGGTGTCGGATGCCCGATATTCCCAGCATGGTAATTCCCGGGAATGTCACCTTCCCAAGGACAGTCCACCTTCCACCAGTCCCATAGGACTGTGCCCTTGGGTGATTTCCTGAAATCCTGGGCTGTATTGCAGCTTATTTTCCCATTTTGTTCTATTTTGGCTCCTTGTCCAGCTACCAAATAAATTAAAAATATTCCCGGGTCTCGTCTTAACCCATCAGGAATCCCATCCCAAATTCCCTCATCCCTATGACGCCCAGCATCCGACAACCCGCCCGTGAGGGGCACCCCCGAAGGGGGCTCATGCCCTCCCGACCACGGATTTAAACTTCCAGAGCAGCAAATCCCTCTCTTTTCCCCTGTTTTCCACTGCCCCACCAGGAATATCCCAAAACCCGCTCAGTGCTGTCAGCACAGTGAACATTCCCGGTGGGACGGAAACGCCGCTCCCACGCCGTGTCCCAGGCAGCTCCCCATTCCCTGGATGCCCTGGGAAGGTTCATTAAAGCTGTCTCTGCTTTCCCCTCATCCCCGTGTGTGTCTCCTGGAAAAGGGCAGGGAAAAATCTGTTCCCTTTCCAGACCACACAAGTGCAAAAGGGGCTGGAAAACAACTCCCTCTGCCCTCTGCCTCCATTTTAACAGCTCTCCGAGGAAAAAAGGTCAGGAGTTCACGGATGGCAGGAAAGACCTACTGGGGACTCGGCTTATCCCAAACATTCACCGCCCCATTCCCGATTTATAACAGCCTCCAGCAGGTTGAGCTTTCCCCCCATCGGAGCTGGATGAGTTTTCCATCTGGGATGTATTTTTAGTGCCTGGAACTGTCCTCTCCCCGCTCCCAACATGTGTCGGGAGCCGCTCGGCGCTGCCGGATCCCGATAATTGTTTTAGCGGCTGTTTGGGAACATCGGGAAGCGCTGTCGGTTCAGCCCGAATTGATCCCGCTCAATCAAACGCCTGGAATAAGCTGTGGATAAATCCATGATTTCATCACCTCCAGCCCGCCGACCCCCAGGAACGGGAGTGATCTCACTCCACGTGTTGATGTGTCCCGGGAATAAATGAGCTCCCGAGCCGTGCCTCTGGAATAAACTAAAACAATCGGAATGTGCAGGAAGGAAAACACTGCCCGTGGCGAGCTCCGCTCCCCCGAACCCACGGCTCGGCTGCTCCGGCCATAAATTATCCCTAATAAATCTCCTTGGATGTTTAATGCCATCGCGCTCCTGCCAGAAGGGGGGGATTCGGGAACGGGCTGGACGAGGGGCTGAAATTCCTTGGGAATGTGGAAGCCTTTATTTGTTTTCCTTCCAAGCCTTTTAAATACCCCTCAAGCCTTATCCCTCGAGCAGATGTCCAGGGAGAGGCTCCTGACCCATTTAAACCTTCCTTTTTTTTTCTTCTTCTTTTTTTTTTTTTGGGAATAAAGTCCAGTTTGGGCTTGGATTTGCTGGCCAGCACCTGACAAAACTCGGGAATGGGAACATGGAGCTTTAATGGCTCTGGGGTGTGACTTTTAACGGCAGCCCCGGGAAACGAAGATAAATTAAAGCCTAATTGGGGCCGTTAACGGCTTTCCCAGCCCGCACATCTGGAGCCCAGGAGAATCTTTGGAAAAACGTTACACTCGGCTCCTGTTGCACAGCCTGGCCACCTCCAGACTCGTTCCACGCTTTTTTTAGGGATCAAAATCCATCTCTCAGTGTCCAAAGCCAACACGAGGATGGAGGTTTTGATTTTAATCCTTGGCAGACTTGCAGCTTTATAAAAATTATCCCAAATCCACCCAACAATCCCGAACTCCCCCTTCACAAACTTCCAAGCTGCCCCAGCATGGAAAGGCCATGGTGAAGACACTTCCCGCTCCTGCGGCTGGGAATCCATGGAAGTATAATTCCAGTAAATACAGGGAAGTGCTCACAAATCCTGGTTGAGTCCTGCTTGGTGCTTCCCACCATAAAATCCCGGTCCCTGGAAAACCAATGGATAAAAGCTCCTGTGTTATACCCAGGAATGGAAACATCCCTCTTTTCATGGATCCAGTCTGGCATTATCCCATGGAATTGCTGCAGAATATCAGGATGCTGCTGCAAAGCTGTCCATAACCTCGAATCCATCCCCCATCCACCCCCTGGATTCTTGGCACAGGTGGATGAGTCCAGCCCAAATCCTTAAGATTGCAAAGAAAAAGCGGAGCCTTGGAGGATGGGAAATGGGATTAAAAATCCAGGAAAGGAATAAAAGCCGGGGGAAATCACCTTTCAAAGTGTCCCCAGATGTCTGAATTAATTAATGGATGAGTTAATCAATTAATATTCCCTCACCCTCTTTATTCTCCAAAGGGTTTGGGGAGCCACGGCAAAAAAATCCAAGGAAACATCCGGTTCTTGGGAAGCAAAAGAGGGCAGCAAAGGATAAACAGGAGCATCTCTGACACTTTGCCAGAGCAGGAAAATTCCGAGATTTTTAGGCCAGGAAACGGAATTCAGGCAGAAATTTGGGATAAGCCCAGAGGATTTCTTCCTTGGGCTTCGGATTTGCTCCTCCGAAATCAATTACTGGGAAAAGGGAAGGTTTTTCTCCATCTTCTCTTCCCACCTCCAACTCCAAGGACAAAACCTGGATCCTTCCACCTTCCCAAAATCTTGCCAAACTTCCAGAGCCACCAAAATAAAAATCCCAACCTGAGGTTTTCCAGTCCTGTAATCTGTGATTCCTAACAAAAACACCCGGAGAAAAGCCGTGGATTTTCTGATTTCTCCCCTGCAGGGAGAAATCTTTCCTGGCATGTTTGGGAATGTTCTGTACTCTCGGCATCCGGTCGAGATTAGTTGTGTTGAAATGGAGGAAAACAGGGATTCATCCCAAAATGTGGGGATGGGGAGGAGCAAGCCAGGTCTGTCCTTGTTTTTCCTCACTAAACAAAGGACATGGAGGGGCTGGAGCGTGTCCCGGGAAGGGGACAGTCCCACAGTCCAGGTGCAGCCAGGTGGGATCAGGATCTGCTCCCAGGGAATAACAGGACAGGAGGGAACGGCCTCAAGTTGCTCCAGGGAAGCTTCAGGTCAGATATTGGGAAAAATCCTTAAAAAAAGTTGTCCAGCCCTGGCAGGGATTTTGGTGGCACTTGGGAATGTGATTCCAGGATTCTCCCACCTCCTGCCATGGGAATCTGCCCAGTAAACCCAGGCACATCCCAGCTGCTGGATAATCCGGGAAGAGCTCCAGGCTCCACTCCCTCATCCCACAGAATTCCTGGCTGCCTCCGTTTGGGGTTAAGGATTGTTGGTTTAGCCCTGGCAGCCCCAGGAGCTCCAAAAGCATCGGCTGTGTCCAAGGAAAACACAAGGCAAGCTCGGAATTCAGGCAAACACAACACTAAAAATAGCAAATCCTGGACTCTTCTCACTTCTCTTCCCAGTTTTCACTCGGGGTTTCTCCAAGTTTTTCCCTCCAGTGCCACATCCCTGTGGGGGTTTGATGCTGTTCAAACTGGTTGTGTGTAAAAACATGGCCCAAAATCCAGGGATCTGACCCAAAATCCAGGGATTTGACCCAAAACTCACCAAGGAATTTGCTATAGTGGCCAAAGCTAGGATTGTGACATTCCCAGGAATGCTCTGGCACGGGAAGGGGTTAGATTTGTAGGATTAGTGTTTGCACTGGTGTGGGTAATCCCAGTATTCCTGGAACAGCATCCCAGGAATCAAGGATGCCGCAGACACCCCGATGGAGCACCACGACAATTCCCTGAGTCCCTGCTCCACAGAATCTCACGGATGGACCCAGCAAATGGGGATCGATTCCCAGCTCCTGGATGACTCAGGAGATCACCTGATCCATCCCTGTCCGCATTCCAGGTTCCTCCAGCTGCCGCTCCTGATGGAATGTGAGCCCTTGAAACAGGCACTGGGACACATCCTGCGCTTCCTGAGAAAAATAGGATGGAAGGAATGTGGGAATGAGACATTCCTTGGCTCTGCACTCCCATCTTCCCTCTAAACAGCACCTGCTTCCCAGAAAAACACAAATCCCTTGGCATGTGGATATCCTCGGGATGGACATCCATCACCGCACTACCGGGAGCCAGGGAAAAGCTCCGGCATCCTTTGGCACCGGCATTCCACAGCTGCGTTTCCCTGCTTCCATCCCACGCCACTGGATCAGGGTCCGTCTTTCCAGCTCCACGGAAAGAGTCCTTGGAGAGGCAGCAAATGCCAGCCGGAGTTTGGGAAGCGGAATACCGGAGGGAAAACCTGGAAGGGCCCTCAAAGATCCTCCCATTCCAAGCTCTGCCACGGACAGGGGCACATTCCACCATCCCAGGTTATTCCAAGCCCTGTCCCACCTGGAACTGGGCACTTGCAGGGATGGGGCATCCACAGCTTTTCCAGGGCCTCTCCACCCTCACAGGGAAGAGCTTCTTCCCAATATTCGGTTTATTGGAACGAATTAATATTTAATTCCAGCCACAGAAAACCTCAGCCCTTCCCCTCCTCCTTGATCCATCCATTGGTGCTCCCAGATTTTTACAGACAGCAGCCAGGCAGAGGGACCTGCCTGGAATCCCGGGAAACCTCTCCGACAAGAAAAGATCAAAGGCTCCATTTCCCCCCAGATATTAGGCTCCACGTGCCGGAGGCGGGAGAGGACGGATTTACAAGGAAAAGGATGAACTCCAGCCAATGGATTAATGCAGCACTCAGTTCCAATGAAATCCCAGAGCAGGAGCCGACACATTCGGGATAACACATTCGGGAGGGGCTGGAGAAACTGCCAGAAGGAACATCCCAGGAAAAAAACAACGGTGACATGGAAGAATTTGGGAATAGGACCAAAATAAGTTTCGGACGTGGCGTTTTTTGACCTGTTCCCTGGGAATTTTTATCTGCTCCCAAAGATTTCAGGGAACTCTGGGCTCTGTTCTCCATTTTTCCTGTGTTTTTATTTAAAGGGATCCATCTGGAATGGCGTCCCTTGACCTCGGCACGGCCCGAGGCCAAGCACAGCCCATTTTCCACTAAAAATGCAATTTTCAAGGAAAAATCCAATTTATTTCCATCCAGATGTTTTATCCTCGTTGTCCTTTGAGCAATTCCCTTTCTGGTCATAAAAATTCCAGGAAAATCCAACGAAACCACGCAGGATTTGTTCCCAAATCCCAAGTTTTGTAGCTGATAAAACATCCCAAACTTTTTTCCTTTTTAAGGCACTGGAATTATTTTGTCTTTAAATTCCTTAAAAAACCCCAAACAGTCCCAAAATCTGGGTTTTAATCCACCCTATCCCAGGATTCAGGAAGGACCAAAGGACGCATGGATGGCTCATCCCTGCAATGTTCCAGGCCAGGTTGGAGCAACCCAGGATAGCGGAAGGTGTCCCTGCCCATGGAATGGGATGAGCTTTAAGACCCCTTCCAGCCCAAACCGTTTCACGATCCCAAGATTTTCCCAACTTCTCCATCATTCCTGGGGTAAATCACAGCCTCCAGGTGGAGACAGCATTCCAGAGGGATTCGGCACCACCATTCCCACCCCTGCTGTCCATGCTGGTTCCCCCATCCATTCCTGGCAATGGCATTTCCCACGTTTCCAGGCATTTCCAGGCATCACCAGTCAGGAATACTGGGAGAAATGATCCCAAGGAATGATCCTTAAATCCCTGAAATCCGGCTGCCCTCTGGCTTTTCCACAAAAATCCCCAAGCCCCGGAAAATCCATTTTCTGGGATTTGTGCGATTTTCCAGCAGGCAGGAGGGAGAGCCTGGATTCCAGCTTCCATGGAGGAAGGATAGGGATTGAACAAGGAAAAATTCCATTGACCTGGAAGCAGGGAGGCAGAGCTTGGATTCAGGAGTGGTTTTTATCAGGAATGCTCTAAAAAAAAATCTTAAATCCCTGAATCCAGAAGGATCTGCCCTCCCCCCTCCCAACTTTTCATCCCAAATCCAGCTTTCTCCACCCTTTATGGAGTTAAGGAGCGCTTTGCCCGTCAGGAGTGTTTCTGGAGTGGCTGAACATTCCGGCTTCCCACCGGATTTTGTGAAACTCGGGAGAAGGAGGAAAGCCAAGGGCTCGGCAGGGACACAACCCCGGGAATGCTGGGACTGCAGAGATTTGGATTGATTTACACACTGCCAGGACCCATTCCAGCCCCAGGAGATCCAGGAGGAGCCGTAAATCAGGGAAAAGCCAGGCACAGCCACCCTCCGGAGTCTGGCACCTGAGAATTCCAAAGGCAGGAAAAACCCCAAGCCCTCATCCCAGTGCCAGGAGCTTGGAGCTGCTCCTGGAGCCAATATAAATCAGTTTTCCCTGCCTCGCTCCAGACAAAATTCCAGCTGCTGGCTTGTTTGGATTTGGATTCCCCCTCCTTCTCCTTATTTTTCCAGCCAAGGCGCCTGGAATGAAAAACAAAGCCCAATGTGCCATGACGGAGCTTCCAGCCATCGCTGCCAGGCAAAGGAAAAATCCTGGGAATAACCCCCCTTGGATCCCCAGCCCAGGGGGGCAGTGCGACCCCAGATTTTGCTGCAAGGCAGGGAAAAGCCGTTCCCAAATAAAGCCGGGATGGATGCATCCCTCATCCCATTTCCTGTAGCGTGGCGGAATCTCAAATCCCAAAAACCCCGTGGAACCAAAGCCACACCAAGGAAAGAGGGAAATGGGATAACCTGGATTCTCCTCTGATCCCAGATGACTTTAACTCTCTGGATTAAACACAGCTGGATGCTAAAATGTGGGAAAAAGGAATTTAATGTTCAGTTGGACAGATGTTCCTGTCCCCAGCTGATGGATGCGACACCCATTCCCTGTCCTGTATCCCTGATCATTCCCAGTTAGGAAAAACCAAACGAGTTCTGAGCTCAGTTTTTTGAGGGAAAAGGGAATATTTACACCTGCGTAAATACGGGAATAACACCTGAAAGCAAGGAAAAACCCGGCTTGTTTTAGTGAGGTCCAGCAATTCCAGAAGGGAATCAATCAAACACCCTTGGAATACAGGTGGATCCCAAGGTGGAATTTAGGGAGGTGGTGGATGCCTGGAAAAGGGGGAAAATCCCATCAAATCCCAGTTTGGAGTTGTCATTCCAGCCCAAAATAAACCCCACTCTACCCCGTTTTCCAGCCTCCAGGATCCTAGAAAACTGGAGCTTGGGATAAAGCTGTTGTAGCCAAGCAAAAAGGGAAGGAATTCCTTTTCCTCCCAAAAAAAGGGAAAAGTTTGGCTCAGGGAAATGTGGAATAAAACCGGGAATTGCTCTGCACTGACTTCAGCATTCCTCCTTTTCCCACCCCATTTTCCCTCCATTCCAATGGCAGCAGCAGAATTCCCACTGCACACTGGGGGCATCCGAACTGGGAACCATCACCTGGGATTTTGGGAGTATTGGGTGAGGGGAAGGAAAACTGCCACGGCTTCCTGAGGCAGGGATTTCGGGATGCGTTCTGCATTTTCCCGATTTTCCGCACTTTCCTCTGGTCTCCGTTTGGGGCAGGAGGGAGTGCTCCAGAGGCACTGGGAATGGCAAATCTGGAATGGCGAATCCGGAGTGGCCATGAAGGGGAGGCACTTGGGAGCTGGGGATTTTCTTTCCTTATAAATCCCAAATTCTGGGAGCCTGATCCTTAAATCCCCGGCTCTCCGAGGGGATGGAATGGGGATACCCAGGACAGCTGGAATACCAGTACTGGGATTATCCTATGGCTGGGGGTGGAACTGGGACCAACATCCAGATCCAGGACTTTGGGGCTCCTTTGGACGCTCAAGCAGAGACCACTTGGTTATTCCCAGAGTTTCCCCTCCAAATCCTCGGACACCTCCAGGGATGAGGACTCCAAACCCATTCCAAAGTTCTTCCCTCAGCTCCAGGGTGAAAACAATTCCCGGGATTTTATTTCACTGCGATCCCAAAACGTTTGGCTGGGCTTTTCCTTGGCCATTTTCCTGCTTTTTCTCTTTTTTTTAATCCAACCAGCTGAAAAACCTGGAGAGAAATAAATAACATTCCGAGGCCATCCATCAGCCGGGAATGAGTTCCATGGAACTCCGATTCCTGCCGGTGGCCGAGGGAAATCAGCGCTTCCCATCAATCCCAAAGTCCATTTTTCAGCTTTAATGAAGACGTCGTTTTCATGGAAGCGGAGGGAACATAAACAACCCGAGCCACGGAAAATGAGGAATGAACTGCCTGGAAAACCTGGAGCTCGTTTGGACTTCTCCAGCTGAACAGGGCCAGAGGCTCCTGAGTTTTTTCGGCTGCAGTTGGATGTCGGGAAGGTAGAAAAAAACAGGGAATTTTTCAGAAATAAGAGCTTGGAATGAGCTCCAGGAGCATTTTCCACTGGTTTAGTCCTGCTGGGGTTGGGAATTAATTGGCTGGGTGGGCAGAGGGCACAGGCACACACGGAATTCCTCGGAAAGGGAGGGACAATCCCAGAATTAGGGAACTGTTCAGGTGGGAAAAGCCCTCTGGGATCAGAGCCCAACCTGTGCCCAGCTCCCACATCCAGACACTCCTTGGACACCTCCAGGGATGGGGATCCATCCGATTCCAATGCTTTACCACCCACCCTTTCCATGAAAAAAATTCCTCCTGAATCCAGCCTGACCCTCCCGTGGCACAGCCTGAGGTGTTTTCCTCTCATCCTGCCCCTTTTTCCATGGAGGCAGAAAGACCTTTTGGATCTGCTCCTGGATGTATGGAAAACGCTCCAACGGAAGCCATTCCAAGCTTTTCCTTTCTCCCAGTTGGGGAGCTGAGAATCCTGTGGGATCCAGGCTTGGGAAACCATTCCCACCGCGCTGCAGGAGCACAACCCTGAAAGTCCGTCATTCCAAGGAAAAAATCCCCAAAATCACCTCAAACATGGAAGCAAAGCTGTCCTGAGATTTCTTGGATAAAGGATTCACCATTCCAAGAATTCCTTGCTTATTTCCTTCACCAAATCCTCAAAGGATTCTCGGGAAGGTCACAAATGAACCCACGCCTGTCTTAGGAGGAATGTTTGGGGTCTGGAATTTTTGGATTCCCACCCAATTCCTCCACGGAAAATGGGAATGTGGCTGCCAGAACTCCGTCCTGTGTAATTCCCACCAGCTTGAACTGGAGCTGGAAAAAAGTAAGTAAAAATATAAGTGGGATACTCAAAATCCCCTAAATTTGGATCAGGATGGGTTTGGTGCCACCCAAGCCAGGAATTCCCAGGAAAAACCTGGAGATGTCGGCACAGGTGGCAGCTCCAGGGGCTGGGAATGATTTGATTCCACGTGGCTCTCACACACTTCCACGGATTCCCGAAATCCCCAGATTACTGCCAGGCATGGGAGCCTTGCCTTTGGATCCAGGGCTGGCTGGAAATAACCGGGATTGGGAACTCCTAATCTCGGGAGCTGCAACCCAGAGCGGTCCGTGGGATCTGGAAGCACCGGAGCCGGAATTCCAAGCCAGGCAGAGCCGTGTTTTCCATCCGGATGCTGCTTATCCTTCTTTTCCCCATCAATTTGTGGATAGAATCCCAGCAGGAGCCTGGGTCACCACTGGTGCTTCCTTCTTCCCGCCCCTGCCAAGAATTCCAGATAATTCCTTTTGTCTCTCTTCCCAGTTTCACTTTTCCCTGCTCCCGGGAGCATTCCCGAGGCAAATATTCCCTGCTGGAAAGCCTCAGCTATCCAGGGATTTCGCTGCTCCTGTTGGGAAGCTTCATCTCATCCCAAGGGAAAAATAATCCCACATTTCCCTCTCCTGATGGGAGAGAAAAGGCGGCACAAAGGTTTTTAGGGATAACTTTGCCGTCCAAGCCTTTTCCCATCCCTGGAATTCCCATCCCTGGATGGGGCTTGGAGCAACCTGGAATAGTGGGAGGTGTCCCTGCCCATCCTCACGGGATGATCCCTAGGATTCCTGTGCGGGGAATCAGCTCCTGTTTCCGGAACACTGGGAAATAAACGCTGAGGATTGGGAGGAAAAATTCCTGGTATTCCGTCGGTCTCCGGAGCAGGAGGAAGGTGCGGAAAATTCAGGAGCTGCTTTATGGCTTCACACCTCGTAAACACGGCCGCCGGGAATTTTATGGGAGCCGTGGGGGTTCTGTTCCCTGGGAAAAGGGAATTCAGACCCACAGCGCTCCAGTGCCTTCCCAAGCCGGGATTATTCCAAGGAATCACTGGAATAGAAGAGAAAATCCAGGGTTTTTCACAAACTGGGGGAAACTGGAGGGGTTTGTGTTGGGAGGGATCTTAAGGGCCACGGAATTCCGTGCATTCCGTGGTTCTTCCACGCTCCTGGCAGGCAGAGCCATGGGATAAGGAATTCCCTAAGGACACATCCTGGATGTTTCCGGTGCACCTCAACCGTGTCCAGGCACTTTCCCAGGATCCCTCTTCCCATCGTTCCTTCCTTCCTTCCATGCCGGGATCCATCAGAATTCCCCTTTCCAGCACTGTTCAATCCCAGAAATCCCCTCCTGCCGTGATCCCACCATCCCAGAGCATCCCTTCCCTGCCCACCCCGAGGGAAAGGTGGATCCAACCTGGATCCGTCCAAAAGGACTTTCCCACCACGCCCTCCCTTCCCTCCCTTTGCTTTTCCATCTCCAACAGGATTTTTGGGAAGAACTGGGATGCTGGTGAGTGGGACGGATTAATTTAAGTGGGGGAAAAACGGGACCGAGCCAAAAAATTTCACGAATACCCAATTTTTAATCCCTGGAAGTGAACCACCAGCACCTTCTCCTCCCTTCCCATCTCCCGTTTTTTTTGTCAGCCACTTCCAACACATTTTATCCTATTTTTTTTTCCCCCCTCCTGTATTTTTCCAGCACTTTTTCCCCTCGGCTTTTTTAATTCCAACCCAGAAAATTCGGGATGACCTCACTTGCCCAGGAATGTTGTTGTTACCCTTGGAAAAGCTCCTTGCTTGGAGTTGTATATTTGCCTTGGCTGCACCCGGCTCGGATCTGACTCGGAATTCCAACCCTCCCAAAAGCTCCTGAGCCGGATCCGTCTCCCAAGCATGCCATATATCTCCTGCTTTTCCAAACAGAGATGGGTTTCTCCCGGATTTGTTTGATAAATCCCGGCCCACATTCCCAGTTGGAGCTGTCGGAGTTCCTACTGTTTGCTCCGTGTTGGTGGCCAAGCCTTAATCACCCAGCGCTTCCCGGGAGGCCATAAATCCCAGGAATGAGCCGGCCTTTGTGCGGGATTTGGACAGGGCTGAAATTCGGGATTGTTTGCGGAGGGCCGGGGAAAGCGGAGCCGGGATTTACGATCCTCCAGGGTTGGAGGCTTCCAGCATTCCCGGCCGTGCGAAAACAGATGGATGCACGGACACTCTGGCACATCCCGCCGGACCTGGAATTCCCAGCGCTGCTTCCAAACGGGAACCAGATGCCCGGAGAGGTCTTCATTATCTGGCCTTCCCACTTTTCCTTCGAGATTCGTCCAGAAGGATTTCCCTTGGAACGGATCATCCCATTCCAACCCCCCTGGGACACCTGGGAATGAGCTTGGAACAGCCCCAGCCCCATCAATCCCACCCCGATCCCTCCCTTATCCAAAGGGGGTTTTCCTGGTGCATTCCCGGGATATCCAAAGGGATGGAGCCCGATGTTTCTGGAGTCAAACCCTGCTCCCACTTTTCCCTGACAAATGGGATCAAGGTGCCTGGAACAGGTGCTTGGAGCCTCCCAGATTTCCTCATGCCACCACTGGAAAACCAAGAATATTTTTGATTGTTATTCCCAGCAATAAAATCTGGAGGATTTGAACCAACAAATCCCAAGTTTCAGCCCAGGCCTTGGAGCAAAGCTCAGCTTCCCAAGGCCGGGAATTCCATACCAGGAATTGTTTTAGGGAACGACAGGTGCCAGAGGCTGTGGCACCCTCTGGGACGTGGCTTTGCTCCCATGGGAGCAGCATCCCTCCAACCCATCCGGATTTCCTCAATATCCAGGAATACCGGAATTAAAATATTACATCCAAGCATTCCAGCCAGGATGGGGGCAGCCCCATCCTGGGAAAAACAGGATTCCCCTCCAAAAGCAGGAACGCTTTCCTGCCTGGGAGGAGGACTGGGCATCTGCAGAGCCGGGGCTGGCTCATCCATAGGGATGGGCAGAATTTCCTGGGAGCTGAGGCGGGAGCTCCACCCAAAGCTTTGGCTTTGGGGACTCCCCTCCCTTTTGTGGGGGGGCTGCTTGGCCTTTGCGAGAGTTGTCGTTTTGGGGGGGGCGGGGTTTTGGGCCTCGTG
>VXAZ01007017.1:33294-44431 GCA_013399875.1 Gymnorhina tibicen
CGCGCCCTGATGGCGTCATCGGGCAGCGCCGCCGCTCCCGCCGAACCCGGGAGAGGGAGAGCCCCCAGCAGCGCCAAGCCCGACTTCTGAGGGGGTGGCGGCGCCGTCCGATGACGTCATCGTGGCGCGCCGCGGCAGGGCTTGGTTTTGCGGCTGCGGGCTCTCTTCTCTTCCGGGAGCGACTATTCCCGTGACGTCATCGCGGAGCGCCGCTCGCCACCGCGTGCCCCAGCGGCTGCCGCACGCTGCCGTCGTGCGCCTTTTTCGTCTCTCGGGCTTTCGCCGCGGGTCCGCGATCCGGGCCCGCGCGGTCTGCACCCGGCTCTGTGCAGATCTGCGAAGCCCCTGGGATCACCAAGCCTCAAAAAGCAAGAGCGCTGTCTCGGGAAAAGAAGCCCCGCCTCCAAAAGCGCAGAGTCCTGCTGCGGCGCTGCCGGATGACGTCACGGGGAGCATCATACCTCCCTCAGAACCCGGCGCAGAGCCCTGTTGGCTTCGCCTCAGGGGGCTGCACACTGGGCGGTCTCCCCTCTCTCTCTCCTCCCGCCATTCCTTTCCCATTTCCCTTCTTTTCCGTCTTTTCCAGCCGTCTTTCCTCTGGGCTGCTCCGTTTCCCTTTTCCCTTCCGTTCCCAATAAACGCTTCTCGGATACAGCGCTGGCCTCGTGCGGCTGCCTTTCCTTCCCGACCATCTGTCCTAAAAGAACTCCTCGCTGTTTCCCCTCGGGGGAACACCCGGGAGTGGGAATTCTCCTGGCAATTTGGTGGGAAAACGGCTCTGCCTGTTCCCAGTCCTACCCTTTCCCATTCCCCGGGATTTGAAGCCGGATGTGAGGCTGCCATAGGGAAAATCCCTGTCCAGGGGGATTTTCTGGCCCTCTGCTTCCTCGGCATGGAACAGACACGGAAATCTGGGAAAACAGAGGAGGAAAAAGGCGGGAAAAGGAGGAAGAGGGGCAAAAAGGTGGAAATCTCTTGTGGATTAAGAATTCCTGGAAAGACAGAGTTTTAGCCGGGAATAACCTGGAAGCACCAGGTGAAATTGGAATTTTGGGGTTGTCCTAAGGGATGACAGAAATCCCAAGGGATTCCCGGCTGGTGGTTGGTGAATTATAGGAATGGAGGGATCTGGAAATCTTTAACTCAGACTTTCCAGCCATTCTTCCATGCAAATCCCAAAAAACCCCTTCCCTCCGTTTCATTTTCCATCGGATTTCCCGTTCCTGCAAGGCTGAGATAAAAATCAATCCCGATTTCCCAAAATCCAGGAGATCTATAAATGCTTTCAGCTGTTGCCAGGAAATTCCCAGTCTTGGAGGAAATTCCAGCTTTTGTCATTCCTTAGGGGGGAGGAGGTTCCATGGAAGTGAAAGGAGCCATTCCCAGATCCCAAAATTATTAAAAACAAAGCTTTAAAATAGAAAAATATCAAAAATTAATAAATTAATAAAATACTGAAAATTAATGAATAATTATTAAGGGTGGGGAGCTCTGAAATTCCTAGTGGGATTTGTCCCAAGAGCCCCAGAAAGGGAATTTTAGCTCCTACCTGGATGCAAGTTTTAATAATGTGGGGAAAATAGGAATTAATTTAAAAATTAGGAATAAATTATTACTACTACTCTTAGTCTAAATTAAGTAGGGCTTTTTCCTCTGACTAATTGAATTAATTAATTTAATTTAACTAATCAATTAAATTAATTATATTAATTAATTAACCATGATAGAATTTATCCATTGTTCTGTTCATATTATAAAAAATGATAAAATTCATTATAAAATAATAGATATCCAATATTTTAATAAAATACTCCTAATTAATATTTAAATGTAATTAAAATTAGTTTAATGTAAATACAATTTATTTTAAATGTAATTTAAGTTTAATTTCATTTCACCTTAAATTTAATGAAATTTAACTTAATTTCAAATTTAATTTCAATTTCATGTCAATTTAATTTAAAATTACTTCCTATTTAATTTATATTTAATTTAAATTTATTTTCAAATTGAATTCAAAGTTCATTTTAATTTAATTTTTATTTATTCCAATTTAAAATCATCAATATCCTTTAAATTCAAATTCCTTAATAATTATTTTTTCAGTAATATTTCCTTATTTTATTCGATTTTCCCATGTTTTAAGGGAATTTAAATATTAAATCCCTGATTAAATATTTTAAATTAATTTCCTTCATTTATTCAATTTTTTCCACGTTTTAAAGCAGTTTTAAATAAAATCCCTTATTAATTATTTTATTAAATTAATATTTTCCTGCCCTGACTTTTAAAGGGCTTTTAAGGGCAAACCCTTAAAATTCCAACTATTTCCTGATTTTCCTTATTTTTTCCCCTCTCCCTGCCTCTATTCCTGGTGATTCCAAACCTTGGGATCCCTCTCCCTCAGTGATTCCAAGCCCAGGGATCCCTCTCCCTTTTCCCTTCTCCGTAACAAATCCTTCATCCAGACCTGCTGCATCCTGAGGAAAAAAAAAAAAAAAAAGGATGGAAAAATAGAAATAAAATCCTCTGCACATTCCCCCTTTTCCTGTCAAATAAAGGCAAAGATGATCTTGGAATTTTGCACCGGAATTATTGGAATATTCCCCCTTTTACAAGAGCCTTTAAAATCCATCTCGAGGGTCGGGAGATTGGAACCAGCGCTCGGGAATTGTTTTGGGGGGAATTATTAGAATTTTTACAACGAGAAATCAAATCCAGGTGGGTGCCTCCTCAGCCACACTCCGGATTTTAATAAAAAGGGAAAGTTCTGGCACATCCCGGACTTTTTTGGGGGAATTTTTTCATTTCCAGCCTCTCTTTGGTCATGGGTAGGTCACAACTTTGTGGGGTTGTGCCAGGAACAGGATTGGGAGTGCACTTCCCTATGGATTCAGGAGTTTGGAGCTCATCACCCTGAGATTTGTGAGCTGGGTGTCCGAAGGAAGTTTTGGAATCACCTGGGATTTCTTAGGAAAAGCATATTCCAGGCTGGGAAAGAATATTCTCCTCAGGGAAAGGAGGAATTCCTCCTCAGGAAAGGAATTTTCCCCTCAGGGAATGGATATTCCAGGCCTAGAAGGAGCTGCCCTTCCCGAATCCCATTCCAGGGAGCAGGGGGATCCTGCCTGACATCCACAGAGACGCTGGAAACATCTGGAGGGAATCAAGCCTCCAAAAAAATCCCTGTTCCCGGAGTCGCCATTCCCATAAAACCGATCCGCTGGGAGCCAAGTGAAACAACGGGAAGGTGTTTGTGGATTCCTTTCCCTGCCTGCAGGGATGGGAATGCCAGGGGATGTTTTTCCAGCCTGGGAAGGATGCGCTCCCTGTGTTCATCTCATTCCAGGGAAATTCCGGGATGGGCAGCACCTCCTGCATCCCGCGGGATGTTTCCCTTTTGCCTTGGGAATAGCAGGAGACGACCTCGATATCCAGCAGGAATTAATAGAGGGAATTCAGGGATGATCCAGTGGCACTGGAGCTCCGGCAACTTTGGCAGCTCCAAGGATCAGCTCCATGAGTTTTCCTCACGGGATAAATCAAATAAAGCCACGGGGAGCAGAAGGATTAGGGATAAATAAAAGGTTATGGAATGATAGGACTCCAGGGCTCTTCCTTTGGGAATGCTGGAGCAATGGGAAAGCTGGAAAAGGCTTCTCCGTGTCCAGCTTTTTGTCCTTTACAGGGATAAAAGGGATAATTTCGCAAATGAATGGAGAAGTCAAATGTGTTTGATGGGATGAAAACCCGTGAGGAATTCCCTGTTCCTGGGAAACATCCTTCCCTGTGGAAAAAAAATTCCTTTAAAAAAAAAAAAAAAAGGAAGAAAAAAAACCCAACTAAAAATCGATATTTTCAGAGAATTCCATAAAAAAAGCTCAGGGAAAGAACCCACAAGGTTCTGGACGAGGAATAAAGGAAACACCAGGAATTCCCATTGAAGTGGCCACAGAATTCCACAACCTGGCCCAGATCCGGGAATTCCAGCACTTTTTACCTCACTAGCAGGACCCAGTCCCTTTCCTGCCCTCAAGCCACCTTTTTCCTCTTGGAAAAAACCCCCATCATTCCTGGCATTTGTGGCCACTGCCCATCTTTATTCCCGGACACAAATCCTGGGATGAAGCAGATCCAGAGGCGCCCTCCACCCTGAGCCGTCGGTCTGTCAGAAATTCGGGATTTCAAAAAACCGGGAAAGGCGGGGGAGCGGGGGAAGGCAGCAGCGGCATTCCCAACTTCCACGACTTTTCCAAAGGCAAAGTATGCCTTAGGCCGCCATCTAGTGACGTTTAGGGAGAGAGCACTTCCAGAGGGAATTACGGATGAGTTTGCTCATCCCAAATGCTGGAATTCCCAAAAAAACGTCACCCGAAGCCGCCGAGGCAGCGGATCCCGATCCACGGCCTCCCTCTATCCCGCTTCCTCCTCCTAAATCCCAGTTTCCAGCAAGTCTGGGCTCGGGATGAACCCGGGAAGCCGAGGATCTCCCGGTTTTCCTGAGACCTTGGAATGTCCCTCGTGTCGCCCATCCCTGTCCCCTCAGCCACGAATCCTTGGATCTGCTTCCCGCCCTCCCTGAACTCCCGGGATGCGGGAGAAAACAGCTGGGAAAAAAGGCCTAAAAGTGAGAATAAACGTTTGGCATAGACTTTTCCTTTAGGAATCGCTTCCCTTCGTTTTTTTCAGAAGCCAGGAATTCCGTGGCGCTGGGCATGGCAGGCACCGTTTCCATGGGTTTTGGATGGAAAGGAGCAGAGTGGGGAACGCTGGGATTTTCCCGGGAGACTCCTCCTGATGCCAACTCAGCGGCACTCGGTTATTCCAAGGCGCCGCTGGATTCCGCCGCTCCATAAAGCGGCCTTTATTAAAATCCCGGGATTTTCCTGGATTTATTGGGGACAGGGGCGCGTGTCCCCAGCACCCCATAACTCCCGGCACCCTCTGCTCCCGGTGACAGCGCGGAGGGAAAGCGAATTCCTGAGTGGAATTCGCCTCATTCCAATGCTTTATGGGGCGCGGGTGACACGAGGGGTGACACGGCGGTGGCTGCGGCCGCGGGAATTTCCCTTCCCGGGATAATTAAATCCCGGGATCTGCTGTAATGAGGCTCATTAGGGCGCCCCATTTAAAGCCCCATTTAAGCCAGGCTTCAAAAAATTCCTTAAAAAAAGCAGGAGCGGCTCAGGAGCCCCAATTAGAGGTGGCTGCTGATGGCCCTTCCCAAAAAGTGCAGGAATGCGTCTCCAGGGGCATCGGGAAAACAGCGGGAATGGGGGAAAACCAGGCAAAGCTCCCAAATACGGGAATGAGGAGCGGTGGGAACACGGGGAAGACGCTGGAAGTCGATCAGGGGGGATTCCAGAGGGATTTCAATTCCAGTTTGTCCCCAAAACACCGGGAATGGGCTTTGCTTCCCGGCGGGATCAGGAGGAGTGATGGGAATACAGGGAAGGAGCAGGGAGGGATGCTCATTCCCTGGTTTCTGGCTGGAAACTGCGTGGGTCCAGACAGGATCCATCACTCCAAGAAATATCCCATGGATCAAGCGCCTCTCCCAAAAAATAGGTGCTGGAAAAAAAGGAACACAAGATATTCCACGGCAAATAAAGCCTGGGATCTTTCCCACCTCGCCCCTGGCGCGATTAAATCCAAATCCCTGGAATCTCCCTGCGCTCCTGTTGCCGGCACGGGGATGCAGCGGGAGAGCGATTCAAGTTTTTGCCAGGAAATTACGGCGGGATTGGGGAACACCTGCTTTCCGCTGGTTAATAATTCCCGGCTCCCGCGGCTCCGTTTGCTCTCCCGCGAACGATTCCTTGTTCTCCGTTGACAAAGATAAATGGTGGGATTAAAATTTATTGGAGAAGTCCTGGCAAACAAGCGGGAGAAGGGGATGGATGGATGTTATTTCCCTCAGGTAGCGCAGCCCAGACAAACGGGATTAGCGGGAATTTGCTGTGGGAATTAGAGGCGATCAGGAGCCATTAGCGGCCACCGCGTTGATGGAAATTGCTTTTTTTTTCCAAGGGAAAATTCCGCTGGCTTTGTATAAATGGCCAAAAAAGGGTTGGTTTGGGGGCAAAGGAGGAAAATCAGAGATCGTCAGTTGTGGTGGGATAGGGAATGAGGCAGGGAGAAATAGTAGGGGGGATAAGGGAAGGGAATCACGGAATTGTTTAGGAAAAAAATCCAGGATCGAATCCAAGCTGTGCCCGATCCCCACCAGAGCTCCGAGTGCCACATCCAGGAATTCCCTGGATGGGATCCATCCCATTCCAATGCATGACCTCCCTTTCCATGGGGAAATTCCTCTTGATGTCCAATCCTGGCCCAGTTTGAGGCCGTTCCCTCTCATCCCATCCCTTATTCCCTGGAAGCAGAGCCCGATCCCAGCTGGCTGCTCCCTCCTGGCAGGGAGGTGTGGGGAGTGGGAATTTCCCTCTGGAGCCTCCTTCTCTCCAGGCTGAGCCCCTTTCCCAGCTCCCTCCTGGTATTCCAGCCACATTCCCAGCTCCATTCCCTTGCCTTCCCAAATAATCGGGGTGGAGCTGCCTCTTTATCCCGCTCCATCCAAATTATTCCCAGCCTTCACGGAGCCTTTGGAGCTCAAATCCATGGAGTTCCGCAGGCACCGGGATGCTCCTGGTTTAATGACAATCCCTATCCCACTAAATCCTGCGGGAGAGGGGAGTGGGATCAGTGCAGATGGGGCTGTGGGATCACTGGGAATCATCCTCATCCACATCCAGGGTTTTTTTGACAGCTTCCCAGGTTGTTGTTTCAGGAATTGTTTTGGGACACCGGGATGGAGAAATGAGGATGTTGGGAGCACCTCTGGCCCTGTTTTCCAAAGATTCCCTCTTTTCCCGCTCCTTAAGGAGGCACAACACGGTTTTTAAGGAATCGGTGGTGAGTGTTCCAAAGTGTTTTCCCAGGGAATTCCATTCCCCCATCCAGTGGGGAAACTGAGGCAGCCAGGGCAGGGTTTTCCCACTGGAATGCTTGGAGCAGGAGCGACGCCCCTTTCCAGAGGTGAGAATATTGTGGATCTGCCCCAAAATCACCGTGGAAGCGGACAAAACTCGGGACAGAACCTGCTGGAAATCCTCGGATCCAGCGGGATCGATCCCGGGGCCCCCCCGCGCTCTCGCCGCATCCCGGCACGCTCGGTATCAGCATCCCGCCTTCCCTGAGGGCTTGGAAAACAATCCTGGAAGTAATCCCTTTTGATCTGATGCTAATCCCAGATAATTGCTTGCAGGCTTAATGGGAAAACGGCGTTTTCTCGGGAAGCGGGGGGGAGCTGGAGGGGGGATCGGGAAAAAGCTTGGATTGCGCTCCTGCTGGACGTGCTTGTTGGAGCAGAGGGAGCTCCATTGTTCCCGGGAATGCGATGCCAGCAGGAATGACAGAGGCCGTGATCCCAAATTAAACCCGTCTGGTGCTGCTGTCCCGCGCATGGACACGGCATTCCCGGGAAAGCAGCCTTCCTGAGGCGCTCCAAGCCGGGAAAGATTGGTCCTTTCAGGGAAAGCGGAGTAACGGCTGCAGGGAATGCTGAGGGTTAGAGGGAGACGGGATAAATCCATGGATAAATGAGCACATGGATGACATTCCCCACGCACGCCTGGGGCTCGGCGTGTCCAAGAAATGCCCCCCATTCCCGGGATCTGTGGATTTGGGATAGATCCAACCTCCTCAGGCACCGTGACCTGCATGCAAGGCCAACTCCAAGCCTGGAGCGCTCCATAAATCCCGAATGCGGAGGGCCTTCCAAGAACACTTGCCACTTTAACGGGAAAGCTGCCTTTGGATGGGTCACGGTGCTCTCCCGGTGTTCCTCCGGAATCCTGGAATGCTGCTGACCGTGGCCATTCTTCCCGCTTCGCTTCCTAAATCCCAAACAATGCCTTTCCCATTGTTCATTAACCAAACATTCCCACTTGGCAGCCGCCGCTGTTGGAATTTATGAGGAACAAATGAGGGGGTTGTGGCCATTCCGAGGTGGCAAATCCAGGATTTTTAGTGGAATATTGGCTCTGCGAGGAAGAATTGGTTTGGGGTGGATTCTTTAGGAAGTGAAATTCCCAATTAAGGCTTGGAGGGGATCACAGAATTCCAGGAAGGATTGGGTTGGAAGGGATCTTAAAGCGAATCTTACTCCAATCCCAACACCTTCCCCTATCCCAGATTTCTCCAAGCCCGTCCGACCTGGCCTTGGACATTTCAGGGACGGGGCAGCCACGTTTCCATAGGGATCGATGGGCGAGAGATCCCAAAAAGCGGATTTTTAACATGGAAAAGCAGTCGGAACCTTTGGATGTCGATCCCAAACTGCTCCCACCTCCTCTGGAAAATCGGAGCATTCCTGCTCTGCGATCCTTCGCCCACTGGAGGGAGCACCCGGCAAACCTTTGGATACTCGGGACACGGGCTGGAAAGGGGTTGGAATTTAAGGAAGGCTGAGGAAAAGACCTCGCTGGATCTAAGGAATATTCAATGCATTAAAAACGGGGCAGAAATGCGATTTATTTAATGCCGGGCTGGGATTTCTTCCCTTTCCAAGAGTTTTCCAACCGGGAAAACGCTCAGCAGGGAAAATCCATGGAGTTTTCCCTTAATTTAGTTATAACTCGGTCATTAAGAGTTAATTAATTTATAAATTGAGAGTTAATTTCGTTTAAAACTCAGCACTTTAAACAAAAAATCCGTGGAGAGTAAACAAAATCTACTGAAATCCTGTAAGTCTCCGAGTGGGAATGGTAAAAATTCCAGTATTTTGCCGAACCACACCTTAAAATCTGCTCTGTTTTTCCCCACTGGGAAGGGAAAAGAGGGAGAAGAGGAGCAGCATTCCCTAATTCCCACCCTGTCACTGTCCAAGAATTCCTCTGCTGCTCCAGTGGCTCCCGAATTTATGGATCATCCCCAAATATGGACAGGGAAGAGGGAGCAAAGGGAAAAGTTTGGGAACAGTGACCAGGACCTTCATAAAGAAAGAGCCTCAATCCCTCTTTTTTCTCACTTTCATCGGGAGAAGAATATGGAATATCGGATCCTGAGGAAGCGGCGGTGATCCCCATCCATCCAGCAGCATTCCATGATTTTAGGGGTGGAATTCCAGCTTCCTTTGTCCATCCCACTTCCCTTTGGAGGTTTGGTTTTGGCTGTGGCCAAGCCAAGGGGAAAAAGTTCCCTCCAGCCTGCTTCAGCCTTAGAATTCCAAGGATTTGTGGTTTTCCAGAATAGTGGAATTGTGCCTTCCCATCCTTCCCTGACTCAGGAAAACATTCCCAATCCCAAAGTGCTTTGTTTATGGTTGAAACAGCCAAGTTTGGGTGTGGGATTTATTTCCTAGGATGATTCCAGGTCACTTTTCCCTGGGGTGAACTGCCCAGCTGGATCCAATGTCCATTGACACCTTCCCAGGGAATTCATGGCACCGGGATCATGATCCCCAGGGCTGTAGTTCCCTTTGGAAAGCAGGGCTGATGCCCTCTCCTCGATCCATGGATTTGATGGGAATGTGCAGCCTGGTTTTTGACAGGTTGTCTCCGGAATCCAGCTGGAACCTCTCCGGAATTGTCTGCCGGGACAAGAGGTTCCCATTCCCAAACTCTGGAATGCCAGCGGGGAATGATTACAAAGGTTCAAGCTGGATGGAAATAGCCCTGATTCCAAATTATCCAGGAATAAAGCGGGAATTCTAACTCAGCCTGGTTTTATTTGGCATGGGGGATGTTGCCACAAGATCCCTCAGTCTCCGGAGCTGCCTCTTCCCTGGGATTCACTGAGGATGGGGCCAAGCCGGGAATGTGCTGGGGAATAATGTGCACTCCATGAAATCCGGCTGGAATTCCAGGATTCCCTTCCCAACCCTCTCCCACTCCACCTCCCCTGGGCTCCTTTATGTGCAGAACAAAACAGGCTCCACAATCCAATGAAATCAGGCTGGAATTCCAGGATTCCCTTCCCAATCCCAGCCCATCGCCAGCCTTGGAGTTTTGGAGGTGTCCAAGGGATTTCCAAGGGGATCTTTCAGCATCTGGTGATTCCTTGATGGAATCCCCCAGGAAGTTTGAATGGTTTGGAATCAGCCAAGTTCCATGAGGTTCCATTTTCCAAGGATGTGCCAGGAATTATAGAACCATTGGATAATCATTGGATAGGGCTTGGGGCAACCTGGATTAATGGAAGTGTCCCTGTCCATGGAAGAGAGTTGGAATGAGATGGGATTTAAGGTCCTTCCAACCCAAACCATTCCAGGATTTTATAGGACATCTCCAACTGGAAGGGATCCTTAAGGATCACGGAGTCAGCTCCAAGGAGAATGGTTTCCACTGGATTTGCCTTTTCCATGACCAATCCCACCAGCTGGGATGAGGGAACCCCTTCCCACCACCCCCTCTTTTCCACAGCTTTTCCCTGTGCAAGCCCAGCCGTGCCTGGTGCTCCCGAATTATTATCAAGAGGCTCCACAAATATTGAACTCCAGCAAAAGGGAGAAATCCTGGAGTGGGCTGGGATGGCCATGTTTGCCCAGAGGAGAGGCTGAAAGCCTCTGGAATGCTGTGACTGGATTCCCTGGAAACTCCTCGGGAGCCGGGAGGGGATGGATAATGGCTCAGCAAACACAGAGAGCACTTGGCCGGAGAGATTCCTGCCTTGTCCCGGGAAACTGAAAGGACAGGGAAAGGTGAGGACCCCGCTCTGCTCTCCAAGGATTGCCTCTCGTCTGGAGGGGGTGGGAGCATTCCTGGCAGAATGAGCCGCTCCCGGCAGGATCTCTGGGGTGAATCCCACCTGCTTCCAGGAAATTTTGGAATCCATCTCACCTGTGCCGAGGTGTTCCTGGGATGCCCCCGTGGTTCTCCAGTTTAAACCAGTTGGAGACTGGGAAAGGCACAGCCGGGCCTGGCACTTCCACACTCCATGCCCATGGCCCAGAGTGACAATTCCAATTCCCAAAGTATGGAAGTGCATCCCAGGCCAGGGTATTCCCAGGCACACCAAGCTTTGCCTAAAGGCACAGTTCCAAAGGGCTTCTTACCCTTTCCCTTATCCTTTCCCTTTCCCTTTCCCTTTCCCTTTCCCTTTCCCTTTCCCTTTCCCTTTCCCTTTCCCTTTCCCTTTC
>VXAZ01007017.1:51370-65579 GCA_013399875.1 Gymnorhina tibicen
TGGGATGGAAAGATCAGGCTGGGATGGGATAAATCCGGCAGGGCAAGGTGTATTCCCAGATTTGGGGTGGGACAAAACTGGCAGGACAAGGTGGATGCCCAGATTTGGGATGGAAAGATCAGGATGGGATGGAAAGATCAGGTTGGGATGGGATAAATCCATCTGGGCAAGTTGGATTCCCAGGTTTGGGATGGAAAGATGAGGTTGGGATGGAAAGACCAGGATGGGATGGAAAGATCACATCAGGATGGAAGGATCAGGATGGGATGGAAAGATCAGGCTGGGATGGGATAAATCCAGCAGGGCAAGGTGGATTCCCAGGTCTGGGATGAATGTTGGGCTGTAGGAGGCTCATTCCAAGGAATGTCCCAGGAATAAAAAGCCTTGTGGGCAAGAATTTCTGCCAAGGTCCACAGATGCAGGGAATAACAGGAATCTTCCCGAAAATCCCCCAAAAAAGGGAAGCTACCCAGCACTGGAGCATGAGGCAACACAAATTATGGTGGGATTCATGGATCGAAGAAGGAACAAAAATTATTGTGGGATTTACGGATCAAGCTGGGCTGAGACCCCACAACTCGTTGCACTTGTGCCTCCAGAGGAGGAGGGGCGCTGCTTTCCCAGTCTAATTCCAAAAAAAACGGGATTTATTTGGTCTCTTAAACTCACACATCCGGGGGGAGAAGGACACTGCTTTTCCAGCCTAATTCCAAGAAAAAACGGGATCTTTTTTTTGGTCCCTTGGACTCACACATCCAGAGAAAGCAGGACACTGCTTTTCCAGCCGGATCCCAAAGGGAAACGGGAGGGGTTTTTGTCCCTTAGATCCACACATCCAGGAGGGGAAGGGCCACCGTTTTTCCAGCCTAATTCCAAGAAAAAACGGGTTGTTTTTTTTTTTGGTCCCTAAAACTCACGCATCCAGAGGGGAAGGGGCACCGCTTTCCCAGCCTGATTCCAAAGGAACACCGGGATTTTTCGGGTGCTCACAGACATCTGGGGCACAGCAGAGCCAAGGGGGGGAGCCAAGACCCAGCAGATCCCGGGCTGAGCTTCCCGGGAGCAGGGCTGAGATTCCCGGGAGTTCAGGGCTGAGATTCCCGGGAGCTCAGGGCTAAATTCCCGGGAACAGAGCTGGGCTTGCCGGGAGATCCGGGCCTCCCGGGATGAGATTCCCGGGAGCTCAGGGCTGAGATTCCCGGGGATCAAGGCCGGGATCTGCTGGGCAAAGAAAGGAAGAGGGAAAAGAACCGGAGAGATGTTGGGATGCAGCTTTTCCTGGGAAACGGGAGATTTGGAGCAGGGAATGGCGGAGCCAGGAACGCTCAAAAAAAACCAAAAAAACCAAAAAAACCAAAAAAACCAAAAAACGCAAAAACCAAAGCAAAAAAAAAAAAAACCAGAAAAAGGAGAGAAAAACCCCTCAAAACAAATCAATTTAAAGCCAAAAATAAAACCCCCCAAAAAAAGACGGCAGAAAAGCGGAGGAGAGAAAAAAAAAAAAACAACCCACCCCAATTTTCCTTTTCCAGCGGCTCCCCCGGCTGCGGGGAAGCATCCCTGCCATTCCTTGGAGCGCCGGGATGCCACACACATGGTGTTTGTTCACGGCGAGCAAACAGATTGTAAACTGGCTGATAATTTCGCTGCTGACAATGTCATTTACAGCTGTCAGCCCTTTGTGCGCCGTGTTTGCTTTATTCAAATATGAACCCGCCGCCCCTCCCTCCCCGCGCTTCCTTCTGCATTAAAATCCCATCAATTCCCTGCCAGCCCGCCTTATCTAAAATTCATTGCGGCCCAATCACTTGCATGGATGCTTTGGGGTTGCCATGGAGGCGAGAAGTCTAGTGGCGACTTCGGGGGGATTAGGAAGTTGCGCTTGGAAAAGCCTTGGAGTGCTGGAGAGGCGAAAATTTAAAAAAAAAAAAAAAACCAAAAAAAACCAAAAAAGCAACCAAAAAAAAACCCAGCGGGGAAAAACCGGCGATTTCCGAGCTGGGTTTCAAGCCGCGAATTCCCGGGGAAAATCCCGCCGTCTCTCCCTGCCTCCCAGCCCGCTTCCATAATAAATTCAAGGCCGGCTCCCGGTAGATTGATTTGGATCCAGCTGCTTCCCAGGGCGCTTCCCGCAGGTCGGGAAGCATCTCCCATTGTTAATGGAGGTCATGGCACCGCTGTTAAATAATTCACAGCGGCCTCTCCCCGCCCGCCCGGGCCAGCTGCAGATGTTGCCACCTGTATCCCGAACCTTCGGACATTCTGGGAATATCCCCGTGATTTGTTGCTGCGGCCGGGAAGGATCCAGCGGGATGAATCTGGGGGCGGGGGGGGAATTTGGGTTTAGCTCGGAGCTTCCCGGTGCTGTTGTTGCAGTCGGATTTTTGGGGTTGGAGCTGCTTTTGCGGGATAATTTGGGAGCCAGAGGGCCAAATCCCAAACTGGGGCTAAATCTTGGATTTGTGGATTGGAGCAGAGAGGGAAAGGAGGCGTTTTTCCAGGGAAAAGCCGGGATCTGCCCCCTCCGGAGTGACCCACAGGTGACAATTGAAGTCACCTTTTCCCGTCCTGCCTCATTCCCCTTTTCCCTCCTGCCTCATCCTCCTTTCCCCCACCCTGCCCCGCCCCAGGGATTAAATCCCTGGAGTCAAACCTCACAGGGAAAAAGCCCCAGACTGGTTTGGTGAGTCTGGATTCTTCCCCCGCGCAAAACAAAACCCCAAAAAACCACGGGCCTTTATTTACCTTGGGGGTTCTGAAATTCCCGAAGTGCTCTTGGAGCACTGCCTGGAGCTCCCGGGAGGGGCTGGAGCACGGCTGAGCTTCCCGGGAGCAAGGCTGAGATTCCCGGGAGCAGAGGTGACACAGTCCCAGAGCCATCCCGGCCAGCCTGGCATTCCGGTGCTGAATGGATTCCTGGCATCAGGGACTGTGATGGAGGTGGGAATGGCAAGGATCGTCCCAGGTATTCCCTGTGATCCCAGCCCCTTCTCCCGTGGGATGATATTCATACCCTCAACCTGGTGCTGGGTCCATCCAGCCAGATTTTTTGGGAAGGGATTCCCTCTTCCCATGGCTTTCTCCACAAAGTACATCCCGGTCTGGACTAATATTGACGGGAGAGTGGAAATGCCACATCCATGAATCCCAGAGCTCCATCTCCTCCTGGAAACCTCCCTATCATCCCACTTTTCCACGAGGATAAACACCAAACGCACCCCAAACAGGCAACCAAAACTTATCTGGGCATTCCTCCCGGACACGGGAAGGGATGCAGGGACTGGGGGTGTGTTTTTGGTTCCTGATCTCATTCCAGTCCGTGGATGTGCCCTGGATAACGGTCCCGAGTGGGATTTCTCCTGGATCCAGCTCCCAGCCCAGTGCTGAGGTGACTCCAAAGCTCGTCCAGTTTTTTCCCCACCACATCCAGGGGCACTCCCCGCTATCCCAGGTTGCTCCAAGCCCTCCTTGGGATGGGAATCCCGCTCATCTCCCGGGATCAGCCTTCCTGGGAATAGCCCCACATCTCCTTTTTCCCCGTAATATTCCATATTTAACTGCCATCATTCCCTCTTCCCCCACCCTTTTCCACAGCTCCTCCACCTCGGGAAGCGTTGGAAGGACAGGGGTTGTTCCCTCGCAACCCTGGCGCATTCCAGGATTTGGAAATCCCCCCGGCCACGGAGCCGCTGCCGGGTTTTGTTCCCTCGCTGCCGCTCGGGCTCATCTTCCTTTCAAGTCGGGCTCTTTTTTTTCCAAATTACAAAAGGGGGAGAAAAAAAAAAAAAAAGGAAAAAAAAAAAAGAAAAGGGAAAAAAAGTGGGAAGGAGCTTTTCCCTGTCATTTGTCTTGCCGGGTATAAAAGCGGGAATAAAAGAGGGAGAGGGGAGGAAAGTTTTTCCTTTGTTTCAGGAATGTCTCATTTCAATTTGAAACCGACCTCAACCTGTGTGTGCTGCTTTATAAATTCCAGCTGGGAAAAGGCCTCGGAGTTGCGTCAGGGCTGAGGTGTTTTCCAAGCGTGGATTGCCGCGTTTTGCCCCGGAGTGGGGGAAGGCCAGGGAGTCCTGGAATTCTGCCGCCACTGCGGTGCAATTCCCTGCTCAAACAACATCTCTTTGGAAAACTGGGGTTTTCAAAAAATCCTGGAATGGTTTGGCTCGGCGCTGAGCTCACCCAAGTTTCATTCCCAGGGGGGACACCTCCCCCCGCCCCCCCGCTATCCCAGCTTGCTCCAAGCCCCGTCCAGCCGGGATTTAAAACTTCCAGGGCTGTGGCAGCCACAGCTTTTCTGGGAAAACTCAGTGCCTCCCCAGCCTCCCGGGGAAAGATCCCTTCCCGACATCCCTGTGGCAGCGGGAAGCCGTTCCCGCTTATCCCATCACTCCCTGCCCTTGTCAAAAGTCCCTCTCCAGCCTAATTGCCATCAATGGGATTCGGGATCACCGGGAGATGCCGTGTGGTCCAACAAGCCCCGCAACCAAAGCCCAAATCGACTCCCAATGGAGCTCCCTCTTTTTTTCCCCATTATTATTCCCCTTCCCTTTCACTCTTCCCGCTTTCTTTCCCGAACAAAACCGCCGCCGCCGGCTCAGCCGCATGCCGGACAATGCCCCCCGCACAATCCCACCCCGCCGCTCCAGGCCTCTCCTGGGATATTTACGACACATCCCGCAGTTGTCATGTCAACCCCCCAGGCGAGGGCGGCCCTAAATCAAGCTGTCAAGGGGCCGGGAGAATCCCGCTATGGAAAAGGACATCCCTGAGTGACACCCGGGAAGCATCTGGCATTTCGGGATCGCCGCCGCCGGTCCCTCTTTTTGGGTTTGGGAGGGGAGCGGGGCAAGGCAGGAATACCAATGGGATGGCGGGGACGGCTCCCGATTTTCCTTCTGTTGGGGTGTCAGGTGGTGATTTTCCTTCAGGAATTCCGGGGGTGGCAGGGCTGTATCCAACGAGCTTGGAGGCTTTTTTCCAGCTTGTGAAATCCTGGGATTCCAGGTTCATCACAGCCTCTTCCCTGCCTCCACTCCTCTGCTCAGCTTCTCTCCATCCTCATCCTGCCCTAAGGAATTTTCCTCCCTCACACCACAGTTTCCGGGGTCTCCAGGATCAGAGAGGGATCCTTCCTCAGGAATTGGAGTGATGGGAAAAGGAGGAATGGTTCAAACAGAGAAAAGGGAAAAGTAGATGGGATGCTGGGAAGGCTCACCTTCCCTAGGAGGGTGGGGAAGCCCCGGCACAGTTTTCCCAGAGAAGCTGTGGCTGCCCCATCCCTGGAATTGCTTCAGGTTGGACGGGGCTTGGAGCAACCCGGGTTTATGGCAGGGGGTGGAGATGGGTGATGTCCCGAGCCAAACCATTCCGTGATAAAGCAGGAGCTCGGAATTTGGTTAAACACCTCAGGCCAACCAAACTCCCGCCGTGCGGGAGGTGCCGTGCTTTCCAAGCCCGGAAACCCATTTATCCTTCCAGCGAGCCAAGCCTGAGGGTTGGAAAACGAGGGGGGGGAAATAATATTCCCGAGAGATCATAGCCCAAAACCTCAGGAAAGACTTTAATCCCGACTGCTTTAGGCCAGGCTTTAGCTCTCGCATAAACCCAGACTCGGCACAGCGGCCGCTCCGCCAATTCCATGTTTTCCGCGCTGCAGGGATCCCCGGGGATGGCGAGAGGCCGGAGCCGCGGCTCCTCCGGGGTTACAGCCCCTCGGAAGCTCCCGGGTGGCGGCGAGGTGACAACGGCGCAGGGGGCACAGCCCGGGAGGTGCCGGGCCATTAGCGGGCCCAGCAGCATTCCCGGGAAAAAGCTTCCCGGCAGGAAATCGCTCCCCCAGCCCTGGCAGCCGCGGCTCGCGCGGTGGCCAGATGGCTCCCGAGGCCGCTCCAGCCGGGAGGGACGCTTTTCCCGGGATGTCAATGGCCCCGCGCGGTTATTCCCGGCTAATTGCCGGCTTTGTTGCGCTCCGCGCGGACACGGGCGTGCGGCATTCCGGGGATCGGCGGTTCCAAACAAACACTGGACGGGGGCGAAAAATCCCGGGATTTTTGCACCCCGGAGCTGGCGAACAGGCTGGAGAGAGCGGGCGGGGATCGCTTCCCTTTGTGTCCCGGCCGGGGGCACGGCAGGATCACAGAGCCCATCCCGGCGCTGTTTGCTTTGGGAACAATCGGGAGCGGCGGGACGAGAATGGCACCCCCTGACCGTGACTGATTGAATCCCGGCGGGAGCGGGGCCGGGACAAAGCCGCGAGCAGCCGGCACTGATTGATGGCGCCGCGATCCCAAACACGGCTCCTGAAAGGCCGGACCTGCTGGATTGATCCAAAGGCTGCTTTTCCCCTTGGACAAGGTGCCCTTGGCTGCAGCCTCCAGCTCCGGCCGGGATCTCCGTCACCCCCGTTGGGATCCCAGGGTCTCTGCCAGGACCCCTCCGTTCCCACTGGAACACTCCCATCCCTGCTGAGACCCCGTTATCCCTGCCAGACCCTCACCATTCCCACCAGGATCCCCCTATCCCTCCCAGGACCCCTCTATCCCTTCCGGGACACCACCATTCCCTCCAGGATCCCCCTATCCCTCCCAGGACCCCTCTATCCCTTCCAGGACCCCACCATTCCCTCCAGGATCCCTCTATCCTGCCAGGAACCCTCTATCCATTCCAGCACCCCACCATTCCCACCAGCACCCCACNATTCCAGCACCCCACCATTCCCACCAGGATCCCCCTATCCCTCCCAGGACCCCTCTATCCCTTCCAGAATTCCACCATTCCCTCCAGGATCCCTCTATCCCTTCCAGAATTCCACCATTCCCTCCAGGATCCCTCAATCCCTTCCAGGACCCCTCTATCCCTTCCAGGACTCCCTCATTCCCACTGGATCCCCACCATTCCCACCAGGATACCCCTATCCCTTCCAGGACACCACCATTCCCACCAAGACCCCACCATTCCCTCCAGGACCCCTCTATCCCTTCCAGAACTCCCTCATTCCCACTGGATCCCCGCCATTCCCAGAAGTGCCGCCCTGATTCCCGATGTGATTCCAAACAGGTCTCCATAACCACTGGCACGTATGGACCTGCAATCCCTGGATTTTTCCATTCATTCCCTTAAAAGTCCTTGCAGAGGCTGCCTTTCCCGTTTGGAAATCTTGGAGCAGCCTGTGGGAGCAGTGGGACAGGGAAAGGCTGGAATTTTCCTTTAGTATCTCTTTATCTCTCCGTGTCTATCCCAGAGGATTTTAGCTTGGAAATCCAGAGGCAAAGCCGGATGGGAAAACCCATCCATGGCTTTTAGGATCAGCCAAGACCTCAAACTTCCGGCTCAGCACCCTGGAGCAATGGTATCCCCAAGAAAAAAACACCTGGGAAAAGAGCCGGAGAGGAGCTCCACATGCCTGAGTTGGGGGTGGCATTCCCACCCTCTGCTCCAAGAATTCCTCACTTTTCCATCAGGAATTCCCACAGCAACCATAGCTCCCATGTCCCGAGGGCTGGAATAGGCATCACAGCAGCGGCTCTGATCCCAAGATCCTGAAAGGCTGAAAAATGAGGATTTGAGCTGCGGGCTCCCAGCCCAGGGTTTTTTCCAGCTGCCCCCGGCACACATTCCAAGTTGGCTCCCTCTCTGTGCACTCCAGGCAGATATCCAGGAGTATCCAGGCTCCGGGATACTGCACGGATGAAAGGATGGTTGGGGAGTCCATTAAATCCTTTCTTTCGGGATACGATGGAGTGAAGCGTCAGGGATTCATTTGCTCCTCCTGGAGTCGGGATTTCGGGATCCAGGTGCCAGCGGGGCCGGCTCCAGGTCCGGAGTGGCAGTCAACGAAAGCGGGATTGAGCAATGGGAATCCAAAGGGAATCCGGCCTTTGGACCTTGCTCCAGCGGGACAGCAAGTTCTGTGGCAAAACCTTTTCCTGGAGGCATTCCTGGAGCAGCTCTGTGCCCGCTCCCACAGGGAAAAATCCTGGGAGAAAAGAGCTTCACTTCCCTCCTGGAAAAGGAAGTGGCTCTAACTGGGCTGTGGGAGATCACTGTAGGCGGGTGCTGGAGCATCCCAAGGACTGAGCTTCCCAGTGGGAGCATCCCAGTGCCAGGTCCCTGATCCCTTGGGTGAGCCAGGGATGCAGCAGAGCATCCCCATCCCAACCAGATTTAGCCAAGCCTGGAATAGCCAGAATAATTCCTCTTTTACCCCACTCCCTGGGGAAGCCTCCGCATTCCAGGCTGTGGGGAGCATCCCAGGGCTGCAGCGTCCAAATCCAGGAGCATCCCAGGGCTGGAGCATCCCAGTCCAGGAGCATCCCAGTCCATGATCCCTCAGTGGAATCCAGGGTGCAGCAGAACATCCCGATCCCAAGCCAATTCCCACTGTTTTTGCTGGAATAATTCTGCTTTTCCCCCTTTCCTGGGAAGCCGCTGCATTCCAGGCTGTGATGAGAACCCCAGGGCTGGAGCATCCAAGTGCAGGGGCATTCCAGGGCTGGAGCATCCAAATCCAAGAGCATCCCAGTCCAGGAGCATCCCAGTGAATTCCGGGATGCAGCAGAGCATCCTCATCCTCAGCTTTCCCCCCAGTCCCTGGGAAGCCTCTGCATTCCAGGCTGTGGTGGAGCATCCAAATCCAGGAGCGTCCCAGGGCTGGAGCATCCAAGTGCAGGAGCATCCCAGTCCTGGTGCATCCCAGTTCCAGCCCCTCGGTAAAATACGGGATGCAGCAGTGCATCCTCATCCCCGGTTTTCCCCCTCTCCCTGGGAAGCCTCCGCATTCCAGGCCGCGCGAGCCGCTCCGGAGGCTCCCGGTGCGCGGCCCGGCATTCCCGGCGCGCGATCCCGCAGGATCTGCACACTCGGCCGGGCTGTGTAAACTCTGACATGTGCCTGTCAATCTCGGCCATATTTGCCGACGGCTTTATCCCGGCCTGATTAGTTTCCCGAACAAATTGGAGCGAAGGAAAACATCACCTCCAGTCTGGAAAAGCCAACATTCCGGGGAGTTTTCGGATCTCTCTATTTACATGGACACGGGGTGTTTTCCTAAGGCTCTGGAAGTGATGGTAATTGAGCAGTGCCAGCGTGCGAGGGGAGGCTGATGAGTGGGAAAGGTTTTTCAAACAACGCCGCTGGATTTGGCCGCGGCCTTGGCGGGAATGTTTGTGGAGCGTGTGGCCGGCGCAGTGTCAATATTCCCGAATTTCGAGGTGGCGGGAGCGGGACTTTGTTTGGAAAATGGCTCCCTGATATCATCAGCAAGTTTACAAACGGCCCGTGGCCAAACAGAGCCGGAGCTTAAGGAAGCGCCTGCCCAGGACTCTGGGAATGTTTGCTGTTTGCCCAGGGATCCCAAAGAACTTCCATAAATACTGCCCTTATCCCAAATCTTGGGAGGCAGCCCCGGCATGACGGAGCAGCCCTGCCGCTCCCGCTTTTCCAGGGAATCCCCGGGCAGGGCAGGCTCCTGGTGAAGCTGTCTCGGCTGGAATTTCCCTCTGCAATCCCGTTATCCAGATATTACCGGGAGGAAGCCGCAGCCCAAAATTCCATCCAAACACTGCTGGAAGTAAACTGCATCCCAAAATTCCGTCCCAAATTCCCATTAACCAAAGATTGCTGGGAGGAATCCTCATCCCAAAATCCCATCCAAACACTACCAGGAGGAAACCGCATCCCGGAATTCCATCCCGAATTCCCATGAACCGCTAGAGGGCCCAAAAAATTTGACCAGAGGGCTTTTCCCCCCCCCGGAATCAACTCCAATTGCCCCCTTTTCTCCATGTGGGAAGGAGGAGCAAGGTGGGAAGGGAACGCCGGGGGTTAATAAACAACTCCCGGCTCTGGAATTATTGATGGAAGCGGGAATGAGGCGCGGTGACATTTAAAGGAGGAATTTGTGCTCCACAAATCCGAGCGTGACTGACAGAGCCGGAGGCTTCGGAATCAATACAAATAACCCCAACCTTAATTCCTTGATCCCGGGGAAAACAGCGCATTCCAAGCGCTCCCAGAAACTCGGGATCAGCCGGCTGGATGCTATCGACTGCCTGGGAGCAAGGACAATTAGGATGTTCCTTAGGGATGGGGCTTTTCCTGATGTTTTCCTGGCGTTTCCACAGCAGCGGTGTTCTTCCCGTTCCTGAAATGCCAGGCTAGTTATCCAATATAAAGGGAGATTTCCCGGGATCATCTCCCTTAAGGAATGAGCTCCTGGTGTCTGGGGGAGTTGAGGGGGAGGAGAGGTTGGATCTCCCTCTGGATGTGGGAGAATCCAGCCCCTAAACCACGGAAAACTGCATCCCAAGCTGAGGTACCCTGTAAGTGCTGGGAGCAGGATGATGTGGGACTCTGGGATAACTCTCCACGGACACCTGGATCAAGGTGGGAGGAGAAGGAGAATTATCCCTAAAGCAGCATTCCCAGTGCTGGGAATGTCCACTGGCACCACAAATCCTGGGAATCTCCGTGGGCACCATCCTCCCTTTAATGTGTATCCACTGGAATTTTGTTTGGAGTTCCTTGGGAGGAGGGTGGCCGGTGTTGCCTTTGGGAATCCAAGATTCCACCGCTGGGATTTTCCATCCCCACGCTCCTGATGCTTTTCCTTCCCGGCTTTAGGTGCTCATTCCCTCTAGGAACACCCCAAGAGTCAGGACCGTCTCCCTGGCACCCCTGGGATCGTGGCTTTGGATTCCCCATCCCACCTGGAACCAATGGAAAACAGCCCTTAATTCCCAGCTCCACAAAACCACAGGCACCCGACATCCCCAAACTCCCAAATCCATGTTTTCCAACAGCGGGAGGACCCGGAGCGCCTCGGGAGCTTATCCAGCTTTTTCCTGGTGTAAGTACAGTATTTCTCCAGGAATTACGGCCGCTGGAATTCACCCGGCCTTGTCCTTGCTCCCATAAAAAAACCATGAGCCGGCGGAAATTATGGGATCAAACCAAGGTTTCCTTTGATTCTGACCCTACAGCCACGAGAGTCCCGGAGGGTCCCGGTTTTTCCTTCCCACTTTCCCTAATTTATGGCTCATTCCCTCTTTTCCAATCAAGCCGGCCGGGGGCAGCTGCTCCCTATCCCGGGAGCCGCCATAAACCACGGACAACATTCCTGCTTCCCGGTTGCTGTGGATAGAAAGTCCTTTACGGAGCGGGGCGCGGATCCGGAGGGTGTCGGGAGGAGCGGGATCGGCTCAATGGATGGAATTTCATTCCCCCTTTTCTGAGGCCTCCCTGGAGGGCTTGGGCGGAGTGGGAATGGTGGCGGGGTGAGAATATCCAGAGGGTTTCGTATCCTGAAAAGACCCACTCCGGGGTTAAACCCAGCTGTTTGTTCAGCGGGAAAAACACCCTTGGGAAGGTGGGAATGGTGGCAGGTGTGAGCCGGGACTGGGAAAATCCAGGAAAACAGCACCGTGTCCCAAAAATCCTGGATTTGTTCCTATTGCAGGAAAAAACATTAGCATTTCCACCTTTTCCCTCTTTTTCCCCCTTTTCCAGGGATGGGGGGAAATCCCATGGAAAATCCCACAGAGCCGCCTCCCAAATTTTTTCCAGGAGAAACAACCCCCCAGCAATTCCTCTTCCCAAAATCTCTCTCCAAAAATCCTTGGGGATGACCCTGAACTGCTCTTTGCTTCCTGAAACCCATCCCAAAAAACCAGTGCTCTGCTTGGGTATTTCCAGCTGGACCTAAACACTCGGGAATGGAATTCCTGGGGATTTGTGGGAAGCAGTTTCCAGGGATATTTCCATGCCGAGCTGGCCAGGATCCAGGGAGAATTCCCAGATCCCACAAAAACTCCGGATGCCTTTAAAATCCTGTCCCCGACTCATTTTTTGGAGTCAAATCCGGTGCCTGGAAGGATTTGGGAATTTTGGGATATTTTTTCCTGGGAAAACTTAAAATGGGGGATTTTTTATTTAATTTGGAGTTAATTTGGGCGGAATTTTCAATGAATTTTCATGGACTTGGGATTTTTTAAATATTTCCTGGATGAAACATTGTGGGATTTGGGACAACTGGGATATTGAGAATGATGTTTGGAAATAAATCGGAAAACCAGGAGCATTCCCAATATTCCTGAACCGCCCCACCTGTTCCATTTTGCTTTCCCTTCACTTCCAGACTCCCAAAACTTCATCATTCCCAGGAATCTCCGCGTGGATTCCTTGTTCTCGTCCCACCGGGATGTGACTTGGAACCCCAATATCCCCGGAGGAGGAAATTTGGGATCCAGGTGTTGGAGCAGGGACACAACCCTGGCTGAAATTCCTCCCAAAATCCAAACCCAGGAGGGTCAAAAGTTCATCCAGGCCCCGGCAACTCCCGGGAGTTTTTTTCCTGCTTGGAAAAGGGCGATGGAAAGGGAGACAGAAGAAAAGCAGGAGAAATCCAATAAATGCCGGGGTGGGAAGGGAGAGGGGCCGTCGGTGGGAAAAGCAAACAAGGCGGGAAAAAGGGAACAGGCGGCACGGAAAACCCCGGGATGGAAGGCTGGGAGCGGCCGGGAGAGGGGTGGGAAGTGGGAATGTGAGGGGATGGGCATGGGAATATGAGGGGTGGGAAGTGGGAATGTGAGGAGGTGGGAGTGGGAATATCAAGGGCTGGGAAGTGGGATGAGGTTGATATTCCATGTGCATCCCACCTCTCAGGCTGGACTTCCTTATTTTTCCCCCTTCCTGTCCTATTTTTTTTTTGGGAAAAATACCCCTGTATGCATCCCAAACCTTCTGCTTCACCAGGAGTCATCTTGGTCCCACAGAAAAAATGGGATCAAACCCACAAAACCCCTGGAATTTCCCCCTGGATGCGGCTGGAGCCAGGATCCAGCTGCCTCGGTGCCCACCACGGAAGGGTCCCAGGGAAAACCCTCTGGAGTGACCGGGAATTCAGGAAGGGAGAGGTGGAATTAAAAACTGGATCGGGAGCTGTTTCCTGATGGAATTCCAGCCCCTCCTCTCCACGTCACGCACCCCGGCATTCCCAGGATAACCGGGAAAAGCTCCCTGCTCCTTCCCGGAGCCCTTTCCGTGCCTCCAACACCGGCTGCTCCCAGGTTTTCTGGGAAGTGTTCCCGGGGGGAGCGGAGCCCTGCCCCGCTCCCGGCTTTCCGCAGTGTCCGTGTGCAATTCCAAGGCTTTATGGCTCCCCCACGGAGCCTTCCCTTGGAGCTCGATTATCCCGGGAAATGGAGCCTTTATGGACTCCAGCTGGGAAGTGGGACATTAATGATCCCGCTTGGCACAGCTCCATATGTTTTCCGCCTTCTCCCGAGATCCCGGTTTTTTATGGCGACATTTATTTCATGGGGATGAGCCTGAGAATGAAGATCCACGGCCCTTCCTGGAGATTGGCAGGAATAGCTTCCCGCTGCCACGGATAATCCTGGAAGGGAGAAGGGAAACTGAACATTCCCTCTCCCCATCTTGCTGGGAATCCAAGAAAATCTGGGAATTTTTACATTTAGGGGGAGTTCTTTCTGACTTTTCTCCCATTAAAACACCTCAACTTTTCCAAATCCAAACTCCCGATTCCAAGAAAATTTGCTGCCCAGATGTTGGCATCTCCAAATGCGAATTTCCTTGGAAATCACCCCCAGCTTTTCTTCCTAGCAGGAATTCCACCTCCCACAATAAATCCTGAGGTGCTAATTCGCTGTTTTTTTATCTAAAAGGACCTTTCCTTGTGTTCCTTGGAATACAATGGACAATCCAGGGGCAAATCCAGGTGGACAAAGGGAATATGGAGATAAGGGGAAAAGGGAGCCAGGGACGGATGAACCCCCAGGAGGAGAAAACCGGGAGCTGATAAGAATTCCCAGCCTTTCCGGAGCCCTTCCAGAGGTGCAGCCAGCTGGGATTTGGGGCTTTCCGAGGGGCAAATCCATCGGGAATGGGCGAGCATCGGATCTCTCCAGGTTTGGGATCCCTTTGTGGGATCTGGGAGGTATTTGGGATATTTTTGGCTCTTCCGCCTGGAAAAGCCCTTGGAAAAAGGTAAAGGATCGCCCTCGGGATGAGCCCAGCACAGCAACTCCTTCCCAAATCCGGCTTTTATCCCATTTTTCCGCCCGTGACCTCAGTTAAACTAGCGTGAGCTCCTCGATCCCAAGCCTTTCCAAAGCTTGTTGACTTCCCAGAAAAGCAGGAAGCAGAGAAAGCCGGGAATTGGCTGCTCCCTCTGCCGCCCAAAAGGCGGGAGCGG
>VXAZ01007017.1:66665-86693 GCA_013399875.1 Gymnorhina tibicen
GAAATGGGGGGCGGGAATTCCACCCAGCTTTAATTTATCCTGGATTTGAGCGTATTCCAGGTCACTGATCACACACCCAGTCGGGATCTGCGGAATAAAGGAATTCCTTCCATCCCTTCGTTTGCTTTCTCCCTAATAAATCTTTATCCTGATTCCAACGGGATCGCTTCCCTTTTTTTTCCCCTCCTTCCTGGTTTGTTTGGTTTTTTTTTTTGGGAAAAGTACACCTGGATACAGCCCAAACCCTCTGCTTTTCCACACCGGCTTTGGGAATCCCAGCTTTGCCAGGAGTCATCCCTATCCCATGGGAGAAATGGGATCAAACCTGCAAAACCCCTGGGATTTCCCCCTGGATGCTGGGATAAAGCCCCCTTGGTGTCCAAGGAAAGCCCTCTTGGAGGGTCTGGAATCACCGGGAATTCAGGAAAGGAGAGGGGATAATTCCAAGCAGGAAAAGCTGGATCCGCTCCGTCTTTCCCAATTCCAAGGGATGTCCCCGTCCTAGAGCAGCCCAGCGCATCCCAGATCCCAGTTTTCTGTCTTTTCCCTCCCTGGAAACCAAAAGCAGCGGATCCATGGGAAATATTCAGCCAAGGACTGAATCCTGGTTGGATGGGGCTTGGGAATGGCGGAAGTTGTCCCTGTCCACGGCAGGGAGTGGGAATGGGATCGTCCTTAAGGTTTCTTCCCAGCCACAAGATTCTGGGGATTCATAGGGGAAAAAAATTTCGGACTTTTGGAGAAAAATCGGAGGCTAAAATCCTTTATTTGGAGAGGAGGCGAGGGAAGGGTTAAATTCCACGTATTCCGGGTGAATCCAGGTATTTGGCTTTTCCAAACACAGAAACAGGGGGATATTCTAGGATGGGAATCCACACTGGAAAACTGGAAGTGCTTGGGATTTCCCCTCCTTGTTGTGAGACTTAAATTCATTCCCAGGAATTCTGGCCTCAATCCTGAAAACCCGCAATCCCTAAAATGCACAGATCCATTAGAAACAGCATTCCCAAGCTGAGGAATACTTCCCTCTTCAAGAAACTCCCCCCCTCCCCGAAATGTTTTCCCAACCCATTCCTGTAATTTTTTTTCCCATTTTTTTCCCCCGCTGGAAAACAAAGTTCCAAAGACGTCCTGACAGTTTTCCCACTTTTCCCAGCCTCCATCCCATTTTCCCTTGTGTTTAATCCGCCTCGTTTGGATGGTTTTGCATCCCGGCTTCCCGGTTTTGTCCTTCCCTTCCCGAGCGTTTGTTCCCGCCGATCCAAGGGCATCGCTCGCTTCCATCTTTCCCAATTTAATGATATTTATCCGCCACCGCCTGGGAGAGGAATTGGCCGGGGCTCAACTTGGCAAAAGAAATCGGGATCACTTCCAGGATAATCCCACGGAACACATGGAATTTAATGGCCCCTTTTAATGTCCCCATCTGCAGCCGTTGTCCTTGGGATAAAACCTGGATGCTGCTTCCCAGTTCTCCTTGTGGAATTCTGCGCTCTGTCCCAACTCTCCTCTTGCTCCACCCACCAGGGCAGGTCGGTTGTTTTTCCTGGATTTTCTGGATGATCCAGCGGCTGGATCGGAGCGGTTTTTCCTTAAATCCACTTTGTGATTCAGTCACAATGGAGGAGGCAATGGATCCTGGAATTCCCGCATGGACTGGGAGGGAAGGGAGCTTATGGATCATTCACCTTCCTCTGTCCCAGGTTGCTCCAAGCCCTGTCCAACCGGGATTTTAACTTTTCCAGGGATGGGGCAGCCACAGCTTTCCTGGGAAAACTGTTCTGGGGCTCCTTCAGGAATTCCTTCCTGATATCCCATCTATCCCCGTCAGTGGGAAGCCATTCCCTGTATCCCATCCCTCCATCCCTTATCCCAAAACCCCACCCTGTTAGCACAAAAGACTCAGTCCCATCCCAAAAAAAAGCCTTGGATGGTGCAGGTGGGAATCCTCCTCCCTTTGGGGGAGTTATCCCGATTTTTGGGGGTGCAAATCCACATTTTCTGCATGGGGATAAAAATGCCAGAGCCAAGCCCTTCCTGCATCCACGGAACTCTTCCAGCCCAAGGCAGCTGGAATTCCTCCTTTGGAAAAGCGGGATGCTTCCCTCCTCCCTTCCAGCTGGGAGAAGAGGCAGCATTCCCATTCCCCATCCCAGGGCTGCTCTTCATTCCCGAGGCCGCTCCCGGGATTTTTGCACGGTTTCTCCCATCCCAAAGTGCCTTTTTTTGGGACTCGATCCCGATTTTCTGCTGTTTGCTGGCCGTGGCTTAATCATGACTCGCCGCTGTGGCCGGGAGCAGGGATAAATCTTGGAACAGGGAATAAAATCCCGGCAGTTCCTCGTGGAAGCAAAGAAAGCCACTAGAGGGACCTTCGGGCTGAGCCACGGCGAGGTCACACCCGGATTCTGGGGCGGGGGGGGAGATCACATCCCCAAATTCCCGTTTTTCCCTCCCCTTCCTGCTGCTCCAGGCTCATCCCACGACACCCCGGGCGCGTTCGCTTGGGATGTCCCAATAATTCCCTAAAAAACCCAGGAGCACGTTTTATTTCCCTGCTTAACGGCTCCCCTCAGCCTTTTCCACGTGGGGAGCCTTTGCGGGGGACAGTTTTCCCTTTTTTCCAACCCTTTTCTTCCCTCTCCCCGAACACTGAAAGCCTCAAAAAAGAAAAAACAACAACAACAACAACAACAACAACAACAACAACAAAAAACCCCCGGGAAAATCTCCCGGCAGGAAAACCGGGAGGCAAACACAGGAGTTAATTTGGGCCGGAATAGCTGCGGCTGTTTGTGGTTGTCCCTGACTCCGGAGCACCTGTGTTTGCTCACGAGCTTTTCCCAATCTGCCACAAAATGCCCGGGATTGTCACATGGGCCCGGAGCTTCCCGGCGCCTTGGGAATGAAAAAGCCGCAGCTTTTAGCGGAGTTAATCATTAATGCGCCGGCCTTTGTCCCGTTCCCGAGGCTGCCAGGCCTTTGATATCCCAGATTTTCCAGCGGCGCCCGGAGCCAGGTACTGAGGAGCCCGCCTGGAGCTGGCCTTTCCCTCGGGATTCGCTTCCCGGGGTGATCCATGCACCCCTGTGCCCATCCATGAGTTTTTCCCACTTGGCGCATCCAGCCCCACGCAGCTCACCCTTTGTTCCAACCTCATTCTACTTCTGGGATAAAAATCCTTTGGGATATCCACCCCCGCTGAGCTTCTGGATTCGTAGGAATTGGGGGGTGCTGGGAATGGCACGGATGGGCAGGAATGCAGCTGCCCCCACTGTCCCTTCCCAACTTTCCACCTCCCCTTTTCCCAAACTGTTTGCCCAGGGGCACAGGGAGGGAAAGCTCCAAAACGGCTCCACTTCCTTGGAATTCTCCCATAAAATCAATTTGGAGCAGAATGCCCCCCAAAGGAAGGCTCTGTTTTTCCAGAGGCTGTGGGAAGGAGTGAACAGAGAGGGAAAACTCCCCCTGGGAGATGAACATGGCTCCATTTCCTTGGAATTCTCGAATAAAAATCATTTTGGAGCAGGAGCCCCCCCCAAGGGCCGGGAGGCTTCCCATAAAACTGCTGGGAATGTGATTTGTGCTCCCGGAGCTCCGACGCACACTCAAACCCCAAGGTTCCTGAACTTTTCCTTGACTCTGTCAAATCCTGACAGCTCCTCCACGGAGCTGCCGGGATGGGGATGGAGGGGGAGCTGTGCCAGGGGCTTCCCAAGGCTCTGTTCCCACATTTATGGCATCCAGGGATGGAAATCCAGCTGGATCCCCCCATTTATGGCACCCAGGGGTGGAAATCCAGCTGGATCCCCCCATATTCCCAGCTGGAGGGCTTCCAATGCCTTCCTGATGATGCAACAGATTCCCAGGTTTTCCCAGGGCTCTGTTCCCCCTTTTTATTCCACCTAGGAATGGAAATCCAGCTGGATCCCCCCACATTCCCAGCTGGAGAACTTCCATCCCAACTCCGAGTGCAGGTGGGAAGCGCCTCAAATCCCAAATTTAAGGAGGAATTCAACAATTCCTCAATTTTTTTGTCTTCCCCTCCATTGCTGCCTCTGGAAGCTGGATGGAAAAACTCAGTGGGTCCATGGATTGACACTGCTCCCTCTGGAATGCCCGAGGGGGAACGCTTGGGAAGTTATCCGGGGAACTCCGGGAAGAGTTTTGAGGCCGGTTTTGCCCAGGGAATTCTGCCCCCAGATCCCTCCTGATCCTGGCACACCCCAAAGCCACAAAGGAATGTGGGGCTGGCTCCCGATTTTTCAGATCCAACAGGAAACTCCCTTCAGCGTCCAGGATTTGCTCCCGGTGACTCACGGAGATAAAGCTCCCAAGGTCACCGAAGGAGCCGGGAAACCTGGAATTCTCCCCCACGGGCTCCCTGCTCAACTGGGATGTGCCTGGACAAGTTCCAAGCAATCCCTGGAGCTGCAGCATCCCCCCAGGAACCTCAAGCTGGAATATCCCGGTTCGTGTGGAATTCAGGGATCAGGCCCTGAAGTGGGAGCAAAGCCAGGGCAGAATTCCTAAAATCCGGGGAAACGTTGGAGCTCCAAGGCCAGGCAGAGCTTTGATCCCCTCACCTGTCGGAACACCCAGGGAGGCTCCGCTCTTTTGCAACTCCGACCAGGAATTCCACTTAAGCCACTCCAGAGCCGGAGAGCTGGGATTCCAGCCCTTGGAGAACACGGGTCCACCCCCGGGCCAGACTTCCAAGGGCTCTCCAGGCCTTGGAAATGCCTCCGTGCTCACGTCACGGCTGGAATGCTCTGGGAGCCGCGGCTCCTGCACCTCCAGCTCCAGTCCCTCGGGATCATCGACTCCTTGAAACCTTGGAAAAGCAGCCAGGGAAACACATGGGCTGGGGAGACAGGATTTGGGAAGCAGAGCCCAAATTCCAGAGCCCAGCGCTACTCCTTCCCACCTTGGAGCAGATCCCAGCTCCCTGGGGATTCCAGCTGGGAAAGGAGGCCAGACCCCTTTGGAGGGTGGGGATGTCTGGGATTGGCCACCAGGAAGGTGGGGAGCAGGATTTTCCCTCCTTTCTGCCAAATCCCGGCACTGTGGAGGTGGGAAGGGGCCTCTGGATGCAGGACTGGGCCGAGGTGTGAAGCCCTTGCTTTGCTCAGTCCTTGTGGAGTCATGGAATTAAGGGAGTATTCCGGCTGGAAAAGACCTTGGAGGTCATCGAATCCAACCTTTGTCCCTTTCCCACTTTATCTGAGCGCTGAGTGACAATTCCAGCTGTTCCTGGGGATGGGAACTCCACCAGTGTCCCACTCCAAGCTTTTCCACAAAGGAATTCCTGATATCCAGCTGAACATCCCCTGAGGCCGTTCCCTCTCTTGCTCCCTATCACTTGTTTCCCGAGGGAATATCCCGATTCCCCCCCGGCTGCACCCTCCTTCCAGGAGAGGGGTGCAGCTTCCCGGTTAGAATTCCCAGAGGGATATCTTCCTTGCTTTCCACAGGCTCCAGCTGAGAGCTGGGTGTGCCTCTGCCCTGAGGGATATCCATGAATTTAACACACGGAACCTGGAAGCAGGGGCTGCCCGGGACCATGGATAAATAAACGTGGGATCAGCTTCCCGGGGGCGAAAACTCCAGGGTGCTAAAAGGCTCTTTGATCCAGCGGGGAGAAGATAAATGGGATGAATGGGATAAACGGGATAAATAAACAGGACCCGCTGGAAGCACATCCACGCTGGGAACACAGATGATTAATTACGGCCTTTTCCAGCCGCAGAGCTCCAATCCCACTCCTTAAAAAACTCCGGAGGCTCCGAGGGAAAAGCACATTTTAACACCGGCCTCCGAGACTCTTGGAGCGAGCGATCCAGGCTGGTTCCCGAATCCTTGTTTAAATATTTTCCCTGCTCCTTCCCCGCCACAGCTCGTTTGCCGTGTGCATCCCACGCCGGAGCCAGGGAGGAAGCGTTCCTGGAAAAATCACAAAGCCACTTTCAGCCGCAGAAATCCCCATCCCGAATCCAAACAGGGAAGCCTCTGTCCCTTGCCAGCCTAGGCTGGGTTTCCGCCCGGAATTAGGCAGGGAAAGGGAAGGGGCCGCTTTTCCAGCTGCAGGGTGGAAATCCTGCTTTTTCCGAGGGGCTCTTTCCAAGCTCCGCGCTGGCGGGATAGTCAGGGCTCCCTGGACGGATGACCACGGAAGGGAATGCTCCGGGGAGCGGGCTGTGGGCATGGAAAATGGGTTTCCATGGAAAAGCCAGGTCACTCCTGTAACAGCTCCGTCTGGGAGGGCTGGAAAGGCTCGTTCCTGGAGCTGGAATCAGACAGGTATTTGCTGGAATACGAGGTTATTCCAGGACGGTTATTCCAGGGAAGGGGGGGTGAGGATCTTCAGTTTGCCCCTTGGATCACATCCAACCTGCCGGGAATGTCCTGGGAAGCCCCCTCAGGATCAGCCCCTCGGCACCAGGGCATGGATCAGCCCCTTCCCGGTGACATTCCCGGTGACCCGGAGCCACCCCAATGTTAATGGGATAATGAGTCTCCAGTGGGGAAATATGGAATTCCAGGGGATGTTCCGGAGGGCTGGGATGGCCGGGATGTGGCTGCACATCCCATCCCGCACATTCCAGGCATCTCCATTCCATTAATGGGATGGAAAAACACCTTTGTCCCATGGAGGGGAGGCCGGAAGGAGCCACCGGCAGGTCCAGGATTGTTTCCCATTATTAATCAGCAGCTGGACATTCCCAAGGTTGTCCCAGGGAACAACCAGGAGGGAGGAAGGGTGAGTGGCACAGATCCTGATTTTTCCCAAATAAATCTCCTTCCGACTCTTGTCCTGGCAACTCCAATGCCAGCTGTCCCTGCATCCCACAGATCCAGAGCTCATTCCCACTGTCTGTGTGTCCCCTCACCGTCAACCCACTGGATCCCACAAGGAGAGGCTGGGCTCACCCCCGGGAAACCAAGGAAGTCATGGATCGTCCTGATGTGTAGCACCAACATTTTCACGGCAGGTCCTTTCCAGAGGGGATATTCCAGAGGCTCGGAGGATGCGGAGCTGGTGTCACCTGAGGTGACACTTGGGACCAAGGTACAGATGTGGTGGGAAGTATGGATTGACCAAGGTGTGGATGTGACCTAGGCATGGATGTGGTGGGATTATGGATGTGACCAATGGATACTGTTGGAGTCATGGAGAACAGATCCCCCCAGGGTGTTTAAGCACCAGGAGACTCCAAGATTTTGTTCCAAAGCCAACAGAACAGCTCGGATCCCCTCCATGCTGGAAAGTCGGGAGCTGGGGACTCCGGCTGAGCTCCCTTCCCGCGGGATCAGCCGGCTCCCTGCTCCCGCTGGGCAAACACGGCCGGATGAGATAAGGGCTGTGTGCACAGCTCTCCGCCAGGAATTCCGAGCCCGACCTGCCTTCCCGACATCCACCTGCTCCCGGCTCCCTTCCCGTGTCCCAGCTGCACTGGCCTCAGCCCCTTCACCCTTCCCATTCCCACTGGGAATATTCCATGCTGCTCCCGCTCCCACACTGTGCTGGGGAGATGGCGCTGGGCGTGCAGCATCCCTGAAAAAACTGATGGGATGCGGGATACCATCCCCAAACAAAAAGTTGGAAAGATGAGCGGGAGGGAGCCGGGATTATGGGGTCAGGGTGATGGGATGAGTCCCATGGCTGATGCAGACCCAGTGGACTGGGAACGGTAAAACCGGGTTTAACATTAGTACCGGGATTCCTGGGAGATTAATCCCAGAGATAAGCGGGACAACGGCGAGGCTGGAGGGCCCCGTGGCTCAAACAAAGGGATCTAGGAGCAGGAGCAGGGAAAGACGGATGGGTTGTTAAACATTGCCAGCATACCTGGCTGGAGCCATTCCCGGGTCACCGGGAACGGCAGCCGGGATTTGGGGTGGCAGATCCGACCGATTCCAGCCAACTTCCACCCCCTTCCTTATCTCCGGCTCGCGTGGGGGTGATTTTGGGATTCCAAAGGTGCTCCAGGACGTGGAAAATGTTCCTGGCTGTCTCACGATGTCCCAACCCGCCCCACCCAGCCGGGTCTGTCATGCCAGGGGGTCCCAGCATTCCCAGACGAAGGAATTTGGTGTCTCCATGTGGGTTTCCCCCTTCCAAGCATTTTCCACAGGGTTCAAGGAGTGCCCAGTTGGGCAATTTGGAATTTTCTCCAGCCTCTAAATCAGGGAATTTTCACCCTCCCCAGGTGCTGACCATGGGATCCATCCAGCTGGTGGGATCAATTCTCCCTAAAAACCAGGAAAACCATGGGATTGAAATTGGCTCCTCCAACAACACCCCCAGGCAGCCTCTTCCCTGTTTTCCCGTCAGGTGAAAGCTGTGCCTGGGGAGAAAATCAGGACAGATCCCATCAACTTCTCGGCCTCTCCATCAAATCCCTTCCCGGTGTCTCCCGGCGGAGACGAGCCACTAAAGAACGGGATGTCAGGGCCACTCGGCTGCTCCCCTCCATCCATTATCCCACTCCAAAGGTCTCACCTGTCCAAGAGCCCCATCCATCCCCATCTCCAGGCGGCCGGGGCGGCCCCTCCCCTCCCGGCCCTTGGAGCCCTCTGCTTTCCATCAGATTTTCCAAGACAATGGGTGTCTGGAAGCTCCTTAACTCCTTGGGAGGGGTGGGGGGGGGGGGGGGGGTTGTGGACACAGCCCCGCTGGTGGGGGATGGCTCCTGGAAAAATCTCACTCCTGGGACACCCCTTCCTTCCCAGAAAAGCGGGATCACATCACCCCAGGCTTTTCCCTGCATTTTTGAGGGAGATTTCCAGGTGTTTTTCCCTGAATTGGACATTCCTAAAATCCCTGCGGATATCCAGGGTGGGTAATCCAGGGGATTTATGACTCTCTTTGACGTGCCGAGCCATAATTTGGGATTGGGAATATGAAATCCTCTGCCAGGGCAGCTAGCAGATTTCTGGAAGCCTGGGATGAGGCCAGGAGCGGAAGATGCCTTGTGGGAATCATCTTTTCCAGGTGGGACCTTCCTGGGATGACACCAATCCCATCACACAGTATTTCCCGGGAATGCATGGTGGACACACGTGACCCCCACGGGAATTCCCTCTGCACCCCTCGGGCTGGATCCAGGGAACCCCAGGTGTCCAGGAAACTAGGATACCAGCAATTCCATGCAGGCTGTCCAGAAATTCCAAGGAGAAGGTTTATTGTATTTTGATAGGTTTTTATTAAAATTATTGCTGATATTGTTGCTCTTTTTCTTGCTATTCCCACCATTCCCAAAATTACTTTGGGAACGGAGCCCAACACTCTCAGCACAGACCGAACATGGATTTGGGCTGGGTTTTATCCCCCCTCAGGTGGGATTTGACTCCCCAAAAGACCCACGGATGTTGGAAGCACGGGGGGGGCTCCGAGGGGCTCCGAGCCCATCCAGCTGGACCTGGAAAGCTCTGGGATGGTGCTGGAGTGGCAGTGGAATGCTCCCTCATTCCAAGGCCTTATCTCGTGGCAGAGAACTGGCACTGGCACCGCTGCCAGGGGCACTTTATTCCCTTGGAAAGGAAGGCAGCAGAATTCCAGTGCCAAATCCATTGTTCCTGCAGCAGGAATGACTCCGGGTCCTGCCAGGTTACAGAGCTCCCATTGTTATTCCAGAGCTCAGGATCAGCCGGCTTTGAAGTAGCTGAGGCGGGAACTCTCCTTCCTCTCCGCTTTGCTGCTTTTATTCCTTGACTTCTCCCCCCGGTTCCATGACTTATCTTGGATAGGGATTGGAATGAGAGGAGCTTTAGGGTCGCTTCCAACCGGAATCACTCCATGATTCAGGCTGGAAGCGGCACAGTGGGAAGTTGGGCGGAACCGCCCCCCCTGGACCAGGAATATTGGCTCCAGTTCCAGGTGCTCTGGGGTTTGGGATGAGCTGGACACAGGTGGGAAGCAATGGATTCCAGAGGATCCAGAAGTGCTGTTGGAATCGGAGCAGCGGGATCAGCCAGTTGGGAATCTCCATGGGACACGGGAATGTGGGATGGTGCTCTAGGTGGCTGTTTCCTCTCCGCTTTGCTGCTTTTATTCCTTGATATTTTTTTTCCCCCAAGCCCTAATCCCATGATATATCCTCAGTGGGATTTGGAATGAGAGGAGCTTTAGGGTCGCTTCCAACCCGACTCATTCCATGATTTGGGCTGGAAGCGGCGCGGTGGGAAGTCGGGCGGAACCCCCCAGGACCAGGAATATTGACTCCAGCTCTGGGCTTTGGATGTCGGGATGAGCTGGATGCAGGTGGGAAGCACCAAATGCCAGTGGATTCCAGAGGATCCAAGTGCTTTTGGGATCTGGAACGGCCAGTTGGGCATCTCCAGTGGGATGTGGGAATGTAGGATCACCTCCAGGTGCTTCCTGGCCACCTCTCCCTGCCTTATCCCACCTCCGGAGCCCGCGCATCCCTCGGGAAGGAGCCGCTCCCTCCGGCGGCTCCTTCTCCCGGCTTTGTATCCAATTTAACCGCTGGGTTTGAAATGCCAGCGGAGTTAAGAGGAGCTGATTAAAAAGCGGGAGCCTCATCCCAGTTTTTAAACACGGAGTTGCTCGGCCGTATTTACATTCGTGTCAACTTTAATTTAAATCCCGCATAACGATATTTGCTTCCCTAAATTTATTCCCCGGGAACGCCGCGCAAATTACCCGGCACTGCCGGCACCTTCTCTTTGTCTCCGGCGGAGTGGCTCGGGAATGAGCTCCGGGAAGTGTCATTCCGCCTCTTTAGCGTCTCATTAATTAACCCATCCCGCTCTCGGGATGAGGTTGGAGCTGCTGGAGCCCGGAAAAGGAATTCCGGCTGGATCTGCCCTCAAAATGGGAATTGGGATAGGCTTGGTGGTCCTCATGCCTTCCAACTTGGGATATTCCATGGGAATTCATGGAATTAAGGAGCCCAACCATGTGAAAGGCATAAAACCCCTTTTCCTGAGGGATTTTGGGATGGGCCATCCCGGGAATGGAAATCCAGTTGGATCTGCCTTAAAATGGGAATCTGGACAGGCTTGGTGATCCTCATCCTTTCCAGCTTGGGATATTCCATGTGAATTAATGGAATTAAGGAGCCTACCTATGGTAAAAGCGTAAAACCCTTTTCCTAAGGGATTTCCAGTTGGATCTGCCTTTAAAATGGGAATCGGGATAGGCTTGGAGATTCTCATCCCTTCCAACCTGGGATATTCCTTGGGAATTCACAGAATCAAGGAGCCCAGCCCTTTTCCTGAGGGGTTTTGGGATGGGCCATCCTGGAGATGCAGTGTAGGAGCGGGGAATATCCAGGTGCTCCGGGATTTCAGGGATATGTGGGATGAGCTCTGGGCAGCACAGGAACAAAGGGAGCCTCCTGCCTTCCAGCCTGACCACCCTGCAGGAAAAAGTGGGAAAAGTGGGAAAAAAAACCCCAAAAATCCAGTGATCCCTTAGATTTTTGGGGCAGCTGGAAATGTTCCTTGGAATGCGGCATTCCTGCAGCTTGCTTGGAATGAGGACAGGACTCCTCGCCCAAAAGGGTTTCCTTGCCCCAAGAGGTTTCCCTTTATCCAAGAGTGTTTTCCCTTTATCCAAGAGGGTTTCTTTTCCCTTTATCCAGGAGTTTTTCCCTGACCCAAAACGGTTTCCCTTCCCTTAGAAACCTTTCTTTGTCCCAAAAGTATTTCCTGGCCATTCCCAAAGATGCCAACCGAGGGGTGTGGGATGAACCATCCAGGGGTGCATGGAGCCTCATCCTGGAGCCCGGAGCTTGGCTCGGGAACGCCAGCGGAGGCAGTTTTTGCTGGATCCATGGAACCAGGGAAGGGCTGTGCTCTCACCTGGCCGGAGGAAGGGGCTCCGCAACAAAAGGGATTGGGGATACACAGAAAAGCCATGGGCCGGAGCCCGGATCTTGGCTCGGGAATGCCAGCGGAGGCAGCTTTTCCTGGATCGGTGGGATAAGGGAATCAGGGAATCAGGGAAGGGCTGCAGCTGTGCCCTTATCTGGCCGGAGGCCGGGGCTCCGCAACAAAAGGGATTGGGGAGCCGGGTGATCCATGGAAAATCCACGGGCCCGGCATTGTGGCCGCCCTTCTGCTGAGCAAATAGTCCAAACTGTTCATTCCCATCTCCCATTCTCTCCCCGGAACGTTGTTTGTGCCCTTGCATTTCATTCCGCGGGAAGATTGCTCCCTGGGCCTGTGAGCAAACAGTCCGGAAAAGAGCCAACTATCCCGGCTTTTCCCTGGAGAACTGGCATTTTTATTCCAGCTCCAAGCTGTCAAAGAGCTGGAGAGTTTCTGTCCGGATCCTGAATTAATTGCTTTAAGCTGGAGCAGCCTCCAAATGGCCGGGAGATGTTTATTAATAACACTTCTCCCGGGTTTTCTTTTTTTTCCGGAATTTTTTTTTTGTTCCAAGCTGTGCTCTCACATCCCGCGCCCTCCATTAAAGCGCCCGGTCCAAGGAAAAGCCGCTTACAGGGAATTAGGGGCACGGCTCTCGAGGTTCTGGCGGTAGGGCTTTGGGGACGCCGGGAAGGAGACGGAGGCGGCTCAGCGGGAGAAGGAGCGGGAGCGCGTTTAACCCGAACATCCTCGGCAATTAACGAGGAAATTAACGCCGGGAGGGGAAAAAAAAAATTCCAGGCGGGAATGGAGCGGATTTGCGTTAAACACAAAATTGTCTGGAAGCGTGGCGATCCCGCTTCGAGGAACGGAGGAATAAAGCAATTCCGACGCCGCTGGAAAAGCGGGAGCCGGGAGCGCCTTTGTGTAAATTTCCCACTTGACTTTTCATTATGTACCTGCCCCAAATCCATCTGTATGGATGGGATCAACATGGAATGGGAGAGATAAAAGCCGGAATAAATGTGCTTTGCATATCCCACCGCTGAACCCCCCTCCCCTTTCCCCGGAGCCGCTTTTCCAGGCAGCTGCATTTTCGGGAATAAATCATTTTGCCGAGGGAAGGAGAGGGAAGCGGAGTGGGGCCGCTCGAGTGTTTGCTTGGAATATTGATCCTGTCAGAGGAACGGCGGTTAATGAGTAACCGGGAAAAATATGCCGGATCTGCCTGGGCCGGAGCATGGATACGGCTCCGGGGCCCCTCTGGATCCGGGAGCGGAGCCTGGGACAGGCTGGAGCAGAGGGAGAAGGGGGATGGGGCCTGCATCCCACAGGCAGACCCCGAATTCCAGGGTGTTTGGAATCTCAGGGCTTTCTGCATCCCAAGTCCTGCTGCATCCCAAATCTTGCTGAATCCCAGACGTGCAGTATCCCAAATCTTGCCTCATCCCAAATCTTGCTGAATCCCAAACCTACAACATCCCAAACGCTGCCAGAACCCAATCTCTGCTGCATCCTAAACCTCACTGTATCCCAAATCCTGCTGTTTCCCAAACCCTGCTGCATCCCAAACCTGCCACACCCTAAACCCTGATGATACATCCCAAATCCTGCCCCATTCCAAACCCTGGTGCATCCCAAACCCCTCTGATTTCCAAACCTTGCCAACCCCCTTGCTCATTCCTGCAAACACGGATACGATCCTGTGGGATCAGCCTCTTGCACATCCAGGTGGTTGTCCCTCCCCTCATCCCAGCAGGAGACATTCCTGATCCCAAATATCCCCAGTTTCACCTGGATGAAGAATATTCCTGCCTCAAAACCAGCTGAAATTCCTGCCCTATCCGTGGGATAATCCGGAGCCTGGAGCGAGCTCCCTGTCCTGCCCAGTTCTCCCTTCTCCCACTCCACCTCCTTTTCCATGAATCCCAGCACCCTGGAGAGCTGGATAACGCTCTTTTTTCTTTTTTTCCCCTTGCGAGGAGAACTCCTGGTGGGATTTATTTTCCCGTCAGGAACAGGACAGGGAAAAGGTTAAGAGGCACTTCAGGAGATCCACCCCATTCCGGGGTTTTTATTCCCGGGCCCGTTTCGGCAGCTCCCGTCATCCCGAGTGATGAATGCCTTCTCCTCCTCCTCCTCCTCCTCCTCCTCCTCCTCCTCCTTCTCCTTCTTTTCCTTCATGTCCTCGTGCTGGGAAAAGCAGCCTCGCTCCGGCACCTGCTTCCCGCTGGGTTTATTCCTTGGAGGACCTTTCCACATGGGAATTTCTCCCGGTCAGGCAGCGGATTTTTGCCTTTCCCTATGGAAAAGGCCCTTTCCGGTGTTCTTCCTTCTCCCGCTAGAAATCCACACTGGGAATTTATGGGAGAGGAGGGTGGGGAAGGAGAGGAAACAAAGGGAAAAACAGGCATGAGCCGGCGACTTCCCAAACCGGAGAATTCCTCTGGGTGCTCCCAAAAAACCGGCTCTGCCTTTGGCTCGACATCTGCAGGGATTTCATGGGTTTGGGAATGATGGCTCCGATCGGAGCCAGGGGGACAGAAACTCCTGGAAAAGCCCCTTTGGAAGCAATTCCCACCTTCTGTCCCTGTTTCCAGCCCAGGACTGCTGGATTTGTTCCCGGCCCCCACCCCCCCCACCATTCCCAGGAATGCTTCCAGAATGGATTTGTGCATCCAAACTTCCATCCCTTCCGTGTTTTCCTCCCACCGTGGATCCCGGAACTCCAAGGTGGGACATTTCAGGAAGGCTTTGGAAGGGGTTTAATCCCCACCCAATTTTGTGGGATTTTTCCTGCCGAAATTTTTCCTCCTCTCCAAAGCCTTCCCTGCGCTCGCCCTTGGGAAACCCCCACCCCGTGCATCCCTCAAATTTCTAGGAAACTCAGCATTCCCAAAGTGCTGTTATTTTTCCCACTGTTCCCATGAAGGCTGGCAGGACCCGTATCCCATCCGGGATCCATATCCAGGCCATGTTCCCGTTCCTGTCGGGAATTACTGGAGCGTGACCCAGGTATCGCTGCCGAGGACAGACACAAAGAGGCAATCGGAGATGGGAATCTTGGCCTTTAATAGGGATGAGGACATGGATGAATCCCGATTTATCCCAACTCCCGCTGCCACCGGCTCCATGTCCATTAGCTGAATAAATAAAGGAGAGGGAAGAGAGAGCAGGAGCAGGGAGCAAGGATAAGCAGAGCATTCCAAGGGCTCCCAAATCCCTCAGCAGCTCTGCCCTGGGAAGCGGGGTGGGAATCAAATCCCCGCCTTTTCCAACAGGGATAAGGAGCATTCCTCATAATGCCGGTGGGAGGAAAACCCTGTGGAAAAGTGCTCCTTCCCAAGGGAGAGCTCCTTGTCCGGCCTTCCCCCGGGATCCGGATGTGGGAATCGGTGGAGTGCCGGGAATTCCCGAAGCACAGCCTCATCCCGGATGATCCCCGCCTTTCCCACATTTTCCTTGGGAAAGGGCTCTGTGGTCCGGGGGAAGCAGAGAGGGTGGAGCGGGAATGAGGTGGGATGTGAGGAGGGGGAGCTGCTGGAATGGGGTAGGAAAAGGAGGGAAAGGGGGAAGGAATGAAAGGGGGAAAGGAGGAAAAAGGAGGGAAAAAGGGGGGAAAAGGGGAAAGGAAAAAAGAAAGGGAAAAGGGGAATGGAGAAAAAGGGGAAAGGGGAAAAGGGAAAAGTAAGGGAAAGGAATGGGAAAGAAAAAAGGAAAGGGCAGGGAATAACTGAAAGGGGAGGAAAAGAAAAGGGGGAGGGAAAGGAAGAGTGAGGAAAAAGGAATGGGGAAAGGAAAGGAAAGGAAAGGAAAGGAAAGGAAAGGAAAGGAAAGGAAAGGAAAGGAAAGGAAAAGGGAAAATCCAGCTGGAGCCATCCCTGTCCCGCTCCCCCTGCAGCCGCCCCCACCCCATTCCCGGGTTTTAAACACATTTCCTTTTTCCTTTCCTTTTTCCCCTAATTTTTTCCTTTCTTTTCCCTGGAATTCTGCTCCCAGCTGTCCCTGCAAACAGAACAGCCCGGGGGGAGCCTCCATCCCTCCATCCCTGCATCCCTCCCCACATCCCTCCATCCACCTTTTCCCAAAAAAACCCCGTCCCGGGCTCGGGGCAGCTTTTCCCGTTCTCCCATTGCCTCTTCCCGGTTCTGTCCCACTGGGATCCATCCCTGCCGGGGGCACAATCCTCCCGTCCCCGCCGTCTGGAGCCGATCCTGGGATTTTCCCAGTGTTCCACAGCCTCCGGGCACTCCGGAACGGGAGTGCCCCTTCCAGAATATTTTGGGGGAAAAAACCTGATTGCGTGGGTATTTTTTCCACTTTTTTCCCCCTTTTTTTCCGTGTTTGGTTTTTTCTGCTTCCTTTCTTTTTATTTTTTAATTTTCTTTTTTTGCCCTCTTTTTTCCTTTCTCCTTTTCATTTTCCCCCGTCCTTTCCCCCCAATTTTCATTTTCCTTTCTCCTTTTCATTTTCCCTATTTCCCTTTTCCTTATTTTTCTTTTCCTTTTTCTTTCTTCCTTTTCTTTTCCTTTCCCTTTGATTTTTTCTCTTCTTTTTCTTTTCCCATTTATTTTTTATTATTATTTTGTTTGATTTTCTTTTGTATCTTTTATTTTATTTTATTTTATTCCCTTTTATTCCCTTTTATTCCTTTTTATTCCCTTTATTCCATTTTATTCTTTTTTATTCCCTTTTATTCCTTTTATTCCTTTTTATTCCATTTTATTCCTTTTTATTCCATTTTATTCCTTTTTATTCCCTTTTATTCTCTTTTATTCCCTTTTAATTATTTTATTTCATTTATTTTTTTTTTATTCCAAGAAACCCAGCTGCTCCCGAATCCACCTTTCCCACCTTTCCGCGGCTCAGTGTGCTCCTTTTGCTCTTCCCACATCCCGCGGCTCCGCAATCCCGGCTTTAACATTCCCAGAAATCCGGAGCCGGCGGATTCCCCATCACCCTTTAACGTCTCCTCTCCTATTCCCCTGGAATAAACTTCCAACCTTTTTTTTCCCCCCTCCTTCCTTTTTCCAGCCCCTTCCCTACCTGGTTTTTGTGGGTTTGGGGTTTTTTTTTTAATTAACCGCAGCTGATTTTCCGCCCCCCAAAAAAATCTAGGATTAGGGCAATTTCTGGGAGAAATAGTGGGAACTGCCTTGAGCCTGAGCGGAATTACAGCTTGGAAAAGAAGGCTCCATCAGTTTCCCGGGAGACGGGATAAGCCCTACTTGGGTGTTCCAGCTCTTTTTAGCCCCACTAATAATTAGTCCCATCCCAGCCCTGAGTTGTCCTGTTTTTTTTTTTCCTTGGGATCATCCAGAAATGCGCTGGATGCTGCGGGCAGGGAAAGCAGGGCCGGCTCCTCCAGCGTTATCCCGGGGGGAAAGGCTTGGGGGGGCAATTTGGGATCCCACCGGGGCTTCCCCGTCCTCTTTGTGCTTGGATGTCCGTGGAGCCATCCCTGAATGTCATTGAGGGCCGGGATAATTTAAAAAAACAAAATGGGAAAAGTGGCTTTTCCTGGAGGGAGAAGTCAGGGAAAAAGAAAAGAAAACTGTGGATAACGGAGGGAAGGGAAGCGGCTGGAGCGGGGCCGATTTGGGAGCTCAGGCCCTGCCCCATCCCGCTCGGCATTCCCAAACCGCATCCCCAAAAAACCCCTATCCCGTGATTTGACGGGAACGAACGCGAAAACCGAGAGGGGCCACAGCGATCCCGGCGATTGCGGGGAGCTGGGAATGCTCGGGAAAAGAGGGAAAAGCAGCCGGGAGTGGCAGGGCAGGAGCGGGAATGCGCGGGGGGGACAGGCGGGCACGGAGCGCTAATTGGAGCTGGCAGCGTTAATTAGCTGGAGCTCATTAGCGATGTCACCTGCGCCGGTGAGGGGACACGGCCGGGGACAGGGACACGCTGAAATTCCCGCTTTTCCCAGCAAACACGCCCGCGGGAATGTTTGGATCCCGCCTGTTTTGGCCCACGCAGGGTGCAGGAAAGCGGGAGCCACGGGAATGCCACCGGGACCGGCGCTTCCCGGGAGAAACCCCCTCCCGGAACAAAAGATTGGGAGGAAAATTAGTGGGGGGAAAGGGGGAAAACTGCTAAAATTAAAATGGAGCTCTCAAATTTCGGGGAATTTGGGAAGCAGCGGGAAGGAGGGAGCCGGGCCCGCACCTGTCCCACGGTGTTTGGGGCTAAACTGGGCAGAATCGGAGCCTCGAGGTGGCTCCCACGCCCCAAAACTCCTCCTGTGCTCCAGGACTGGGAGACGAGGTCCCAAAAAAACGCGGGGGCTCAGCGGATCCCTAAACCCACCCCTGAATCCACCCCTGAATCCATCCTGAATCCACCCCTGAATCCACCCCTGAATCCACCCCTGAATCCATCCCGAATCCATCCCGAATCCATCCCGAATCCATCTCTGAATCCATCCCTGAATCCATCCTGAATCCATCCCCCCGCGGCCTCCGCGCCGCTTCCCTCGGCCCCGGCGGCTCCGGGGCGAGCCGAGGAGGAGAAGGCTGAGGAAGAAAAGCTGGGAACGGAGCGGGAAAGGGCAGGAAAAGCGGGAGAAGGAGCGGCGGGTGTCCCCTACCTGCGCCCCGGCCGCCGGCCCGGCTGCTGCGGGAGCCGGGAGCATCCCGGAATTTATTGGAGCTCCAACTGTGCCAGTGTTGACTTTAGCACAAAGCAAAGATTTCGCCGGGCGCGCGGTTAAAAATGAATATTTTACCGCGATATCGATCAGCTCCAGAAAATTCACTTCCAGCGGCGCGGGGCGGGGGCGGCAGGAAAGGGGCCGCCATATAAGATCTGTGTAAATTTGCTGAACTCTGACGTGGTGGGGAAAGTTTATCCTCCTGGAATTTGGAGCTCCATGAATCCACACCCCCCCCTACACACACACACACACACACACCCCCTCGCCGCTCCTGCTCCTTTTTTTTCCCCTTTCTTTCCCCCCCCCTTTTTTTTTTTTTTTTTTGTTGTTTACTGACTTTGTTTATTCACAGCTCACGGTTGCTTGAGCAGGCAGGAGCAGAATGCGCTCGCTGCGAGGTTGGGGTGGCACGGAGAGAGGGGAAAATGCCGAGGGGAGGACGGAAAGGGGAAGGAATAACGCCCGGCCCCAGGGTTTTGGGGCGGTTTCCCTTTTCTTTTTTTCGGGGTCGTTTCTGGCGAAGCGCGGCGGGGGAAGGGGAATGGAAAATGAGGGGGGAAAGGGGGGAAAAGAAGGGAGGGGGAACGGGGAGAAGAGATGGAAGTGGGGAGGAAAGAGGGAGGAAAAATGAGGGAGAAGAAAAGGCGGGGAGAAAAGAGGGAAGAAAAAAGAGGGAGAAGAGAGAAAAGGAAGGAGAAAAAAGGGAGGGAAAACAGGGAGAAGAAAGAAAAGGAAGAAGGAGAAGAAATGAAAGGAGGGAGAAAAAAATGGAAGTGGGGAGGAAAAGAGGGAGGAAAAAGGGGGAGAAGAAATGAAAGGAGGGAGAAAAGAGGGAGGAAAAAAGGAGAAGAAAGAAAAGGAAGGGAAGAAAGGAGACAGGAAAAAAGGAGGGAGAAGAAAGAAAAGGAAGATAAGAAAGGAGGGAGGAAAAAGGGAGGGAGAAGAAATGGAAGCGGGGAGAAAGAGAGGGAGAAAAAAGGAAAGAAAAGAAAGAAAAGGAAGGGAGAAGAGAGGGAGCGAAAATGAGGGAGAAGAAATGAAAGTGGGGAGGAAAGAGGGAGGGAAAACAGGGAGAAGAAAGAAAAGGAGGGGAGGAAGGAGAGAGAAAAGTAAAAGGAGGGAGAAAAGGTGAAGGGGGGAATGGAAAGGGGAGGAAAATAAATAGGAGAAAACAAAAGAGCGGGGAATAAAAGGCGGAGGAAAATAAAAGGGAGGAGGGAAGTGAAAAGGAGACAGGAAAGCAAAAGGAGGAGAAAAAAATAAAGGAGGAAAGGGACGGGGAGAGAATGAGAAGGAGGGGAGGAAAAATGAAAGGGGCGAGGGGAAAAAAAAGAGGGAAGAAGAGGGGAGAAAATAAAAGCGGGGGGCAAAAAAAACGAAAAGGGGGAGAAGAAATAAAGGCAGAGAAAGAAGAAAAAATGGGGGGAAGAAGAAAAAAGGAGGGGAAAAGGAAGGGAAAGGAGGCGAAAGCTCCGCGGAGGGAGCGCGATGCGAGCGGGACCCGAGCGCGGCCGGGCCCGCGGCGGGCAGCG
>VXAZ01007017.1:92599-110784 GCA_013399875.1 Gymnorhina tibicen
TGGGAGGGTGGGGACAGGGAGCGACACCCCGGGGTGGGGGGCACACCCAGGGACCCCCTGCGGGGTCACCCCCCGGGGCCACCCCCCTGCAGCCCCGAATCGCCCGTCCCCGCTGGGAGGAGGTGCCGCTGCACCCCCAAACCCTGAGCTTCCACTTCCTGCGCTTCCGAGGAGCTCTACGCTCATCCAAAGGCTCAGGAAGGGGGAATTCTGGGAGAATTCCGTGAGATTTGGGATGTGGCTGCTGGGCACGGTGTGGATCATCAGCTCAGGGGATCCTTCTCTCCGCTCCTGGCTGGATCCGGATGTTCTGGATGAGACCCCGTCGGCTTTCCAGCCTCTTTTCCCTCGGCACATGAGCTTTGTTCTGATGGATCCCGGAGAGGCCGGGACGAGCCTTTCCCTGGGTAATTCCCACCCTCCGGCCCGGGCCCTGCAGATGTCGGGGCAGATGCTGGGCCAGATGTGAGCACGTCTGGCACCTCCACGTGAGGCGGCACCAATTTCCCAATTTCCTGCTTTTTCCTCTCTGCCAGGTGCCGCTTCCCTGCTTTGGCTCCACAGGACCTGGAATTTCGTCCCCACCAAAGGCGAGGATTTTCATCCAGGTGCGGACCGGGAGCCACCCCGATTTCCTTGGATTTTTGAGATCCTTGAGGACGTTCCTGCCATCCCCGACACTTCAGTCCCATCGTCCCTTTGTCTGTCCCACAGTTCTCCCACCCTGCTCCGTCCGTGGAGCGCATCCCACCGGGAACGGCAATGCCCATCCCATTCCGTGTGCCCACAGGGACGACCGCAGCCACCACATCCCGCTCCCGCTCCCAGACAAAGCCTTTGTCTCGGGAACACGAGGACACGGAGCAATTCCAACATTTGTATTCAGCAACGCGGGCCTGGAAAGGCGGCTGGATGTGGGATCGGCTCCGGAGGCTCCACGCTCCCACATCCAACCGCCTCCCGCTCCTGTCTCTCCTTCCACACAGATCAAATTAATCTCTCCTAAGGAAAAGAAGGAGGAAAATCGATATTTCTCCCGTCTAAAGAACATTTTTAGGAACACTTTGGGACTGCTAAACATGAACAATTTTCCGTGGCATCTTATTTAAGCATACCCGGTTGGAATGAGCGAGTTCCCGGCCGCCTCCACCTGATTTCTCCCCTTTAATATTTAACTAATATTTATTTTAAATTTAATTTGGAAATGATGGCTCTTATTTGCATTGGGAGCCATGGCTGGGGAAGCGGCTCCCGCTTCCCGAGGGATGGCCGGAGTCAGGATGGGCTTTTCCCACCTCCGTCCTTCGCGGCAGCACTGGAGCCTTCCCTCCAAGCCGGATAATTATCCCCCTCCTCCTGATAATTATCATCATTAATCCAGGATAATGAACTCTCCCAATTGTGCCGCTCCTCCGAAAGAAAGGCGGGATCGGGTTTTTCCCTTGAACTCAGGAAATTGGGAGACGGCGCTCCTGAAGAGCTGCCCTTCACAAGGATTGCCGGAGACAAAAGGCAGCTCTCTGGATCCATTGAGGCCTTTCCCTGATAAGGCGTGGAAATTATGGATGAATCAGTGCCCGGAAGTGCTTCAGGAAGAGGTGGGAGATGGGACTGAGGCGGGAAGAGGGAAGGGTGAAGGTGGAGCCGGGCAGGGAAGCTGCCGTTGCTCCCGTGCCGCCTCTCGCTGGGTTTATTCCCAGTTTTTCCGGTGGGATCCATCTTTGTCAGGTCAAGAGCTCTGCTGGGCTGGGACCATTCCCAGGAGCTTCCAACAAACCACTGGAAGATGAGGATGAGGATGAGGATGAGGATGAGGATGAGGATGAGGATGAGGATGAGGATGAGGACGAGGATGATTCACATTCCTGAAGTTGGGAATTGAGCTGAGCATTCCCACCAAAGCTCTCCAGGAAGAGCACATCCCAAGGTCACACCCCGCAGCAGCTTGGGAACGCACACTGGGATCCCGCTCCTGACTTCCCACAAATTCCATGCATTGGGAAAAGCTACCTGACGGATCTCGGGTGGGGACCACTGAAATTCCCTCTTTTCCCCCCACCCACGGAGCCTCCGCACTGGAACAGGTGCCGGAATTCCACCGGGAATTCCCACAGTTACCCTGGCCAATATTGACTCAACTATTTGAGGAACTCTCCAGCCAAGTCCCTCCTAATTGGATTCCGCCTTTAATGGGGCTGCTTAATTCTGGGGAATATTTTCCAAGGCCTTAGCAAGGCTAACAAAGGAACAGCCCGGGAGTGTGCAAAAATCCTTGTCTCTCTGATATCCCAAGGATATCCGTCCTTTAAACTCTGGAATGATACCCTTCAATCCCGGGATCGTGGGGGCAGGCAAACTGGCTTCATCCTCAAGGATTCCAGAGGATCCAGACTGTCGGGACACGTCCCTAATTCTGGAATTTTCGCTTCCTGTTTCAAGGTTCCTCCCTGCTCTGTAACTATCCGATGCGCCGACGAAGGGAAGGAGCTGCTGGAACGAAATAAAACCCTGGGAAAACCCAGTGGGAACGAAGCCCTGTTATCGGGAATGGAGCTCCAGCAGCCATAACGGCTTCCTGGGACAGCGTTCCTAATGCTCCCAGCCCGAGGTGGGGATCCTGGGATGGCGGGGTGGGAACGGGCAAAACCCCCTCGGAAGAGCCGGGGAGCCTCTGGAAAAGCTCCGGAGCAAAATCAACAGAGGGCATCTGCCGGCTGTTTGCCGTGGGCCACGTGATGCCCGTTCCCGGCTTTCCAGCAGCACGTTTTGCTGGATAAACAAGATGCGCAGGCATCTGGAACGACGGCCGGAGGAGCCGGCTGGCCGCGGAGAACCGGGAGTTAACGGATTCATCCCCGGCTCCCACGGCGGCACGGGGAGGAGGATGAGCGGCGCGAGACGCCCAGGTCGAGAAGGAAATGGAAGCAAAGTCTTCCTCGCGTCCCAGGAAAATCCTGCCGAGGATGTTTTCTCCCGGCAGGCAGGCAGGCAGGCCGGCCGGCAGGGGAGTTTTCACCTGGCTGACGGAAATATCCAGGTCTTGGGTTCATCCCGGGAAATATTTTTGATGTTTAATGATCAGTTGCTGAAAACTGAAATGTCCTTGGGTTCCCGAGAAGAAAACAAACAGGGAAAAAATGGAATCGGGAGCCTCCTCCCAAAACCCCGGGCTTTAATAGCTCCCTGTTATTTTCTAACAAAACCCCCGGGCTGCTGGAGAGCTTCCAGCCCGGCCGAGGTGCTGCGATTCCCACCAGGAATTCGCTGCTCAGGGAGGGGGATGGCTGACCCCAAGGAGGGTCCAGCACCCTACCATCCGAGGGGCGGGATGAAGGGACCCGGTTCCCAAATTCCTTGCACATCCCACAAAAGCAGAGACGTGCCCGGTGCAACCAGTCCCGGGCGCTTGGGGATTGACGGGATTCGGGATGGGTGCCGGAGCAGGGAGATGGGAGCGTACCCCGGCTTTCTCAGCGCTCCAAGAGGCTGCTTTTCCAAGGAGATCCATGGGCAACAGCCTTCCCGAGGATTCTGACGGACATTTATAGCCCTGTGAGTCATTCCCGGCCTTGTTTAAACCAGTCAGACCTGGCCAAGACCTTGAAAATAGCTCCATTTATCCCATTCCCGCGCTCCAGGTATAAATAGCCGGCGGAGCAGCTCTGAGCTCGGCAATCCAGGCACTGCTCGTTCCACACACCCCCCCCGCCATGTTCCCTGCCAGGGCACCCCGTTTTCCCGGGAATGAGGTGTCCCTGGCAGAGCCCGCAGCAAAAACAGCTGGAGCAGAGATTTCTGCTCCCAAAAAAACCACGGGAGCTTGGGATCGGGCCCTGTCTGGGAGTCTGCGGTTCCGTGACCACTAATAGCAGGCCAGGATCACCCCATAAATCTGCTCGGGGTCGGCACAATCCCGGTCCTGTGCCTTGGGACGAGGGATCGGCGGCGCCGTGGTGACACTGGGGACGCCCGGATCCCGCTGCCCTCGGCCTGGCATGGCTGGATCACGGCGGGAAGTTCGGAGCTGCCCCATCCCAGCCACTGCCACCTGCAAGGATATTTTCATTCCACCCCTTTCCCCGGGGAAAAATTCCATTTCCACTCGGGCTTTAAAATCTAGGGAAGCTTTGGCTGCGGGATCGGCCTCATTTTGCCGGGCAAATGGAAATCCTTTGTTTCCGCTAAAAAAATTATTTTCTGACGGAAAAACCCACCTCAGGTTGAGGAGGAGCCTTTGGCACCTGCTCCTGGCCCTAGATAAGGTGGAAAACGGAATTTTGGGCTGCCTGTCCTGAGTGGGACAATGGCACAGCTCATCCCAGCCAGGCTGGCTCCCACGGCCAGAATCCGGAATGTTTCCAAGACCTTTTCCCCCCTAAAACAGAGCCAGTGATTCCCTTCCCAGTAAAACTTGGAATTTCCTATGTCCTTGGGACCTCGTCCCCCATGCTGGCGGCACGAGGCAGGCAGCAGGCTGCTGAATCCAGAGCCTTTGGATGCTGAATCCAGTGCAGCAGGCTGCTGAATCCAGAGCCTTTGGATGCTGAATCCAGTGCCTTTGGGCTACTAAATCCAATGTTTTTGGGCTGCTAAATCCAGTGATTTTGGGGCTCCTAAATCCAGTGATTTGGGGCTCCTCAATCCAGTGGTTTTAGACTGCTAAGTCCAGTGCCTTTGGCATCTTAAATCCAAGGTTTTTGGGGCTGCTGAATCCAGTGCCTTTGGACTGCTAAATCCAGTGGGTTTGGACTCTTAAATCCAATGTTTTTGGGGCTGCTAAATCCACTGCCTTTGGCTACTGGATCCAGTGCCTTTGGCTACTAAATCCAATGTTTTTGGCCTACAAAACCCAAACTTTTTGGGGGCTACCAGATCCAGTGCCTTTGGTCTGTTAAATCCAACGTTTTTGGGGCCACTAAACCCAGCGCCCCTGGGCTGCCAAATCCAGAGCTTTTCCCGGGAAGAGCCGTCCTGCAGAGGGATGGAAAAGCTCCGTGACGGCGGCAGCTCTGGCTCTCTCCAAACATTTCTCCCCCTCTCGCTCTGACTTTTTTCCCCCCTCCGAGGAACCATTGCCCAGATCAACACCCACCCCAGGAAGGCTTTTCCGCGGATCGGACGGCACTTTCTGCTCGGAAAAACTTCCAATCAGCTGCATTCCCGAGCTGGGCTTATTTTTCCCAGTTTTCTGAGTGCGTTTTGTTTTGGTGCCAGAGTAAAGAGCTGCAGGGATGGACTCCAGCCCGACCTGCAGCGGCAGCATCCTCCCCGGCTTTTGGGAAGGAGAGGGGGCTCTGACCTACATTCCCGGCTCGGAAAAAGCCGGGTTCTCCCTCCGCATCCCAAAATGCCCCTCCTGGGACGCGAAGCTGAGATTCGGAGGCCGAAGGGAAAACCGCCCTCTCCCCCAAAAGCAGCCTCCGGGTGTTTTGCAGCTTCCCGGTCCCTTTTCCAGAGGGTGGAACGAGCTTAACCAGAGCTTTTTAAAGCTCTCCCACCTTTCCCTCCTCTCTTCCTCCGGCTCCGTGTCCCGGCGGCGGCAGAACAAGACGGCTACAGAGGCCGCTGGAAGCCGGCGGCGCGGAATACACTGGGAGGCCTCTTTTTTTCCTCGGAAAATATTTCCCCGCCGCAGGCTGCGGTGACAGCAAACATTCCTGCCGGGGCTGGAATCCCTGCGGGATGGCTGGAGCTCCCAGCCCTTCCCTTCCCTTCCCTTGCCTTCCCAGGGTGCGATCCCGCTGCCGTTCCCAAGGGATCCGGGCCCGGCGCACAAAGGCTTTTTGTGCTTGGAGCACCGGGGGTTGTTTTTCCAAGCGGGAAAAGAGGAGCTGGCGCGGCCCCCCGGGAATATCCAGGGGAGCCCTGGCTGCTCCGTGTGCCCTCGGCTCACCGGGAAAAAGGGAGGATTGTTAAAAAAGAAAAAAAAACTCGGATCCGGAGCGGGGAAGTCAGGGCTGTGGTTGTAAATCAACAGAGCTGCTGCTATTTCCAGCTTTTTGGGAGCAGGGACGGAGCCCCCCCTTCCCGGGCCAGGTGTGTGCCGAGGGATTTCGGGAGCCGCCGGAACGGCGGCACGTGGCACACACGTGGATTCGCTCCTTCTGTGAGCTTCCGTGGGCAATTCCAGCCCTACGGAAGCAAAGCCGTGGGGGCAGGACGCCCTGGAATATCCGCAAGGTTTTAATTTTATTTTTTTCGTGGCTCGTGGAATTCCGAAGGGGCTCGGTTCGGAAGGGAGCTCGAAGCTCATCCCGTTCCATCCTGCCACGGGCAGGGACTCCTTCCACTGTCCCAGGCTGCTCCAGCCTGGATTTGGACACTCCCAGGGATGGGGCAGCCGTAGCTTCTCTGGGAAAAACTGTTCCAGGGCCTCCCCACGCTTGCAGGGAAGGATTTGTCCCTAATATCCAACCCGAATCCACCCTCCTCCAGCTTTTCCCCCTTGTCCTGCTCTCACTCCATGCCGAGAGTCCTACATGACCGTGGAAAGGAGACATCCCAAAATTCCAGGAGCTCTGCCGGTACCGATCCAAGGGGCTCAGCTGGACCCCAGCAGGAGCTCCTGGCTTCCCTTCTCTCCCAGCAAGGAAAACCCATTCCCCGGGGCCATGCAGCGATTCCAGCCCCACCCAGCCCTCATCCCACTGGGAAGCAGCGAGGGCTCCGCTTATCTGCAGGAGCAGCCTCCCTGTCTCCATTCCCAACCTTTCCAGCCCCACTTTCCAGCTGATTCAATCTGCGCCCGGGAGACAGAGCTTCCCGAGGTCTCCCGCCGGGAATGAAATCCACTCTGGAGAGGACGCAGCTCATCAATCCCGGCTCCACTTGGGAATGGCCGGGCTGCTCCTTATCTCCAGAGATAGCGGCTGGGGATGTGCTGGGAGTGTCCTCATCCACCGGGATTTACCTGATGAAGCACCTGGAATCTGGTTTATGTTCTGGGATTTATCCCAGCTTTCACTGGGAGGGTGCAGGCACATCCCAGCTTTCAGGGTGAGGGTGCCAGAGCATCCCAGTTTCCACAGGGAGCATCCCAAATTCCAGTGAGCATCCCAATTCCCACATGAGCATCCCAAATTCCCCAATGTGCATCCCAGTTTCCACAGGGAGCATCCCAATTCCCACAGAGCATCCCAATTCCCACGTGAGCATCCCAATTTCCACAATGTGCATCCCAATTCCCATAGTGAGCATCCCATTTCCACAATGTGCATCCCAATTTCCACATGAGCATCCCAGTTTCCACATTGAACATCCCAATTCCCACAGGGAGCATCCCAGTTTTCCTGATGAAGGCCCTGGAGCATCCCAACTTTCACTGGAGCACACAACTTTCACTCCCACCCCTTTTCCCCCTCCACTTCCATGACAAAAGGCCCCCTAAGGGGATAACATTCCCAATCCACAGGGACCGTCCCTGCCCCCCGAGGCATGCCCGCATCCCGAACTTCCACTCCTTGCCCTTCTAGGCTCCGAGGGGGGTTTTCCCACTGCTTTTCCCAGCTGGCTGGGAAATTGGGATGCAGCCGTGCCCCCCTGAGTGCCGGTCCCAATCCCTGCTCCCATTAACACCTCATCAGCTCCCGCGGATCCCGGCAAACACGGCGCCGCTCTCCAAGGAAATTCCGCGGGCCTTGTGATGCAGAGCCCCCGGAGCGGGAGGAGGATGAGGAGCGGGATATTTCCTGGCCCTCGGATGCGCAGCTGCTCCCAAGGCCGGCACCTGGGAGCGCAGGGAAGGCAGGATGTGGATTCAGGAAGCAGCCCCGCATCCCGCTGCTCCATGGATGTGCAAATGGGCCCCCCATTATCCCGGCTTCCCGCTGCTCCCACCCCGGGACGCTCCCGCTGTCGGATTGGGAGCGGCGCGGGGGCTCGGCTGGCACCCGGCCTTGGGGAGGGAGGGAGGGAAGGAAAGAGGGATCCAGGATTTATTCCCAGGAGGGATCCAGGATTTATTCCCGCAGTTGGGAGCACGGCGGTGACAAACGGCTCCTCCTTTGTCGGGAATGCTGCGAGGAGCACCCGGAGATAAAGCAGCCTGGCAGCTCCACGGGGAGGTCAGGGCTGGGAATTCAGGACGGTCATCCATCCCCGCTCACGGGGAACGGGGCAAAATTCCCGAGGAGTCATCCGCTGGAGCAGTGGGAACGGGGAAAGGCACCCGCAGCTCATCCCGCCGCTGCTGCTGGGTGCGTCTCGAAGGATCCCATCCCTGCAATCCGCTCCCACTTCCCCGTGCCAGCGCCTGCAGGGTCTCCCAGAAAATCCCGATCCACGGGATCAGGGCACCTCAGAATTCCCCCCCGTGCCTGAGGGCGTTTCCCAAGAGTTTCCTGGTAGGATTTGCCTGTGGAAAACCTTCGGTGACCCAAAAAGGGGATTTTGGGGAAGGAATGTTCATGCCACTGGCGTGTCCGTGGGCTTGGAGCACGGGACACACTTCCCATGCCGAGCTCTAAACCATCCCCACGGAATTCCAGATCCCGCCGTGCCGGGGCCTGTCCTACTTGGAAAACTTTGGGAATCCACTGCCGGATTCTCCAGGCTGGAATTTCAGCAGAACTCCCAGAGCTGCCCTGTTCCAAGAGCAGGTGGTTTTTTTTGGGAACCCAGCACCCGGGGAGCTGGGTGTATCCCATGGGACGGCAAGGGTGGGAATCCCTGCCAGGATCAGCCCCGTCTCCTCCCTCCTCCCCGAAGGAATTGCGTCATTCCAGGTGCTGACGTCATCAGGGAGCTCTGCCCCGCGGCTCCCGGGACAAGGCAAATCCCGAGGCACATCCCAAGGGTTTCCCGTCCCATCCCAGTCTCCTCCTGCAGCGCGTCCACGTGGGAAGAGCAGCTCTGCCTGGGGGTTGGAAGATCCGCATTCCAGCCATCCCAAATCCTTTGGGATTCCAAGCCGTGGGTGAGCAGAGCCCAAACTCCCTCTCAAGCCGGGCCCTTCATTCATTTTCCAGGGTTGTTTTCCAGGAGCTTCCCAAGTTTCAGTTTCAAACATCCAGGAATATTCCCCAGCCACAGAATCCGATGTTTTTTGGGAACAGACGGATGCGCAGCATCATTTTCCAAGGAAAATCACGGAATCCCAGAGCAGTTAAGGCCGGAAAAGTCCAACCACTCCCCCAGCACTAAACCACATTCCCAGGTTTAAAATCCCTCCAGGAACCCCTGGGCAGCTGTGCCAGCGTTTTCCAACCTTTTCCGTGAGGAATTTTTCCCTAAAATCCATGGAAAAGAGGAGGTTGTGCCCCGTCCCTCCCTTAGATTTCCAGCACAACCCCCCCGTTTCCCCCAGTTTTCCCTCCCAAGGATTTATCCCAGGAACAGCGATTCGTCCCCTTCCCAGCATTCCCGTTATCCCAGAATTCCGCGGGAGCCGCCGGCGGCCGTGTTTGACTGAAATAATTTTATTTGAACACAATTCCCTGTTTCAACACTTTTAGGGAGCCGGGAGTTATTTAAGATGGATTCAGGTTTAATCAGTTTAATGGGATTTCCCGCTTTTTCATGGAAGCGCTTCCAAATGGTCCTGATTAACTTTCCCGAATCAATACGCTTAAGGGCAAAGCACACAATTATCCCAGCAAATGAGCTCCTCCGCGGATCCGGCCCTGGATCCTCTTCCCCAACTCATATTCCATGAGGGAAAGGGGCAGCACCCCATGGATCCTCTTTCCCAACTCATACTCCATAAGGAAAAGCAGGATCAGCCCCTGGATCCTCTTTCCCAGCTCAAATTCCCTTAAAAAAAAAAGGCAGCACCCCATGGATCCCCTTTCCCAACTCATTCCCTGAGGAAAAGTGAGGATCAGCCCCTGGATCCCCCTTCCCCACTCATCCCCTGAGGAAAAGTGAGAATCAGCCCCTGGATTCCTTCCCAGCTCACATTCCATGAGAGAAAGGGGCAGCACCCCATGGATCCCCCTTCCCAACTCAGATTCCCTGAGGAAAAGTGAGGATCAGCCCCCGGATCCCCTTCCCCACATTCCCTGAGGGAAAGGAGCCCCACAGGCAGCGGAATTCCAGAGGAATTCCAAGAGGGCCCTTGCCTTGCCTTTTATATCCCGGTTTTTCACTCCAACACGTTAAACACCCCAAAAAGTCCCCAAATCCCTGGAAAAGCTGGCTTGGGATCAGCGGTGGTCCCGGCACAGGGATAACCCCAAACTCTCCCATTGGATCCCGTATTCCTGTTATCCCAGCCCAGGCACGGATTTGGGATCGCATCCGGCTCCCGCCCATCCATCCGCAGGCCACGGGTCACGTCCTGCTTCCCATTTATTCCCGCAGGATCCAATATCCCCCGGCTTCTGCCAGGTCGCAGCATTCTTCCGAACTTCCCGCCGAGCAGAATTCTTTGGGAAATGTCAGAGTTCCCGGGGATTAAGTGGGAGCCGGAGCAAACAGGAATGACATTATTGTAATTCCTGCAATATCACGGCTCCCATCCCAAATCCCGCTCCTTGCATCATCCTTCCCTTTCCCTGCTCCCAGGTCTTTATGTATTCATCCCATGGATACCAGGGAACAGGAGGAAAAGAGAATTTCCTCCCTTTTTCCTTCCTTTTCCCTCCCTTTTCCTTCCTTTTCCTCCCTTTTTCTTCATTTCCCTCCCTTTTCCTTTCCTTTTCCCTCCCTTTTTCCTCCCTCTCTTCCCACAGCCTCTGGAATTTCCCAGCGTTTGGGCAAACTCAAACCCCACTGAAATTCCAGGCTTTTTTAATATCTTTTTAGGGAAGCATTCTCGAATTTCCCCAGCAGATCCTGCCTCGTTGTAAGAATCCACAGCAGCAATTCCCGGCACATTCCCAGCCGTGGGATACGTGGAATTGATATCCGGAAAAGTCAGGCCCATTGGAAGAACCAGGATCATCCAATCCCTAAAATCCTGCCCTTCCCACTGCTCTGGGAACAGGGAACAACCCCCGGCCAGGAAAAGATGGATTCGCTGCTTTTTTAGGGAATTCCGGCTTCTTCCAGGATATTCCCGGCTTTCCTTTGGGGTTTATCCTTCTCCTCGTCCCTCCAGCTGCTCCAATTCTGGAAACCAACAGCAAATTCCTGGTTTTTCCGTGGGATCAGCCAGCTCACGGAGGATTCCACAGGGATGGGATCCATCCCTCGCCTTCCTTCTTCCCACCGGGATCAGCTTTGTGGCTTGCAGGAACCGCATCCCGGGGAATCAAAAGCTGGGGAACTGCCGCCCTTCCCGACCCTCCGGCAGAGAATGAGCACTGGGATACAGGAGGAAAACACTCCCGGAGCTGCCTTCCACGGGAAATCCAAAAGGACGGCGCTTCCTGAGGGACACGGGGATTCTGGGAAGGGATTGGGAGCGCCGGGACATTCCCTCGGGAATGCTGCCTCCAGCGCAGTGTGCACCGGGGAATTCTTTCCCGCCCTGCTGATGCCGAGCAGGAAAAGCTGGATTTAAGGGAAAATCACTCCCGGAAAAGCGGGAAAACCGTGGAAGGAGACAACTGGGAGCTGCCGCCAGCAAAAGGAATGGTTTTTCCATGTTTTCCAGCGGTTTTCCAGCTGTTTGCAGATGGGTGGAGGTGCCGGAATTTGGGAAGCGGCGGGGGGGAGGGGGGTTCCTCATGGGATGAGCCGCTGGGATTCCCGGGAAAAGCCTCTCCTCCCCCCGGGAGCGATCCAGGGTGCGAGAATGGCTGGAAAGGGGGGGAATCCATGGATTTGAGGGGGAAAACAAAGCAGTGCCCGAATAAAAAGAAGGAGCAGCTTCCCAGAGCGGGAAATCCAAGGTTTCCAGGTGTTCCAGCCCATCCCTGTTCCCATCTCCCTGATTTCCTCCCTCTGGAGCTGCTCCAGCTTTTCTGTTTCTGGCCTCCATTCATCCCCGGGCGGCTTTCCATAAAAATTCCCGGTGCCTCCAACCCGGCAGCCGGGAAAACCTCCAGGAGCCCATAGGAAGCGGCAAAGCCTCCGGATCCGGCGCTCCAAAATTCTTAGGGAATGAGGGAGTGGGGAGGTGACGTCAGCCTGGATTTCGGGTGGATAATGCATCCCTCTGTCCCGGCTCCCTCCTGCTCTTCCCAAAAACTCCCCGGAGCAAAGGCGCCACGGCCACAGCGGGAGAAACCTGGGAATATCCGGGGGTTTCGCATCCTTTCCTTCATTCCCAGTATTCCCTGCTCCCAGTTCTTCCCCTTCCCGTCAGTTCTGGGATACAGAGCACCCATCAAAGAGATCCACACCTTATTCCCAGCCCACATTTCCGTGGAATTTGCTTCCCAGGGATCCTTTGGCCGCTGCCTCTCCCCAGTGAACATCCAAGCTCACCCGCTGCCGTGGGATGCAGCGGGATTTAGGCAAATTCCAGGCGCTGTTTCTGTATTAACCGGGATTTCTCATCCCTCCAAGCCCGGGGGGAATTTTTCCAGCAGATTTATGGAGAAGAGCCAGAGGGAATTGCCTCATCATCCCAAAATTCCCTGGGAGCTGAGGATCCTTGTGGCTGGGATCAGACCAGAGCAGGGACAAGGATGATTTGTGGAATTCCTCCCCTCTCCATCTGCAGCTTCCAAGGTTTGGGATGCTGTGGGATTCAGGGAGTTCTTCCCTTTGCTGGAGCTGGGATAAATCCATGCTTCTGGCACAGAAGCATCTTCCCATAAGGAATATTCCTGTGAGAATATTCCTGCCAATTCCCAGGACTGGGGAGGATTCCTGCTGCCTCTGCCCCTTCCCTGCTTCCTCAGGGGAATTCTCGGGAATTCCCTGCCAGGAAATCCAAGATTTGGGAACGGGCACAAACCCCAGCACTGTGGCAGCAAAGCTCGGGAATGAGGGATTTGGGAAGGGAAAGACAGGACGCAGCTGGAGCATCCCACATCCCAAATCCCACCCGTGCCACGTCTCCCATCCCACGGGAAGGATCGGGAAGAGCCGCCGGAGCTTCCCAGTGTTCCTTGGCCACGGCCCCATCCCAAAGCCGGGCCGGATCCGCTCCCTATCCCACTCCAAAATCCCGGGATCCCCAAGCTTTGGGACACCACGGCGATCCCCCATCCCTGCATCCCGCTGCCCCATCCCAGTGGGAATTTTTCGGCGGAGCAGACACTGGAGCATTGAGCGGGGCCTGGAATGTGCCAGCGGTGCCAGAGCCCAGGAGCTCCCGGGAAAAGCGCCAGGCCGGGAATAAGGAACTCCAGTGTGGATCCCAGACTGGATAAACACATCCCAGCTCCCACCTGGCAGCGGGAATGAGGCCCTGACCTCCGGCTCCACTTCCCGCCGGGATAACGCCGCCTCCTCTCCCGCCGGGAAAGGGAAACGCAGGCTTTTACATGGAATCCAGCTTTTCCAGGGGGAAAACACCCCGAGGAGCAGCCATGGATCCGTGGAAGTGACGTCCAGGATCCAAATGCCATCAAAATTCCAGGTTTTCCTGATTTTTTGGGGGGATATTCACTTTAGAAATTCCCAGAGTAGATAAATCCCATTTTTGATCTCCCTTATCATTCATACCGGCATTCTCCCAAAATATTTCCCCAGTATATTAGTAAATGACACAGGAATTTTTGGGAATTCCTTTACTTCCCCCAAAAATTCCTGATTTTATTTTATTTTTTTCTTCCCCAGGAGGGAGGAGAAATTCCGAGAAATTTTCCTCCGAGTTAAGAGGGGGAAAAAGTTTGGGAAGTCTCCAGTTCTTTTCCTGGAAAACGAGGTCTGATTTTGGCCAAGAACCTGATCCCGATCCAGGTTTTCCCGCATTTCCCCCCAAAAATTGGTGTTTTGGGAGGGAAAAAGATTCCAAAATTGGCTTTTCTGGAATTTGGGAAGGATCCCATTCCCACAGTTCTTGTCTTTCCTGGGAATGACTTGGAAGTTTTAATCAGCGTTAACAAATTCCAAAGCCTAAGGATCTGACGCGTACAAGCATCCCAAATCCCGGGATTTGGAGGCTCCCAGGAGAGGGCAGCAAACCTCCACGTTTCGAGCCTTCCTCGGGAAAATCGGAAAGGAGAGGGGGGGAGGAGGCGGGGAAATTTGGGAGCAGCCCATGGAAGTGGGGCTGGAATTCGGCGTCCTTTAGGATCCCTTCCAAATATCCTGGGATTGCGGGGAATCCACGGATTCCGAATTGCTGGAGGCTCAGGGAAGATCCGAGGGGTGGGAGAGGGATTCCATGGGGGATTTACCTGGAAAAGGGGAGCGGGACCCTTTAACTGTGAATTCCTCCAGGAAAATACCACCTGAGGAGCCCCTGGAACACTTTAACTGGGAATTCCTCCAGGAAAATCCCACCCCATCCAGAGCTTCGCGAATTCCCAGCATCCACAGGCTCCTCTCCTCTTTTCCCACTTTTTCCCACGAGTCCTTGGCGCGGATTTGGGATCCAGCCCCGGGGCTCCCTGGACAGGGATAATGGGAAGAAAGCGGAAAACGACCTGGATTCCGGGATAAGGAGAGCTGAACAATTCCCTCGGACACCGGGAAAACCACACCCCGCTAAATCCCAGGACCGTTTCCTTGGAATTCCTTGACTCAGAGGCTCCCTACAAACCCCAGACCTTAAAATCCCCAAACTGCTGATCCCAAGATCCACAGATTTCCTTGGGATGCGCCGAGAAAATCCCACTTTTCCCTGGGCATCAGAGCAGGCTCCGAGGTTGGGATCTGGGGCAGCTGCTGAGGGTGGGATTGAGGAGAATCCCAGGATTTTTAGGAGCTGGGCTCCGTGCGGGTCCCTTCCCACTGGGGGTATCCCAGGATTCTATGGATGCTCCTGGAATGGGAAGAAAGCCAAAGCTTCCTAACCAGAGGCTCGGACCACCTGGAACTGTCCCCCCTTTGGAGCCACGGTTATTCCTGCTCCTCCAGAGCCAGAGTTTTCCAGGGAATTCTGGGATCCCCGCACGGCTCCAATCCACGGAGGCGTTTCCTCCTTTCCAGTAAGGGAGCCTTGAAGGGTTTCCTGTTGCTCCGGGAGGTGGAGGGGGCCCATGGAATCCGCAGTTGCTTCCATTGTTTAATTCCATGTTTTCCGGTCTCCGGCTGCAACGGGAATGCCCGGAGCTCCTGGGCTGGCAGCCGGGAATTTCTGTGGCGGCACAGCGGGATCCCGGTGTCCTTTTTCCGGCTGGAACACCCCATGGAATTGGGGCTGGGGAGCTGTGGGCGCGGGCATTCCCTGGATCCCGGATATTCTCAGCGGGATGGGTGCCAGCTGCGCCATTAACAACGGTCACGGATTTAAGCAGCGAGGAGAAAATCCACCTGTTTTCCCAGGATTCCCGAGCCCATTCCCAGGAATATCAGGTGGATGTTTATCCCTGTTCCCGTCCCGGCAATCAGGCCCCAAATGGGCTCATTCAGCCGGCTCCAAATGCCCAAAAATTCCCAGTGCTGTGATTTTGGGATGACTGAGGCAAGTCTGCTCCACCATTTCCCAGCCAGGTTTGGGATAAATCAGATGAGGGAGCCGGGAATGTTGGAAAAAAGGAGGATCTGGGAGGATCTCGTTCCCTACGATTCCCTGACAGAAACTGGGAGGGAATTAGGCTCTGCTCCCAGGGAATAAAAGACGGGGTAAGAGTGAACGGCCTCAGGAGAGGGTTAGCTTGGGTATCGGGAAAATTCCTCTCCCAAGGCAGTGGCGGAATCCCTATTCCAGGAGGGATTTAAATCCGTGTGGATGTGGCACTTGGGGACCTGGATCAGTGCTGGATTAACATTGGATTCCATGATTTTAGGGGGCTTTTCCAACTTCTGTGATTCCATGATTCCATTACTCTTTGATTCCATGATTCCACAATTCTATGATTCCATGACCTGGGCTGAGCTGCTGCCAGGGATTTCTTGGCACAAAGACTCCCTGGATCCCTCTCATCCAAAAAAAACCCAGCCCACCCCAAACCGAGGACCTGATTAAAATTAATCCCCAATAGATGGAATTTCCTCCCATTTTTACACTCCCAGTTCCAGCGCAGGCTCCGATTTGGGACGGAATTCCCGGTGGGTTTGGATGTGGGGCCAGGCCGGGCTGGCCCTCGCCTCTCCATGCCCGGAATCCCGGGTTGCGGTGCCGCAGGGAAGGGGATCCAGCGGGAAGGATCCGGGGGCCCTGCAGCCCTGGGAATGAGCGCAGGGGAGGCGGGAATGCGCGGCAGGAATGCGGGATGAGGGATGCGTTGCCAAGGCAACCATTCCTCTTCCATCTCCTGCCTCCCCCCCGGAGCCGCGGGGGGATGCGAGGGCGGGGTGCGGGATGCGGGATTCGGGATTCGGGATCCGGGAGGGGGGGGGATCGGGCTGCGGATCCCGCCCTCCGCAGCGCCGGGAAGGAGCCGCTGGAGCGGGAATGCTCCGTCCGGGAGCCGCAGGACAGCGCAGCCCGGCGGGAGGAGGGCGGAGGGCGCTGCGCCGTTTTTCAGCGGAAAGCCTGGAGCAGAAAGTTGCGCCGCGTTCGTTTTTCCGGGGAAAGCCGATGCCTGCGGCGTAGGGATGCGGGAGAGGGGGAAGGTCCCACGCGTCCATCCCTGCTCCGTCTTTCGCTTTAAAAGGTCCGGATCTTCCCGGTCATCTGATCCAGGTCAAGCAGGACTTTCCGTCGGCGGCGGATCCCACCGGAGCATCTTCCCACAGCGGCTGCTTCCCCCCAGCAGGGAGGCCTGAGGCTCCTTCCATCCCTGGATTACCGAGAGGTAAAATATTCCTGGCTCGCTTTCTCCTTGGCAGGGTGAATGAAATCCTGGGATTTGCGGGGGCTCCTTAAGGTGGATGGGGTTGATTTCCAGGCCAGGTTGGGATTGATTCCCAGGCCAGGTTGGGATTGATTGCCAGGCCAGGTTGGGATTGACTCCCAGGCCAGGTTGGGATTGATTTCCAGGCCAGGTTGGGATTGACTCCCAGGACATGTTGGGATTGACTCCCTGGCCAGGTTGGGATTGATTCCCAGGCCAGGTTGGGATTGATTCCTAGGCCAGGTTGGGATTGACTCCCAGGATATGCTGGGATGGATTTCCAGACTGGTTTGGGATTGACTCACAGGCCAGGCTGGCATTGAGTCCAGGGCCAGGTTGGGATTGATTTCCGGGACATGTTGGGATTGACTCCCAGGCCGAGTTGGGACTGACTCCCAGGACATGTTGGGATTGATTTCCAGGCCGAGTTGGGACTGACTCCCAGGACATGTTGGGATTGATTTCCAGGCCAGGTTGGGATTGACTCCCAGGACATGTTGGGATTGACTCCCTGGCCAGGTTGGGATTGATTCCCAGGCCAGGTTGGGATTGATTCCTAGGCCAGGTTGGGATTGACTCCCAGGATATGCTGGGATGGATTTCCAGACTGGTTTGGGATTGACTCACAGGCCAGGCTGGCATTGAGTCCAGGGCCAGGTTGGGATTGATTTCCGGGACATGTTGGGATTGACTCCCAGGCCGAGTTGGGACTGACTCCCAGGACATGTTGGGATTGACTCCCAGGCCGAGTTGGGACTGACTCCCAGGACATGTTGGGATTGATTTCCAGGCCAGGTTGGGATTGACTCCCAGGACATGTTGGGATTGACTCCCAGGCCGGGTTGGGCTTGGTTCCTAGGCCAGGTTGGGATTGACTCCCAGGATATGCTGGGATGGATTTCCAGACTGGTTTGGGATTGACTCACAGGCCAGGCTGGCATTGAGTCCAGGGCCAGGTTGGGATTGATTTCCGGGACATGTTGGGATTGACTCCCAGGCCGAGTTGGGACTGACTCCCAGGACATGTTGGGATTGACTCCCAGGCCGAGTTGGGACTGACTCCCAGGACATGTTGGGATTGATTCCCAGGCCAGGTTGGGATTGACTCCCAGGCCAGTTTGGGATTGACTCCCAGGCCAGGTTGGGATTGGTTCCCAGGCCAGGTTGGGATTCCCAGGCCATCCCACCTGGTTTGAGGAGCCCCAGGCGGGGTTAATTCCCATCCCACCCTACAGCCCCTGAGATCCCAAAAAAACTGGGATGCTTGGACCTGAGGAAGGGCGTGGACGTGTCCAGGCAGGGAGGCGGTGGATGGAGGGAGTCGTGGGGTGGTGGATGGGGCTCCCCAGTCCCAGGGCAGTGTGCGGGGACCGGGATTTCCGCTCCCCGCGGCCCTCACCGCTGTGCCCTGCCCTGCAGGTCGATCCCATTCCCGGTGCTCTCCCGCCCATTGATCCCCTCCCG
>VXAZ01007017.1:123413-148952 GCA_013399875.1 Gymnorhina tibicen
GGCCGGCCCAGCGGGCGGCGGCCAGCAGCTCCCGCAGCCGCGCGGCCTCGCGGGCGCTGCCCACCGCCGCCAGGTTGCCCCCGTCCCGCCGGCAGCGCTCCTGGGCGTCCTTCCCGTCGCTCTCCTCCCGGTGCAGCGTGTAGCAGGCGCTGTCGGCGCACAGCACCTCCGCCTCCTCGCCCCCGCGGGCCCGCGCCAGCAGCGGCAGCAGCAGCAGGAGCGGCCGGAGCGTGGCCATGCCGTCGGGCGAGCGGGCGAGCGGGCCAGAGGACGAGCGGCGGGCGGCGCTCACATGCCGGCGTCCCGCCGAGCTCTCCCGAGACACATCCTGTGCTCCCGGCTTTCTCTATTTATCACCGGAGGCCGCGGCTTCCTGTAGCGGGGAGCCGGCTCGCTGGGCTCCCTGGCTTCCCTTTCCCGCCGGCTCCTCGCTCGCATCCCAAAGTTTCGGGATAAAAAACCCACGCCGCGTTCCTGCTTTTTTTTTTCTTTTTTGTGCTGTTCCCGTGTTTTGTTTTTTTCCCTTCTCCCAAGAATTTGATTTATTCCCTCCGGCGGCGGAGCTTTCCGAGCCCTAAAAGGGGCCGGGAGTTTTTCGGCACGTGTTGCTAAAAGGGGAAGGAAAACATCGCGGCTCAAAAGCCGTGGGATCCGCGGATCTCGGCCTCAGAAAACCGGGGAATATTCGGCCGCGCACGCGCGGAGATTCCAGCGCATTTTTCCCCTTTCCTTAAATAGATGGAAGAGCTCCGAAATAGGAGCTGGGCCGTGGGAAGGTCCTGGGAATACCGGGATGGAGCCAAGCTCGGCCGGGCTCCGCTGCCGCCCCGGGCACGGCGCTGTCCCGTCATTCCACGGATGAGGATTCCCCACAGAATTCCAGGTTTGGGCTGGGAAAGCTCATCCGTGAGCAGGGCAGGGACAATCCCACCGGATCGGATTGCTCCAGGCCCTGATGCCGGGATGCTCCGCGGTGACAGCTGGGCTGATCCCAGTTCCCTCCCTGCATTCCCAGGATCTCTCCTGGCGCTTCCCTCTGGCAGCGGCAACTTCAGGATTTAACCCCGGGAGTCTGGGGAATCTTGTCCCTCATAGCACAGCCATGGATCCACTGCCCAAATTCCAGGATTTGTGGGATTGGGTGGGTTTGGAATTCCTGTGATCCAACAGAGAAATGAAAACCGAGAATCTCCTCCTTTCCTTCCCTCCTAAACAAAAACGCTGCCAGAAATCCCGATAAAAACTGTGGATCATTCCCAGACCTGCCCATGTACAGCATTCCTGGGAAAGCCCTGGCCACTGGGAAATCTTCTGGAATTTCCCATCCGAGTGAAGGTTCAGGGATCCACAGCCAGCGTCCCGAATCCGGAGCGTTTTGGGGCAACAACTTCCCCAAAAAGAACCCCAAAAACCTGGGAGGGAGAAACCCCACCTGGATGCTGTTTCTAATCGGATTTATCCAGAATTCCAGAAACGGAGGGAATTGTTTTGGACTTGGAATAAGAGAGCTCAGCACAAAAGCAATTCCCTGCTGCCAGGAAAAACATGGATCATGATTTGTCTTCCCAGTTGATCCCACAAAATCCCAACCTACAACTTCTTTCCACAACCCAAACTGGCATTTTTTTATCCAATCAAGTTTTCCTGGAGAAAAAGCGGGAATTTCTAACTACAGCTCCTCTGGATATTCCCAAACCGGGAAGAACCCCCAAATATTTAAATGTCATTTAAATATTAAAAGTAATTCCAGGATAATTAAGGAATTGGTGGGAATGTTCTTTATTAGGATACGCAGGAAGCCCAGTCGGGAATCCTGGCCCAGGGAAGTACTTCTTGGAATATTCATGGAATATTTGCAAAAATAAAGCTAAAAACCTTTTCCCAGTGGCTCTGTTTTATTTTTTTCCAGAAAAAAAAAAAACTGGAATATCCCTGTTTCCAGGAGTTTCATAGGATAGGAAAGCTCCCTCCCATCACTTTTAGGGAGATCTCCATGTTCCAAGTTTATGTGGGAATATTTCTGGGAAATTTTGGTGCTGCTCTGATTTTTATGAAGTGTTCCACACTCCTTCAGTTTTCTTGGATGTTCCCATTGAAAATCCAAGTCCTGGCTCCGAACTTTAAAAGGATTTTCTTTCCCAACCCCTCCCTCGGCTGAACACATCCAGAATCCCCCCCCCGTTTTCCATAAGAATCCCATCCCAGCGATCTCCTGGAGAGCGGAATATCCCGCCGAAGGGAATATCCCGTAGGATTAATTAAAACCAATTAAAAAAAAAATCGGGAATGGGTGAAAAAGAAGGAATTGGTTTTAAAACGTTGCTGTTAAAAAAAAAAAAAAAAGAAAGAAAAGGGGGTGGGGNGAGATCCCACCTGGAATTCTGCATCCAGCTCAGGAAGGACGTGGGGCTGTTGGAGCAAATCCAGAGGAGGCACCAGGATAGTCAGAGGGATGGAGCAGCTCCACTGGCAGGAAAACCTGGGAGAATTGGGATTGCTCAGCCTGGAAAAGCTTTAGGATGATCCAGCTGTGGCATTCCAGGAGCTGAAGGAGCCAAGAAAAACAGGGAGAGATTATTTCCAAGGGATGGCGTGACAGGAGAAGGGGAATGGCTTCCCACTGCCAGGGAGCAGGTTTGGATGGAATGTCAGGAATAAATCCTTCCCTGGGAGGGTGGGGAGGCCCTGGCACAGATTCCCAGAGAAGCTGTGGCTGCTCCATCCCTGGAAGTGTCCAAGGCCAGCTTAGAGCACCCCGGGATAGTGGGAAGTGTCCCTGCCCGTGGAATGAGACGAGGAGTTAAGAACCCTTCCAACTGAAGCCATTCCATGATTTTTTCCTGGAGCGGCTGAACGCCCACCTGGATGGAAAAGAGGAAATGAAGGAGCAGTTACCATCCCAAATATCCCGTTCCTTCCAGGCAGCTCCCTCCTTTCCGTGGAATGAGGGACTTTATTCCTTGGAGCCCGGATTCCAGGCTGGCATTTTCCATCCTTCCCTGCCTTTATCTGCTTTTCTTGTTCATGTTTTCCCAACATTGGAGCAAATTCCAGGCTAAAGCTGGAGCAGGAGGGAACAGCCTGGAGCAACCTGGAGGGAACAACCTGGAGGGAACAACCTGGAGCAGATCCAGGAATTCCGTATCCCTCTGGATAAAATCCAAGCTGAAATTCCAGGAGCTCCGTGGGGTCTCTGCCGGGTGGGAGGGAGCTGCTCCGGGGGTTTTGAGCAGCTCCGAGGATTCCGTTGGATGTCAAGTCAGGACGCAATCCCTGAGTTTTGTCCCGTATCTCCAGCCCACTTTGTGTTTGGAGCCAGGAATTCCATTTCCATTTCCATTTCCATTTCCATTTCCATTTCCATTTCCATTTCCATTTCCATTTCCATTTCCATTTCCATTTGGAAGCGGTCCCTGGGATTCCAGGGAGGAGAAATCCCACTGGACCCCAGCAGATCCATGCCTGGAAATTCCTTTGGGATACAAGTGGGGCACTCTTCCCAAACACTGTCCTCCTGGAAGTGGAAGGGCTGGAATATTAGGCTGGGTAGCAGCTGGAGAAGTGGGAATCATGGCTCTGGAAGCCTTCCATCCAAGAAGGAAAAGCTCCTCAGATCCCCATGGGAACAGGACAATCATCCTGGGGAAAATCCTCATCCAAAGGGATTTGTTCCCTCTCCCTTTGTTATCCAAGGGATTTTTTATTACCCTTGAATTTTTCCATGTGTTCAGAGCCTTGGAATTGCTGCCTGGATGTCCTGGGTGGTCCAGGGCGAGAATGCGGAGCAGGAACAACCTCTCCTCCAGATGGAGAAAACAGGGAATTCAGAGGCTTCCACGGGGATGGATCACTCCTCCCACCGGGATATTCTCCAGGGAATATTTGCGGGGGAGTTCTGGAATAGCAGAGGGAGGTGAAGGAGAGGATGGAATTAAATCCCAGCCCACATTCCCTGCTTTTCATTCCAGTGGGAGATTTCAGGACATGAATGCTGGAATGCCACCAGGACACCTGGAAAGTGCACACACCAATAAATCCTGGGATTTCTCCCAACAGTCCAGCCCATCCGGAGGGGCTGCGCTGGGATTCGGAGCCTGGAGCAGCCGGAGTGGGGGAAATGCTGCAGCTCTGCACAGTTCCCTGTTATTCCCAAATTTCTTGGATCCAGGACGAGCCATTCGGGAATTTGGCAGAGCTCCTTCTGTTGCTGAGGGAATTCCAACCCAGCTCCCCAGGCAGGGATTCCCTAAGGAAAGGAAAATTGGGAAAATTTCCACCCCAAAATACAAACACGATGGAGAATGCCCAAAGGATGGGAAATTCCGGTGTGGTTTTTCCCGGGATTTGGGCGTCTGTCCCTTGTGGGAAGCCGGAGGCAAAAGGGAGGGAACATTTTTAGGATATGTGGGAGCCTTTTTTTGGCATAAATTGGAATTTTCCATGGGCATTCCTGCTTTTAGCTCATCCCATTTGGTAGCAGGATCGGTGGTTTTCCAGGTGAAATAATTAAGGAATCACGAATCAATAATTAAAATGTAACAATTAACAATTAACAATTAATAACTAATAAATGGGAGCATGCCCACAGGCAGCTGCTGCCTGAATAAATGTGGAATTACCACGGGAAGGAAGCATTCCAGGGGATCCATGAGGAGTTGCTTCCCTCCTTTTTCCCCCTCTGTTTCACACAGTGCTTTCCATGGAAAACAGGTTTTCCCTGCCCACAGGAGCTGTGGGGAACAGGATTCCCTATTTCCACCTAAAACCGGGATCAGGGCATCCAAGGCGATCCTCTGATTCCCATGTGGTGACAAAGGGAGAATCCCAAAGGAAGCGCTTTCAGATCCAGCCTCGTGATCCCAGGAATGGGGATAGGCGGGTCTGGAAAAGGCTCCAGGATCCGGGATGGAGGAATTGGGCAATCCCGTTTTCCTTCGGGATGTTTAGGACATCACACACATGGATCAAGGAAGGTGTATCCGTACATCCATGGGGTTTTTTCCGGGAGCAGAGGCCGGGAAGTGCTGGGCTCCGGTATTAAATACGGATTTTTTTCCCCTTGGAATGTTTGCTCATCCCACAGAATTCCCCGGTTGTTTTCCCTCCCCTTCCTCTTGGAACTCCTTCGTTTGTGGCGCGACCCAAACTTCCAATCCTTCCCAAATTCCCACAAGCAGCCAAATCCAAGGATGAGGTTAAAGTGGGATCTCGCTCCGGCTGCTCCAGCTCCACCTCGCGCGGAGCCAGTCAGGATCTGCTGCCATTCCCAAATGTTATTCCCAGCCGGAGGGGCTGGGAGGGCCGGGAATGACTCAGCCCTGGCACAGTCCCAGCGTTTCCAACACCTCCCAGCTGGACTGATCCCTGTTTTCCCACTTCCCAGGTTTTTTTTATCCCGGCCCAGCCCAGCTGCGCCCGATCGCTTTTCCCGCCGGTGTACAGAATCCCGGGAAGGAGGCGGTGCTGGAATGAGAAGGGAAAGGCAGCGCTGGAATCATTCCAGAGGCTCGGGAAGCGCCGGGCGATACCCGGGCAGGGCGGCAACGACTGGAAGGAAAAGCGGGGTGGGGTTTTCCAGAGGGACCGGCCGCTCCTCCAGACCCTTCCCAGCTTTCCCGGGGTCATCGCAGCGCCGCGGGATGGGCTTGGAGAGAGGGACAAAGGGGAAGAGATCCCAAAAACAGCTGGGATGTGGCTCCACAAAGCAGGAAATCCAACCCTGATAACGAATTCCTTGTTTTCCAAAGAGGTGGGAATGAGATGGGCTTTGAGGTTATTCTCAACCCAGCCCAGCCTTGGATTATTTGTTCTCCTGATCCTGATCTTCCCAGAATCCTCTCCCCCGAGATGATCCCGTTTGGAATGTGGGATCCCTTTGCTGGATCATGTGGGGGAGCAAATTCCATTTAAAAAAAAGAAGGGGGATTTATAAATGTTGGCATCCACTGGGAATTCCGGAGCCCCCCACATTGGGATGAGGCCGCTCCAGCCCCACTCCCCGTCCAAGGAGGGATCCCAAAATTCAAAAAGGGAGAGGAGCCGAAAGTTCAAGAATTCCTTGAAAAGAAAATCTGGCAGGAAAATGGCTGGAAGCACATGGGAACATGGAGCTCATTCCCGGCAGGAGCTGATCCCAGCAATCCCAGCCCGGATTGCTCCCGCCAGGAGCGGCACCATTCCTGCTTCCCACCCTGGGCTCTTCTCCAGGTTCTTCCCTTCTATCCAGCGAATCTTCGTCCTTGGAGAGGAGGAGGAGGGATGGATTCTGGGAAGGCCTTGGATTCGCCCCGGGAATGGGGCAGCACTCGAGATTCCAGGGATAGGAGGGGAATCCTGAGGGAAAATCGTCCGGTTTCCTTCCTGCCCATGGAGTTTTTGGCTGGGAGGGGAGAAAAACGCGACGTTCCCATGGGAATTTTATTGCTGGATTGGAAGATTATCCCAGATCCCTCTGTGTCCCCACTGGATGCTGACTCTGGCTGTGTTTTCCAACTGGGAATTCTCAGTTCCATATTTTCCCCCTTTTTCCCATTCCTCTGCAAATTCAGAAGGAATTTCTGGGGTTCCACCACTTCCGGGATGTGCTCCCGCAGGGAATCGGATGCTTTGGATCGGGAGCAACTCCCCAGGCAGGTTTGACTCAGCTCCCACCATTTGTGTGAACAGAAGGATTGAAAATCCATGGAAAACGGGAGGGAAGAAAAGCCCTGTGCTGTTCCCAGCTGTCATTCCAACAATTCCAGGGTTTGGATTGGGAAAAACACCAAAAATCCCCTTTTTTTTTTCATGGAAAAGATTCCCAGTCCTGGTGGGATTCCCAGAGCAGTTCCAAGCTTTCCTTTTCCGTGTTGCTCCAAGTGTTCTTCCCGTTGGATTTGTCCAGTTTAACTGTTTTCCCTCTTCCCGCTCCTGTTTATCCAAGGAAATGGGGCTGCTCAGGAATTCAATGGGAGGAAGGCAGGAGCTGCTGGCTCCACATCCGGGGGCTGCCGGGGGGATCCGGAGCTGCTTCCCTACTTTTTCATGGGATGGGGGAATAAACCCGGCTCAGCTGGGATTCTCCCATCACCTCCACTGGAAAACCGATGGAGGCCTTGGAAAAAGTTATGGGATTGGGAAGTCTGGGAAAGGGGGAAAGCCAAAAGAAGCTCAAAAATTCCTGGGAAAAGTCAAGACAGGTTTTGATTCCTTGCTGAGACTCTGGGAAGAAGAAAATCCCACCCTTTTTGGGGCATTCCCAGGATTTCGGGTTTTCCTGGAACAGGACGGCCTTTGCTCCATGCTGGTGATTTATGTGGGAATCAATCCCTGCTCCTGGCCCTGGGATATCTGGAGTTCCTGAGCTGGGAAGTTGGGAAGTGGCTGGGATTCAATCCCAAATGTGCTCCCAATCCCTGCGGCTTTGGGATGGGGCTCAGTGGGACAGGGAAATGTCCCCAGATCTTCCCAGAATCCCAGAATTCCAGAATGGAATCTGGCCAGGGAAACGTCCCCAAATCTTCCCAGAATCCCAGACTGGATTCCAACCAGGGAACTGTCCCCAAGTCATCCCAGAATCCCAGACTGGAATCCAGCCTGGGGCAGCACCTGCAGCTCCCTTTGGATTCGCTCCGTAAGAACTGAGGCTTAACAGAATTTAGGGATCAAATCCCCGCCTTAAGCCTGGCTTTACAGCCCATCCCAAGGTTTTCTTGGAGCCGCTTTGGGAAGCCTGGGGCATCGCTCCATGGCCAAGGTGACGGCGGAGCGGGGCACGGACCCCGGCGGGATTTGTCCGGGAAGCTCGGCACTCCCAGCACAATGCCCCATTTCCTGCTGGGAGGGACCCGGCAAGGCAGGAAGGCATCAGCACTTTTCCAGAGGCTCCGAGTTCTTCCAGAGGCTCCGAGTGCTGCCTCCCTGCTCCCGGCTGCCAGCAGATGAATCCCACGATTTTTGCTGGAACTGCGCTGCTGTTAATCCCCACCTTGGATCCAGCCCTTGGATGTGCCGGAGCTCCTCACAACCTTCTGGATGAGCGCTCCATAAATAAAACTCGGGATTGTTGGGAATGTGGGCAATAAAGATAAGAGCCGGGCACAGTTTTCCGGAGGGAGTACGTGTCCCAAGGCTTTTCCCGCCTTATCGCGGCTCCACAGGAGCCGGGCGCCGCTGCCAAGGGATGGGCCGGAGCTGGAACTGCCTCCCCTGGAATTTCCCTGCCTCAGCAAGGAAAAGAGGGAATGCAGAGTCAAAACTCCCTGGGCTGCTGGGCAGGGAATCACAGCCAGGGGGAAATCTTCCCTTCATTCCACACCCTGCTCCAAGGCTTTTTTTTTTTTCCACCCCAAAACCAGGGAAGAAAGGCTTCCTTAGGGAATTGAAAGGGATTTTCCCTCTTTTCCAGCATTTTTTATCGGTGTTTCCATAGGATCCTCCTCCGTGCCATGGCTGCGGGTATCCACTGCTGGATTTGCCTATGGAAAGGGAATGGATGGAGCGCAGGGAATTGTGGGGCTTTGATGCAGCACTGGGAACATGGGAACAGCCACAAAAACCACGGATTAGGATCCGTCCTCCGGCTCCCGAGGTGGGATTTCAGCGGTTAATTATGGCCGAATTCCCACACTGGAAAGGAATCAGGGATCACGCTCCAGGTGCTCCCTCCCCTGCTGTAATTCCAAGGGTTTTAGCTTTCCCGGGAGCCAGCCCAGCTCTCCGGGTTATCTGTGGCTGCTTCCGGAGCATCCCTCTGGAATTTGGTGAAGGCCAGCGTGGAAATGGGAACAGCCCTGCGGAAAAGCACCTGGATCCTGCCATTGTTATCCCGAAAGGAGCGGCGGGAGAAGGGTGGGGAGGAACCAGGGATGCTCCGAGTGGCGCTGGTGTTTCCAAAGGGATAAAGTCCTTGGATTCTTGGACACCTGCAGGGCCGGGTCCCAGCTGGAGGCAGCCTTCCACTGACCTCACTGGGTAAACATTCCCTCCTCCCCGGTTTCGCTGGGAACGAGGCTCTGGATAGGCAGGATTGAAGGGAAAATCCGTGGCAAAAAACCGAGAGCCTGTTCCGAAAGGCTGAGACCGTTCCCAAACCCTCCTGGCATTTTCCCAGCTGAAATCCAAGCTGGATGCCTTCGGCTCCAGCAGGTCCAGGGTTCAAATTCCTCTTTTTTCCCAAGGAATGTGATGTGCCAAGGCCGAGCTTCCCATGAATCCCTCCTGCTGGAGCTGATTCATTTCCCTGGAAAACACCCCCGGTTTGGTGTGGTTTTCTCAAAATTCTCTGGAAAAGCCTTTTCAGGGATACCCTGACAGGGCAGCTGGAACTGGATAGAGCCGAGAGTATCCCTAGGAAAGCGGGAAGCATGAACTGGAAGTGGGGCAACTCGGAAAACAACGGGAATGTCATTCCCAGCCTGCAAAGAAGCAGAGGGAAAAGAGCCGGCAGGGATTTGATCCCAAAGAAATGGGATCACTTGGTTTATCACCGGCATTCTGGCTGCATCCGTGGCTCCTCTTCCCACTGCGTTTTCCTGGATGCGGGAATTCCCATCAGGACTTTTCCCTTTTAGTGGCACCTCGGCAGGATTGAAACCAGGACCAGCTCCGGGATTTTTACCAGGAAGAGATGGAAAAGCAGCATCCCCCGGCTCAGCCGACGGATTCAGGAATGTGCAGTGCTGGCACCGCCTTTCCCTGGAGCTTTTCCCTGCCTGATTTCCCAATCTTTGTTTCCAAATCCGCAGCATTCCAGACTGATCTCCTCTGGAACTCGGGCTATAAATTTCCCTGGCAGTTCTGGCTCCGGGCGGGAATGCTGGCAGGTGGGGAGCTCCCACCTGGATTTCAAAAGCCATTCCCTAAAGGCGGAGAATCCGCCCTATCCTGCCCTATCCCGGGAAGAATCAGAGCTGGACGTCCTGGGATTCTGAACTCTAGCTCCATCCAATGGGATTCCTTTCCTTTATCCAGGAATAAATATCCATTCGTCCAGCTCTGGAATTCCTGGCAATCGTTAAATGTCCCGGAGTAAAAGTAGACACTTTAACAGAGAGCTCGTGGCCTGAGGAAAAGTCATTCCCTCTGCTTTTCCAAAGGTTATCCGGCCATTCCCGGCCCTAGGGCTCCCTAGGAATATCAATTTTTTAATCCCAGTCAGGAAAATATTCCTTTTAAGGATGAGCGGTTGGTCCAGGAACACTTCTGGAGATGGATTTTTGCGTCTTTGAAGGGTTCCAAAAGCCACTCCTGAAATTAATCGGGATAATTATCAGGATCATTATTAAGGAGAAGCACAAAGCTGGGAAATTAGTGGTGGGAAAACTCCGCAAATCCTCCTCCTCTGCAAATCCCAATCCGCTCTTTTATCCCGGAGGCCGGCACGACCCTGAGCTCCACGTGGGCATCCAAGCCTCATTCCGCAGTTTTAAGCTTTTCTTGGAATTCCGGGCAGATTTTCATCCCCGATGGCTCTGACTGATCATCATTAAAATCTGGGAGACTGATCGATCCCAATGGAGCCGAGCTGGGATGTGGATAGAGCTGGAGAAAGGAGCAGCTCTGCCCATTCCCACTTCCCAGGAGATCCCAGCACCTCCCCACCATTCCCGTTCCCAACAATATCTCCCTTTGTTTCCTTTCCTTTTTATTATGGAATTAATGAATTCTTTCCCTTCCACAGGGCAAGGAGGGCTTGGGGGAAAAGCAAAACTCTGGGAAGAGTCCAAAAAGAACCAGTTTGGGAACTTCCAGCATGGAGCCTCCCTCCCCGCTCCTTCTCTGTGCCTAATGACCATGCTGGGAAGGAATACTGATGGATAAAACGGGATTAATTGGGATTTTAATGAGCTTGGACATTCGGCTTGGGATGAGTTCCCGATGTTCCGTCGGCTTCGCGGGGATGGGGATGGATCTCGGCATGGACCTTCTCCAAGCAGGAGAGCTGAAAGGAGAAAAGATGGAATAAAATGAAGGCAGATGGGAATTTCTTCCTGGAATGGGTTGTTAGCATTGGAATTGCTCAGGGAAGTTTGGAGCAATCCTGGAAGCAGTCCTGGAATGGGATGAAGGCAGATGGGAATTTCTTCCTGGAATGGGTTGTTAGCATTGGAATTGCTCAGGGAAGTTTGGAGCAATCCTGGAAGCAGTCCTGGAATGGGATGAAGGCAGATGGGAATTTCTTCACGGAATGGGTTGTCAGGCTTTGAAACAGCCCAGGGAGGTTTGGAATTCCCGTCCCTGGAGCTGCCCAAGGAAAGCCTGGACATGGCACTCCTGGGCTGGGTGACAGGTTGGACTCGACGATCCCGGAGGTCTTTTCCAAGCTCAATAATTCCATAGGATTCTGTGGCACTAAAGGCAACCTCCCGAGCTGCAGCTGGGGCCGAGCTTCCCCAGCACACCCCGGGATGACTCATCCCAAAATTCCCCAAAATATTTTGCCAGGTGTTTGTTTCTCCAGGCAGCTGCTCCTTCCATGTTCAGTCGTTCCTGGGCCAAGATTCCACACCCAATCTGGGACTGAAAAGGGCATTTTCTTATCCCTGCAGGAGCACCTGGAGGCAGGAATACTCCCCCTGAAAACACTGGGGCTCGGGCCACAGATATAAACCAAAATTCCTGGTTTTTCCCCAAATAATTTGGATTTGCCAACCATGGGGAGCACTCGTCACCGAGGAAAAATAATCACCAAGGGAAAAGTATTATTGCTGGGAAGGCAGACGTTTACCTTAAAAAAAACTGGGATAAGTCAACAGGTTTCATAGGAGGACGAGAAGTTTGGGATCTTGCAAGGGAACGCTGCTTTCTGGGGATCAGCGGAAAAACACGGCCAGCTGTTGGAAAAACACCGCTTAATCCGATGCACTTAGATTTATTTCCCTTGTACTTTTCCCTGGCGAACAGCTGGGATCAGCCGGAATTTGTCCGGAATCACCTCCATGAAATCAGCAGTCTTGGAACATCAGGAGCGTAAATCTGGCAGGAATTCCTTCTTTTCTTGCCATCGGGAGTAACTCTGGGGGTGGTTTTGCTGGGTTTCTGCTGGCGGGGAGCAAGGTGCTAATCTGGATTGATTCCCCGGCATTCCGTACAGCTTTATCACGGGATACTGAGCTGGAAGGGACCCCGTGGAGAAGAGGGGGAATAAAAAAAAGGGATTTTTCTCCCCCTCCCTGCCCCTACCCCCGCTTTTTGCTGATGGAATATTTGTTTTACGTAGAACTGGAACTAAACAGGAGGCAGCTCCTTTCCAAGCAGGAAAAGCACTCACATCCTGCCCTTTCGCCGGAGACTAAACATCATCCACCTGTTCTCCAGATCCCGGATGGAGAAACGGGACCCTTAGGGTACTCCGTAGCCCCCCCCCCAGACTCAACTATTTCAACCTCAACTATTCCAAAATCGGTTAAAAAACCATTTAAGTTTGGGCTTGGCCGGAAGAGTTAAGGAGTTAAAAATACATGGATCGGACCTTCAGTATTCCCTGGGATACGATAGGAAATCCTTTGCTTCCATAGGTAGCTCCAGGGTTTAGCAGGGGTTAAGGTTTCGGGGAGGAGAAGAAGAAGTTTGTGGAGTGCCAACAGCTTAGAGACGTGTGACAAACAAGCAAAGGAGCTGTGCCGGGGATTTATTTCGTGCCAGAAGGAAAACATCACAGATGCGCTCCCGGAATTTGGATTTCCATCGCCCTAACACGTCACTTGTCAGGAGCGCGGGGTCGGGATCGCAGGGAATTAACCCCAAAGCGGCCCCGCTCGCTCTTCCCCTGGACTTGCGGGAATGCATCCTATCACCAACGCCGCCACGCAGGAATGAGCTCCCGGGAAAAATGAGAGGGAACAACTGGAATTCACAGCCTGGAGCCAAAATCCTGGGCGCCTTCATGGCCGGAGCAGTGCTGAGCTGGCTCCGAGCTCGTTCCGGACAGACCTTCCCAAAATGGGGTCTTGACCTCGGTGGGAACCCTTCCAGTGAGTCCTGGATGTGTACCCAAATGTTGGCTCCCTAATCCAAGGGAACACGGAGGGGTGGAAAGGGCTTTTGGTTTGTTTATTTATTTTAATTTATTTAATTTATTTATTATTTCAGGATGTTTTATTTAATTTATTCATCGCCTTGATCCACTTTCCAGAGCTCCAAGCGTTCAGCCTGGAGAAGAGAAGCTTTGGGATGACCCAACTGAGGCATTCCAGGACCTGAAGGAGCTCCAAACACATGGAAAGAGACTACTCCCAAGGGATGAGATGAGGGAATTGTTTCCCCACTGAGGCAGGGCAGGGATAGATGGGATATTGGGAAGGAATTCTTCCCTGTGGGGGTGGGGAGGCCCTGGAATAGAATTCCCAGGGAAGCTGTGCTTGCCCCATCCCTGGAAGTGTCCGAGGCCAGGCTGGGCAGGGCTTGGAGCACCCTGGGATAGCGGAAGGCGTCCCACAGCAGGGGATGGGACTGGATGATCTTTAAGGTCCCTTCCAACCCAAACCATTCCATGATCTTGGAATTCAATGGTTGGACTCGATGATCTTAGTGGTCTTCTCCTATTCCCTCTTGGTTTGACCCAGTGCCCAGCAGGTTTTTCCCACCAGAACCTTGCTGGGAATCAAACCTTGCCGCTTTTTCAGGATTTGAAAAGTCTCCTTTTTCCCGACGAAACACACACGGACTTTCCTCGATTCCCGTGGTTTTCAAGTGACACCGGGATATTGGCAGCGTTCTGCCAGGATATCCAGGACTCCTGCTCCTTGAGACCGAACGTGAGCGGGAGAACCCGTGGGATGTTAGTTTTGTAGCACAGTCCCATGCCAGAAGTTCTTACGGAGAGCAGGAGGAGAGGCTGAGCAGAGCTCACTGCTGGCACACGGAGCTGCCGTGCTTCCCATCAGGATTTTCTCTGGGATTTGCATCCTTAGCCCACGCTGAAAGCTCTGTCCCTCTTTTGGGGATGATCCGGAGGTCTGCTCGGCTCCCGGCAAAAGGCTTTTGGAAGCCCTCCCTGCAGTGCCGTGGTCGACATCCATGGCCGCATTCCTCTGGATTAAAGGGATGAGCAGGGCTGCAGTCCGGGCCGCTCTTTCCGAAGTCTGCAGCATCCTCTGGTGGAGCCCTAAGGAAGGGATATCCCAGGGAAAACGCACCAGGACGTTTCCTTGGGGGCCCCCAGCTTTGCTGGGAAGAGCCAAAATCGCCCTGGGCCCGCTTCCCGCCGTGCGCCAGCAGGAAGGAGCCTGGGATTTGGGGACATCTCCATCCCTTGCTGTGCTGGAGACGTCCTGGCTGACCTCGAGCCACAGATGCCCAACGGATCGTGAGCAGAACCTGACTGGCAGAGCTGACTCCCAGCTTTTCCCCTTCTCCCGGTTTTAGTCACCACGATCAAAGCCCGAGATATTTCTCCACTCCCATCCAGAGGGAGTGCTTAGACAAAATCTGAGTTCCCAGGCTCTGATTCTTCCCCAGATTTTGCTGTTTTGGCTTGACAGGTTGCTCTGTTTCACCATCCCAGCACCTGGAATGCTTCACCCACTGCAGGACGCCCGGGATTGGCACCTTCCAAGGCTGCCTCCCACATGTTTCACCCCTCCTGCTGAAATTCCCAAATTAAGGATTGGGAAAGAGCAGCTATGATGCTCTTCCTTCTCTCTCCCCACAGGAGAGCCATGGAGAATTCCATGGGTTCTAGGGAGCCCCCTGAAGTGCATCCGAGTGCCCAGAACATCTGGAGAATCTCCTGAGGAACAGGACTGGGGACAGAGAGCGGCGCGAAATCCAGCCTTGGGAAAAATCCCTCCTGGGATGGACACACATATCCAGAAATTCCCTCCGTCCTTGTGGAATCCAGGCTAAATTGGCCAGGAGACTCCCAGCTCCTCTGGGTGAGAGCAGCTGAGCACGCCAGCTCTCCGGTAAAGGAAAAGCAAACACCATTCCCTCATGCGAAGGTACAGGAATATTATCCTGACATTTTCAATATGGATCACTCATACTGCTCCTCGTTCCTCCTGCTCCGAGAGCTGTGCCTGGACAATAGAAACATTCCTTGGCTACAAACAAAATAATCAGGATTGAAAACATGGATAACACAGACGTCTGCCTTTCCTGATTTTTTTTTTTTTATGAGGGAATTTATTTTACATTTCCTCAGGGAATTACAGCCGTCCAACATTTTTACAAGCTGTTAAAATGCGAAGATTAAAACCGGCACTTAAGCGGAAAAAAAACACTTCAAAGGAGGAATTTATCCTGGAAAAATATTGCAAGTGCTTGGCAGCCCGCTTTAAAATGATCTGATGCGATAAAAGACAAAAGGAATATGGGATCACCAGCGGGAAAGAGGGAGACCCTGTGCTTCTCCCAATCCCAGATTTACCCCAGAGCAGTTCAGCGCTTTACACTGGTTTCTACAAACGCCTCTCCCAACTCTGGCACAGATCTCCCGGTGCCCGCCTGAGTTATAAACACGTATTATAACACCGGGTTTCCGCATATATTAAAGCGAATGCTATGTATGTATAATGTTACAAGGTGGTTTTTGGTAACAAGGACTAACGCCTTTATTCCTGTTATTAGGGGTAGTAAAATAGCCGATGTGCTTACGGTAATTGAAGTGTCTGCTTGGTCGGATAACATGCAGTGAAGGTGCGATGAAGACGCCCTGGTACTGACATTCCGGCTATCAGCAGCCACCATGGACCAAGGCCCGAACTGGAGCTGATAACAAAAACGGGCCGAAACCACAACCAGAGAATACACGCACGCTCTAAGAAGGCGGGTGCCGGGAAGAGCCATGCTAAACAGTTCCTGGAACGTGTAGACTAGTTTGGAGGAAAAGTTTGAACACGCATAACTGTTTATGGATAGGCATGAGGGTGATGCAATAGGAAAGGTACTTAAAGGGTGTCCCTGCAATAGCAGGGGTGCTCCTGGCCGACAGCCAGGACGCCCAGTGCCCCACTTTTTGCTTTATTGTCTTTGTCCCCTGTTGTCCTTTATCAAAACTTTTAAATCTCAGCAGGAGAGTGAACCTCGTTTTTCACAGCACGGGCATCCCGGTATCCGCTTGGATATCCCGGTATCCTCACCGGGAGAGGCCGAGGAGCTGCCACAGCCAACTGGGCGGTGTTTAAAGCGCCCGAGGGGAACGCGTCACTGAGGTCATTCAACCTGACTGAACCCGGCTTTGTGAAAGCGCGAAAACAAACTGTTTTCAAAACGAGCCGTTTTGGGAGCGGTTTGGTTTTGTTCTTNGTTGGGCTGTTTTTGTTTTTTTTTTTTTTTTTTTTTTTTTTTTTTTTTTTTCGGATTCGAGTCGATTTAAGGCGGGGATTGGGGGTTTAAAAGGGTTGGTTTTTTTTCCCCAATCTTGTGGGAACGCCCTGCCCTCACTCAAAATGGCGGCGGCGCTGAGGCGCTGAGGCCGCGGCCGCCATGGCGCTTTCGGGCGGGAGCCGGCGGAGGCGAAGGCGGAGGCGGCGGGGTAAGCGCGGGCCTGGGCCGGGAGGGACCCTCGGGATGCAGCCCGGGAGCGGCGGGAATCACCCCCGGGAGCGGCGGGAGCGAGTCCGGCTGCTGCTGCCCCGGCGGGAGGCGATTCCCGGGTGCTGCCGCCTCAGGGAGCGCCCGCACAGGTGACTCCCTCACGGCCCCGCGCCCTGAGGAGCCTCCCGCTTTATGCCAAGCGCTGGGATAAACATTCCCCGCCTCTGCTTTCCTTGCAGCGCTGCCCGGATTTCTGCGCACAGATACAAAATCCTGTGGCTGCGCTGAAAAGCCAGGAGATGCTGTGCCAGGGGCACGAGGAGCAACGCGGAGCGGCGACATTCCCGTAGGATGGTGAGCGTCGGTGCTGTTCCAGCCTGGAATTCCTCGGGGGAGGAGCCTTTCCAGGGGTGTCCCGAAGGTAACGTGGTTAGGGAGACATCCAAGCGCTCTGTGTTTAAAAAAAAAACCCCAAACTTTAGGACTTTCGGAGGAATTTGGCCAGCAGTTTGCTCGAGGGAGAATGGAAATTCTCTGGAGCATAAATTGAGATTTTTTTTTTTTCTGGAGGATAAATGGAGATTTGGGCGGGGATACATGGAGATTTATTCTGAAGGAGAAATAGGGATGCTCTGGAGCATGAAGGGAGATGTTTAGGTGGATAAAATAGAAATTGTTCCGTCAGGTAAATGGAGATGCTCCAGAGGATAAACTGAGGGTTTTTAAAATTTTTTTCCCCTGGAATATAAATGGAGATTCTCTGAAGAGAATAAGTGGAAATTCTGTAGAGGATAAATTGAGATTTTATTTTTTTTTCGCCCCTCTGGGAGCATTTCTCTCTAGAGCATAAATGGGGATGCTCTGGATGTTCTTCATCTTATCCAGACATCTCCAGACAAGCTGGAAACTTGTTACCATTCCTGACCTGCCTAATTTGCTGGATCTGCATCCTGCAGGAATTCCATCGTGAGGAATTTTTCAGGGGATTAGCACCATTTAGTAACTCCAGCTGTTGTTTAGGTCCCGCTAATGCTCTTTCTTTCCTGCTTCTTGTTGTCTCACTGCTATAAAGATATTTTTATTATCACAATCCACCTTTTTAAGACCCTTCTGGTTGTTTACACCATCAGTATCCCAAGGATTCTCGTTTTGATCCCTGCTGGAGGCCTTTGTTGTAGGTGCACGTGCAGCTGCTGGGAGTTTAAAGGAATCTTTCCTGGGGAAATAAATTAAGGAAAAACTCCGTCTTTCCTCCCCTGAAGATCTCATTGGAAAGACTTGAGGGAAAAATCAAATAACCAAGGCTTGTGTATCCTTGGCAAAAAGCAGGGTGGGTTGCTATGGAAAACAGGGTTTTATTTTGGGAATATTTAGTCCTACCCTAAAAGCTCTTCCTTTTCTGCATTAATTACTTCATGGGAACAGTGATATAAAAATACACAAATACAAATATTTTCTTGGGAGATTCAGAGTGACCACTGGGCTTTATTTTTTGAAGGACTTGTACCAGTTCCAGCTGTACTAATTCCAGCTGCGCTGATTCCAATTCCTTATCAGGAACTCCGTAATTGGACTGAAATGCAGTTTGAGTGTTGCACCAGTTCTGATGCAATTAAAGTGTCTTTGCAATTAATCTGTTGGATTAATTACGCTTTCTGCAAATCTTGCTCGCGTGAGCACATTTTGGAAGTATTTATTCCCAAACTGCCAGGGAAAAAGCTGGAAAGGAGTAACAAACAAACCCACAAAACGGAGGGGGGGAAATGGTGTTTTCATTTAAATCCTTGGAGTGAGTGTTTTGGAGACTTAGGGATTCGGCAGCACTTTGGAAAAACTAAAGATCAGCTTCCAAATGGGAACAGAAAACACAAATCTCGGGTTTTTTTCCTGAAGGAAAAAATGGTGGGAATTGATGGGTTCATGGGAAGATGCTTCAGTTGCTGGGAGTGGCGGGGAGAGGGTTTAATCCTGAAGCAGCTGAACTCGGGAGATGATCTTGGAACTTATCTCTCCCATCGGGCTCAGTGTCAGATCCTGGTGTTAGAGGAGCTCCCGTGGGAGCGCGGATCGGGATCTTATCGCGGCTGGGAATCTCGCAGGGGAGCAGCAGGGAATTAGCACGAGCCGCTCTCATTGATTTCTCTGAGCACTGCACACAAAGCAGGATTTCCTGCCGGAAAACACGGAGGCGGTGGATGGGCTGGAAGCTCCCGTGGATTTTGGAGCTGAACCTCTGGATCTGCACTGCTTCCAGTGGGCTGGAGTTGTGTCTCAGCCTGGGAGTAGCTGGCAGGAGTTGGGTTGGGAGCGTTGCAGGGATCCCTGCCGGCTGTGGGAATTACGCAGTAGGAATCCGGATGCGAGCAGTCCTTTTCCAGCAGAATTTAGGGAAGGCTCCTTTGCCCATTTCGCCTCAGTTTCCTGCTCCCGGGAGATGGTTTAGTTGAGGTGGTGGTGATCCATCAAAGGCTGGAGGTCTTCTCCAACCTCGGTGGTTCTGCAATTCCACATTTCAACACGCGCAAGGCGAACGAGGAATTGGGGCATGGAATTCCACTGGACTTTCCCTGCCGTGCTTGAACGGAAAGATAGGAAAAAGCATTCCAATGTTTCCGTTTCTCTATTTCTTCTGGCAGGATGGAGAAGAAGAAGAAAATCCTAATGAAGTCCAAGGTCGCTGCTCCCAACCTGCTGAGGGCTCTGCATTCCCTGTACCGGCTCGGGCACCTGTGCGACGTGACGGTGCTCACCCAGCACCTGGGAATTCAGGAGGAATTCCTGGCTCACAAAGCTGTCCTGGCAGCTTCCAGCAACTACTTCAAGGGGCTTTTCCTGCACCAGGAGATGCTGGACACCAAGAAGTGCACGGTGACTCTGCAGGACATCTACACCGAGGAGTTCACCTCCTTCCTGGAGTTCGTGTACACGGCAGAGGTGGAGATCGAGGCGGGAAAACTCCAGCGGATGAAGGAGATAGCAGAAAGGCTGGAATGCAAGGATTTGCTCGACATCTGTGAGGAGGTGAAGGCAGAGGGCGGGAAGGGCTTGGATTTGAGCCTCCGCCTGAAAGGGCAGAGGGGTGAAAACGGGGCATCGCAGTGGCCTCGCATCCAGCAGGAGGAGAACCCCAGGAGCTCTTCCCAGGTCATGGCAATTCCCATGCAGAGGAAACTCTGGGACAGGCAGAAACATAAGGAATTACTGGTGGGCTACGAGCTCGTTGGAGGCCAAGCTGGAGGCCTGGAGCAGGAGGCCACGGCTTTTCCGGCCCCCGAATCCAGGCCGGCAAAGCTGCCCAAGTGCAACAAGCCGCACTCCCCGAGCAGACTGGGTGTGGGTATCGCCGGCCTGGAGAACAGGGATGGCCATTCCCTCCGCAGGGGGCAGGAGCGGAAGCGGGAATCCCAGGCGTGTCCCTACTGCGACAAGGCCGTCAGCTCCAAGTGCGGCCTGGCCGTGCACATCCGGACCCACACCGGGGACAGGCCCTACAAGTGCCGGCGCTGCCCTGCCAGCTTTGCCCACAGGGCTGCCTACACCTCCCACCTCAGGTACGGCATTCCTGGGAATGTGCTTCCTCGGAGTTCCGGGGTAGAGCGTTCCTGGAGTCCTCCCCACCTCGGTTCCAGAATTCCTTGGACCTGACTCAAAGCGTGTTGAAATCGGGATTTTTCTGTCGGCCTCGCAGTGCGGGTGACTGCATGGAGGTCTCCCAGGTGGGGGAATTTAGGGAATGTCCCGTTGGATTGAGGGGGACTTGTGCAAGCAGATCTCTTTGGAATCCTCAGATCTGGGGTTTTAAACAGGAATTTCGCGTCTCTATCTAGGCATTTAATCTCTGTTTCCTCTGATTTAAATCCATAATTCCGTGGCCTGGGAGGAAAAGTCCATCCTGCATTCCTGCTCAGGGTACAAATATGGATCTTAATGAACTGAGGCATTTTAATTGTCTTTAATTACCTGGTCCAGCTCTTCCCAAAACCTCCCCATTTTCAGGCTTTCCAAACATGCTGGGAATTTCTTAAAGTGGTGCAAGGAACACTTCAAAGGAAAGGACTCTTGCCCCAAGGCCTGAATCGAAGCAATTGAACAATGAATGAGTTTCAGTTAAACTTATTGAAGTTGTGCTCCATTTTTTAACAGGAAAATCCATGAATCTGGGCAGGAGAGGAAACTCCTGCCGGTCTATTGGATGGTGGTTCCACCCGCACACGGCCCAAACCCCGCAAGCTGTGACAAAGATGCTGACAGAGGTACTTGGGACGGGGCACTGGAAGCCTCAGGGTGTGAGGAAGATCCCGGGAATTCGTCCGTGGCTGAAGCCGAAAGGAGCGGGGAGCAAGAGGAACCGAGGCAGGAATCCCAGGAAGATGAAGGAGAGAATGAAGACGAAGGTGGAATGAGCGTGAAGGGCGAGGAGCAGGGAGACTACGACGCGGGGCACTCGGGAGTGGAAGGAAGCGGGGACAACGAGGAACGTTCCGCGGAGAAGGAAGAGGAGGATGAAGCCTCGAGCGAGAAGGATGGCGAAGAACCCGAACCGGGGTTTAAACCAAAGAAAGCCAGTAAAAGTGTGGCCGGCAAGAAGTCCAGCTACATGATCCGCTGCGACAAGTGCCAGGAGCAGTTTGTTTCCCGGAAGAAATACGTGGATCACTGCCGGGACGCGCACCAGAGCCTGCCCGGCAAGGCGTACCGGTGCGAGGTGTGCGGCAAGGCCTTCGCCAGCTGCGCCAGCTGGAAGGAGCACCGCGCCTGCGTCCACAGCGAGGAGAGGAGCTTCTCCTGCGGCCTCTGCCAGGCCACCTTCAAGAGGAAGCGGGACGTGAGGACGCATTCCGTGCGGAAGCACGAGGGCAGGGCCAAGCGGCCGCTGTGCTCCGTGTGCGGGAAGATCCTGAGCTCCCGCACGGCGCTGGTGTTCCACATGCGGACGCACACCGGCGAGAAGCCCCACGAGTGTGGCGTGTGTCACTCCAGGTTTGCTCAGCCTTCCCAGCTCAAGATCCACACCAGGTCAGATTCCAGCCATTCCCGTTCCTTGCCCCCTAGAGCGGGAACATCAGGGTATCGCGTTCAGCGGGATCCGTGATTAATTCCCGTACGCAAAGGCTTTGGCCCCGTGTTGCGTTTCCCGTGGTCGGGATTTCGACATGGACACTCTGCCCAAACTTGCAAGGGATAGCCGTCATTTGGGACGGGCTCTGAAATCCCACGACGGCCCTCAGTGACGAAGAGTGAGTCAGGGAGAGTCTGGAGATGCAGATTCTGAGCCGTGCTCGCTCTTGGAGCAAGGAATTGTCCTGGGATTTTGACTCCATGCGCAACTCCAAATCCGCGCCGCTCAGCTGGAGCTTGACGGGATGAGTTGCTCCCTGGTGGTGTCTGTGTGGATGTGTCCTCTCCCAGGAGAGGGCGAATCATCCTGTGGAATTTCCCATCTTTCTCTGTAGCAGGATTGATGATGATCCTTTGTCCTGACGGCTCAAAATCAGGAATGATTTTGGACGTCATCCTGTTTGGGTTGGAATAAGTTAAGACCAAGCAGCAGGCTCAGATTTTTTCTGATTCTCTGTCACTTTCTGTCATTTTCCCTTCTTTCTCCTTTCCCATGCTCTGAGCTGTGACTCCTGGAAAAAAAAGGTGGAGCTTGTAGGGCCTGAAAGTGAGGAAAAGGTAAATTTTACACGGGAATTTTACTGCTGGAGTGTAGCACCCCTACCTGGAGACACTCCGTTTCCTGAGGGAGCAGGATTTCCCTTTCCCGCTGCCTTTAAAACCCAAACGCAGTTCCAAATCCAGTGTTTTAGGGATTGGGACCTAACGAATTACTGAGCGCTGGTGTTTTGTTCGTGTCCCTCAGATCCCACACTGGGGAGAAGCCCTACATCTGTGAGGACTGCGGCGCTTCCTTTGCCGACAGAGGAAAGCTCACCGGCCACAAGAGGACGCACACAGGTGGGAATTAAATATTCCAGGTGGTTTCTCCCGTCCTTCTCCTGTTTCGCTGCTAGGAATTGCTGGGAGGTGGAGAAAAAGGCTCTTGTAACTCACAGAGGAGCATCCGAGTACCAGGAAGGAACTCGTAGGGATAGAAGGACTTTTAGCCTGGGGAAAAGGAGGCTCCGGAGGGACTTTGTTGCTCTCCACAATTCCCTGACCGGAGCCAGGGGGAATTTGGGCTCTGCTCCCAAGGAACAAGTGATGAGGATGAGAGGAAATGGCCTCAAGTGGTGCCAGGGGAGGTTCAGGACACCAGGAGGAATTCCCTCACGGAAAGGGTTGTCAGGCACTGGAATGGGATGGAGTCCCCATCCCTGGATGTGCTCCGGGAACGCCTGGGCGTGGCACTGATGGCCAGGGTGGGGATCGGGCACGGGTTGGACTCGACGACCTTGGAGGTCTTTTCCAGCCCGGGTTCTGCGATTTGCGGAGCAGCTCTGAAGGACAGAATCCCTCCGGGAGAATTCCCAGCGCGCCGTTTCTCTTCCCTCAGGAGAGCGCCTGTTCCGGTGCGACGTGTGCGGGAAGCACTTTGCCACCAACGAGTACCTGAAGTGCCACAAGCGCTGCCACCTGGGAGCCAAGCCCTACAAGTGCCAGGTCTGCGGGAAAACCTTCGGCCTCCGAGCCTCCCTGGCCCAGCACAGCAACGTCCACGCAGGTAATTCCAAGGCTGGCTAAAAGGAGCGGCGGCTCTGTGGCTCCTCCTGGTGTGGACGGGGATGTTTCATCCCACAGCTCACTGAACCGGGGGATCCCAGGGTCGCTGAGGTTGGAAAAGAGCTCCAAGGGCATCGAGGCCAAGCTGTGCCCGATCCCCACCTTGTCACCAGCCCAGAGCGCTGAGTGCCATGTCCAGGCATTCTCTGGACACCTCCAGGGCTGGGAATTCTGTTGGGAAGCGGGACTCGCCCCGACCCTGGCTCATGGGAGCGTTGTGAGGTATCCTAAAAAACCGAGGCCTGGCTTGTGCAGCTGAAGGAATTTGGAGTAGAGGATGGCGGTAGCCTCGGCAGATTTTGGGAAATACTTACCATGGAATGGTTGGGATTGGAAGGGACCTTAGGGATCATCTCATTCCACTATCCCAGGTTGCTCCAAGCCCCGTCCAGCCTTGCACGCTTGCAGGGAAGGGACCGAGGAGCCCGCTGCCATCTCCTAACTGCTCCTAACCCCGCGTTTTCCGGGATGGTTATTCCCAGAGACCCGTCCTTATTTCTGCGAGCAGTGTGGGAAGACCTTCACCCAGCAGGGAGCGCTCCGGCGGCACCAGCGCATCCACACCGGAGAGAAGCCCTACAAGTGCCGGGCCTGCGAGAGGACCTTCACCGACATGTCCACCCTGCGGCGGCACGTGGCGGTAGGACGTCCCGTGGGATCTTCCTGGTCCTCGATGCCCCCTCCGGGGTGCCGGTGTCACCCTGGGAGCGGGAACTGGCTCTCCGAAGGGGCTGTGCTAGGGATGAGTTTTAGGGCAGGGGCGTGAGCCACCGTCTTGAATTGTATTCCCGGAGTTTGTGGGGTTTTCCTCCGGCGGCACAGCAGCTCCCACTGCTGGCTGCCAATCCAGGCATCTCCCAGTCCTAGGGAAGGAGTGACTGGATACGGCACTTCCTGACGGTCATCGAAGGCTGGACTCTGTCGCCGAGATCCTTCCCTAAATGATTCCATGGGAACGTTTGAGGAAGGACTCGGGATCTGAGATGCTTTTTTTATGGATTAGCTGCAGAGTCTGCGGTGCTTTAACCCTCATTCCGGCTCCAGAACGCGATGGCTCCTCCGACCTCATGCCGCACGTCGATAGGAATTCACACGCTCCCAACGTTCCGCTGGAAAACGCTGAGCTCGGCTCTTCCCAGAGACCTCCAGGTCCTGGAAGTGACAGCGAAACCAGAACAGGAGGTTCCCTTCCAGTTCCAAGGTCATCTTTTGCCTGTGTGCTGAAATTCCAGCTGATTTTGGAAACATTCCATGGCAGCAGAGCCAGGAATTCAGCACGGAGTTGGCGGAAGAGCCTTGTTTGCATTTTGAGTTGAGCCTTGGAGCGCAGGGTCGTGGAGTTATCCCAAAATTGTTGGATTTAGCTCGGGATTCAGTGAAGTATTTGGTAGGTAAAAATCAGATCTAATTGTTTTCCTGTCCCACTCCCTTTTTTTATTCCCAGATCCACGACCGGAACGCTCACTGGAGAAGCTTCTTGATCGACCTCACGCCAAAAAAAGACCACAACTGGTCCAAAATAGAGACTTTTGCGGAAGCGCATCCGGGAGGAGATCCCGTGCCGGAAATTTGGTCGGTGGGCCACGGCAAGCTCTATAAACCAGCAAGCGCTGAAGCAGCAGCAGCACACGTGGCACCTGGGGCTGGGGACACCGGGGCCGCTGATCCCTCCCTTTCGTGTTTATAAGCTCAGTTTTAGCCCCAGGAATGGGCGGTTTGAGGCGGAACGGTGGGAATTTTCCTTTGGAATGCAGTGACTCATCCCCCGTGGTCACTGCAGCTGCCTCAGGAGCTGGGTTACAGCTGGCAAAGGGGTAATTCCTCATGAGGGTATTTCTTTCAGTGAAATGTTTCCTGTCCAGAGGTTTGTTTTTCCCAAAGCTGTGGGAGCATCCCATTGGGAGTGGACAGGGCAGGGGGTGGGTGTGTGTGTGTGTGTTTGTTTATGCAAACACAGCGCAGTGCCGCCGCTGTAAATCACCAATTCCTCCTTTAATAAAGCTGTCAGTGCGGCCCAGCCCGTCCCTCGTTCATGCGCCCGGATTTCCCAAAGGAAAACGCCGGGATTTGGGAAGGGGGGGGAAGAGGGGGCCCGCTAGGCCGCGTTGCCTAGCAACGCCCGGCGCGCCTCGTGGCGTCACTTCCGGCGCGCCGCCGCCTCGGCCGGGGCGGGCCGGGGTCGTGGCGCGTCAGCGCTTCCGGCCGCGCCCGGGGCTGAGCGGGAGCAGCGGCCGGGAACGGGCCGGGAATAAACCGCCAACGGGCCGGGAGCGGTGAGTGCGGGAGCCATGGCGGGCTGGCCCCGCCCGCCTGCTTTTCCTCCCCTCTTTCCCCCTTTATGGCTCCCCCCCCCCCCCC
>VXAZ01007017.1:152828-165578 GCA_013399875.1 Gymnorhina tibicen
TTTTAACCTGATTTTCTCTCCCTCAGGGCATTTTTATGAGGGCAAAAATCATCCCTGAGGGGTTTTAATCTGATTTTATCAGTTCTTTTATCTCCCCCAGGGCATTTTGATAAGGGAAAAACCATCTCTGAGGGGGTTTTAACCTGATTTTATCCCTTATTTTACCTGTCTCGGGGCAAAAATCATCTCTGATGGGTTGAACTTGATTTTATCGATTTTATCTTTCCGAGGGCATTTTTATCAGAGCAAAATCATCCCTGAGGGGTTTTAACCTGATTTTATTGGTTATTTTATCTGTCCCAGGGTGTTTTTATCGGGGTAAAAATAATTTCTGAGGGACTTTACCCTGATTTCATCAGTTAATTCGTGTGTCTCGGGGCAGACATTCTGATCAGGGCAAAAAGTCATCCCTGAGGGGCTTGGATGTGATTTTATCACTTATTTTATGTGTCTCGGGGCATTTTTATCAAAACTGAATCATCTCTGTGTGGTTTAACCCGATTTTATCAATTTTTATCCTTCTGAGGGCATTTTTATGAGGGCAGAAATCATCTCTGAGGGGTTTAACCCGATTTTATCAGTTCTTTAATCTGGCTTGGGCCAGAGACGTTCTTATGAGGGTGGAAATCGTTTCTGGAGGGCTTGAGCCTGGTTTTTATCACGGAAAAGGCATTTTTATCAGGGCAAAAGTCACCGAGGAAGGGCTTGAGCCTGGTTTTATCCCTTTTTTTATCTTCCTCAGGGCAATTTTATCAGGGAAAAATCCTCTCTGAGGGGTTAAGCCTGAGGTTTTTTTTTCCGTTCCCAGAGCCCTTTTCTTTCAGGAATTTTGGGCAAATTTCTCGTCCTTTGGGATCATCCCTGTGGATGTGCCTATCCAGGGAACGCAGCCATCCCAACCCCCCGAGGAGCTTTCCCTCACATCCCAAAGGACTGGGCGCCACAACCTGGAGAATTTTCTAAATTTGGCTGCGTTTCACCTCAAAAAATTGGGTTTCACCACAGCGTTTCTGGATGTTGGTCCAGCAGCAGGGGTCGGTGGGAGCGTGGGAAGGGCTCGTCCTGGAGTTTGAGCGCTCCCTTTTCCTTGCAGGATCCACACGGGGGAGAAGCCCTTCGTGTGTGACGAGTGTGGGGCCCGCTTCACCCAGAACCACATGCTCATCTACCACAGGCGCTGCCACACGGGTGAGGCCGGAAAACCGGGAAAAACCAACCCCAGACATTCCAGGGAAATGGAAAACGCTGCTTTTTGTCCGCGTTTTTGTGGATAAAATGAGGCATTGTCGCCTCTTAGGTGGGATTTGCCTGAGGAAGGTTAGCAAGGATATCCCGTGATTTTAAGCTGAGGGAGGGCTGATCTAAGTTGGATTTGGGGAAGAAATGCCTCCCTGTGAGAGTGGTGAGGTCCTGGAACGGTTTTCCCAGAGAAGCTGTGGCCGCCCCATCCCTGGCATTGTTCCAGGCCTGGTTGGGAGTGGCTTGGAGCAACCTGGGATAGAGGAAGGTTTCCCTGCCCGTGGAATGGTTTGGAACTGGGTGACCTTTAAATGTCCCCACAGTGAGGCCACGCTCTGGAATTTCTGTGGGATATTTAAGAGCATTCCCAAAGCTCTGCTGGTTCAGTCCTCCTTCTCCCCGTTGTTTTAGGGGAAAGGCCTTTCATGTGTGAAACCTGTGGGAAGAGCTTTGCCTCTAAGGAATACTTGAAACACCACAACCGGATCCACACGGGATCCAAGCCCTTCAAGTGTGAGGTCTGCTTCCGGACCTTTGCCCAGCGGAATTCCCTGTACCAGCACATCAAAGTCCACACAGGTAGGATGGATTTGCTCCTTTTCTTGGCTACACCCCTCACCACGGCAATATTCCAGCCAGGAATTCTCGGCCAGGTTTTTCCCCACGTGCACGGCTTGGTGTGTCATGTTCTCCCCTCCTCCCACTAGTCCTGAGTGACAGCAATTCCCTGCAATGCTTCCAAAGGCTGTGGAGATACTGTTCATAACCTGCCAGGATCATTGGTGATGGAGGGCTCTGGCTTAGCTCCAAAGGTTTAGCCAGGGAAGGAGGAAAACGGGATGTGTTTCCAGACAGGGAGTTTGTGGTGTGGTTGGAGTGATCCCGGGGCTGGGAGCGGCTCGGGGGGTTCTTGCTGCGAGAATAAAGAGGAGGAATACTTGGATTCTGGGCAGGACTTGAGTCTGTAATTGAAAACCCCTGGAAAACCCCTGGAGACATGGAATGGCAGTGCGGCTTTGTGGGGCTGGGAGGAGCTCGGGGCGCAGCGGGGCAGCATCGGTATCGCCGGGATGTTTCCCCTGACCGTTCCCTGCCAACCGGGGGCTGCCGGGCGTTCCCGAGCCGCAGCGGCTCCGCGCCCGCGTTCCCAGCCCGTGTCCCACGCGTGTTCCCAGGGGAGCGGCCGTACTGCTGCGACCAGTGCGGGAAGCAGTTCACGCAGCTGAACGCGCTGCAGCGGCACCACCGCATCCACACGGGCGAGAAGCCCTTCATGTGCAACGCCTGCGGGAGGACCTTCACCGACAAGTCCACGCTGCGCCGCCACACCTCGGTACGGCCCCGCGCTGGCGGGGCGCGGGCACGGAGTCCTTCCCTCTCGGGGTGGGGAGGCCCTGGCGCAGCGTTCCCAGAAATCCTGTCGGTCCCCCATCCCTGGAAGCGTTCAGAACCGGGTTGGACGGGGCTCGGAGCTATCTGGGATAGTGGGAGGTGTCCCTGTCCGTGGCGGGGGGTGGGACTGGATCGTCTCTAAGGTCCCTTCCCACCCAAAACATTCCGTGACTCCAAAACAAAAACCTTTCCTACCAGCATCGAGTACAAGCTTGATCCAAGCTTTTCCTTGTCATCCCATACCCAGCCTTCTCTCTCCTGGTTATTCCTGTGCAGATCCATGATAAAAACACCCCCTGGAAGTCCTTCCTCGTCATCGTGGAAGGAGCCGCCAAGAATGACGAGGGGCACAAAACGGAGCTTCCCGACGAGGAGTACGAGGTGTCCCCCAAAATCCCAGAAAAGCTGCTGTCCTTCCCAGAGAACAGCCCCTACCAGAGCCTGGCAGCCGGCCCGGGAAGCGGGAATTCTGGCACGGACTGTAAGGCCTCGGGAGCACAGGAATCCCTGCTGGGAGAGCTCACCGTGCTCCACGCGCAGACGGACTCTGGGCAGCCCCAGCTCCATGCCCTGGTGAACATGGAATAATTCGGGGTCACCTCCCGCTCCTTAGGCTGCACCCCTTGTACAGTCCTTGGCCCAAGGGAAGCCGGCGGTGGGAAGCTGGGAAAGAGTGGATTTCCAGCTTTCTGCTGGAAATTCCTTCCCCAGCTCCATCTCCTGGTGGTCAGGCAGGGTGGCACCACGCCAGGGAATCTGTGGGAGTTGGTTCCCTGGGAATTCAGGGGGTGGCTCAGGGACCTTGGTGGTGCAGGTTCGTTTTCCAGGGAATTCAATGCCACATGGACAATCAGGAGAACCGATGTTTCTCCGTGACATTCACTGCGTTTTCCCCAGTGGAATTTCATCCAGGAAAAGTCTGGCTTTGCTTTTCAGGAAATGTGGGTTTCTCTCTGCTTTTGCCAAAGATCCCAAAGAGTGGGAGCAGCTTCGGAGTTTCATTCCAGGAGTTCAGAGCCTCTGAGCTCTAGCAGAAGGGGCAGGTGGGAGCCAAGTGCTGCTTCCTTGGTTTTACAATTCCATGGAAGCTGGAGCAGTCTGGCACTTGGATCCCGTCACTTCTCACCTTCCAGCTGCTCCAGCTCCCTTGGAATTGGGCACTGAGGAGACCAAAAGATCTCCTGGAATAAAGTTTGGGAAAAGGAGCCGTGCTGGAAAAGGCTCCGTTCAGAGGCTTTTCCTGCTCCATTTTAGTGGGATTTTCCCTGGGCAGGGAAGCAGCCTTGGAGTGTTGTCTCCTGTTCTTTGGGAACAGCAACTCACTGCTACGGGTTAATGCTTCCAGCCTCGGGATCAGCTTCCCAGTGTCAAACCCGCAGCTTTTCCCATTCCTTTTCCCGCTTCTTTACCTGTTCCTGTAGGATTCCCACCGAAATTCCTCAGCAGAAGCTGGGAGCAGAACTTTGGGAAAGGTAAGCACAATCCAGCCTGGTGAGGTCCAGCAATAAAGACCACAGAGCTATTTTTTGGGACAAAGGGATGGCAGAGGCGTTCTCGTGGAATTCGAAGCTAGGAAAAAGGGAATTTTTGTACCGGAGGACATTTCCAAGAGGATATATTTGAGATATTTATTCCTGCTGGAGCTCAGTTATTCCCAAGGGAATGAAAGGGGTTGTAGATATATTTAAAGGCTGAGCAGTCTGATCCGGAGCCCGGGAATGTTTTGTACTCTGGGAACATACGGAAGTGAGTTACTTGTTTGAGCTGTTCCCATTAAAATACGGAATATGGAGACCTCCCAGTGACTTGATAATTGGTACCAGACAGGATACTTTGGGATATTGACAGGCTGGGAAAGGCCACCTGGAGAAGAGAAGATTCCCTGGAAACCTCAGAGGGGGCTTGCAGGGAAGCGGGAGGGATTCTTCAGCAGGAATTGCAGTGACAGGACAAGAGGGAGGGAATGGCTTCCCAGAGGGAGAGTTTAGGCGGGATACTGGGAAGGAATTCTTCCCTGGGAGGGTGGGGAGGCCCTGGAAGAGTTTTCCCAGAGAAGCTGTGGCTGCCTCTGGATCCCTGGAAGTGTCCAAGGGGCTTGGAGCAAGCTGGGATAGTGGAAGGCGTGCCTGGAACAGGATGAGCTTTAAGGTCCCTTCCCACCCAAACCATTCCATGATTCCGAACAGGAATTGAAGGAATCACGGCTCCTCCCAGCCTCCATCATCCCACCACGCTCCAGCCTTCTGAGTTTTCTGGAAAAACCACTGCTCCCTCCTTCCATCCATGATTTTCACTTTATTCATGAACAGAGTCACACCAAACATGATATTCCTGCTAAGGCCATTTCCTTACATAAGTTTTCCGAGTAGGGAGTGATGGAAGTGGGGCGGGAATACAGCGGGAGTGGCGGAATTGTCACCTGGGAACCGTCACAATTCACCATGGATACAGCGCAGGACATGCTGGAGCTACTCACACACAGCTACCAGGAGCAGGGATGGAGTAACAGCCCTCCTGCTCCTCCTGTCCTACAACACCCACGCGGGGAACGGGAACGGAACCGAAAACACCAGGAAAAGTGGAGCCTCCCACGCCGCACTTCCCCTCCTCCCGGCTCCCACAGTGCTGGACACTGGACAAAGCCATTCCGAGGGGTGGGAATGGACGAACTCTGTGTGCTGCCAAGCCTGGAGCTGGGATATCCCCTCCCGCCTCCCAAGCCCGGGCTTTTCCATCTGTTTGGGATGTTTGGGATGAACACAAGGACCTGTGGGAAACGAGAGATGGGGAAGGGCGGGAAAACACCAAACCAAGGAGAATTCGGCATGGATTGGGATTTTTGGTTTTCAGAACTTCAGAGCCCAGCGAGCCAAGCTTTATCCAAAGCCCAACATTCCAACCTCACTTTTTCCAGAGGGAAGAGGGGCTTGGGCTGCCTGGAGCCGCCGGAGCAGCCCTTAATTCATGACGTCGCTCTTCCCAAAGAGTGACAAATTGCACGAGCTCCCAATGCCTCCGACACATCCAAGGAAAACCAGGCAGCTCCATCCTGTCTCCTGAACCACACATCCACAAATTCCTGCAGGAGTTTCTCAACCTTTCCCAAGCAAACCACGCCCACCTGGCACCCGAATTCCAACAAGGCTCCCGCGGGATCAACACCCGCGTGCAGCCGAGGGGTCAGAATTTAGGGATCGTGCCCGGTGCACGTGAAGGGAGAGGTACAAAAATAGATCCTTCCTCGGGTGGAATTCTTTGGGAAGTGGAGGGATGGGATGCACCACGAACTAAAGTGGGAAATCAATCCAAGAAAGATGGAAACCAACCAGGACCCAGGGCCAACACCGATCCCGGCACTCCTGGAATGCCTCTGGCGTGGTGGGGGGGTGCGGGATATTCCCAATTCCCAAAGCCTCCAGCTAGCACCGCTTCCAGACCCCCACATCCAAGCGGATCCAACACTTGAGAACGGGAAGACGGGAACACAACGGGCTGGAAGCGCTTACTGGTACTGCGCCGGCCTGGATGGAATATTTACATGCTGGAATCAACGGAACAGCGGGAACACCGGGAGCTGCGAGCGCAGGCGCCGGGATGAGCGGGACCAAACCCGAGGAGGAGAAGGAGGAATTCCGCTCCAAGGGCTTCTCCCGCCTCGGATCCGCCTGGAGCATCACCACAGAGCTAAAGAAACACAGGGAGCCGTGGGAGTGGGAAGCGACGAAAGAAAGCGCGGGATCGGGTCGGGAATTCCCGAAAAGTCCTCGGCTGGAGGCAGGAAGGGCCCGCGGGCGTCACTTGAGGTCGCCGTCGCCCTCGCCCTGGATGGTTTTCTTGATGCGCAGCAGCATCGTGGTGAGCCACTGATCCAGCCGCGAGATGGAGTCGAATTCCTTCACCTGGCGCCGGCAAAAACACGCATCAGGGAGCGGCCAGGAAAGGGAATGAGGCTGGGAATGCGGCGGGGAATGCGGCAGGGATGGGAGGGGAAGCGGCAGACTTGGGATCGTCCTGGGAATAAAGGGGAGGGAAAGAGGAGGGGGGGAACACAAAGGACAATAAAGGGAAAGGGGAGGGAGGAAACAAGGGGAAACAAGGGGGAAAAATAAGGGAAAGGGGGGGAAACAAGGGGAAAGGGGGAAAAAAAGGGGAAAGGAGGGGGAAAGACAAGGGGAAAGGGAGGAAAAAAGAGGGGAAAAATAAGGGAAGGGGGGGAAACAAGGGGAAGAGAAAAAAGGGGAATCAAGGGCAAAGGTGAAACAAGGGCAAAAGCAAAGCAAGGGGAAGGAGGAAAAAGAGGAAGGGCGAAAAAAAAGGGGAAAGGGGAAGAGAGGAAAAAGGGGAAGAAGAGAAAAAGAGGAAGAGATGAAAGGGAACAAACCAAGGGGAAAGGGGGGGAAAAGGGGGAAAAAACCAAGGAGAACGGGAAAAAATGCAAGGGGAAAGTGGGGAAAAACAAGGGAAAAGAAAAAAGGGAAGGGGAAAAAAGGGGAAAAGGAGAAAGGGGGTAAAAAGGAGGAAGGGAAAGGAAAGGGGGAAGGAGAGAAAGGGAAGGGGGTAAAAAGGAGGAAGGGCAAAAAAAAGGGGAAGGGGGGGGGGAAACAAGGAAAAGCAGAGGGAGAAAAAGGGAATGGGGGGCGGAAGGGAAGGGAAAAGGCACAGGGCCAAGATCCCGGGAAAAGTCTCTCCAAACCCAGCCCGAGCACTTTAAGCTCCTGTCGAACACCAAAGGATCCAGCAGGATCTCAACTCTCCATGAAAAACCAGGAATGTTAAGGGAGGAAGCTGGGACCTTGCTGGAGCAGCTCCGCTCCCGGCCCCTCTCCGCAGGTTCCCAAATACTGAACAGGGCACAGCCATCCCAAAAAAGAGAGGGAAGAAGCAGCATTCCCAAGGGAATCAGTGAGTACTCACGGCCTCAGTGTAGGCCTCGCTGTTCTGCTCCTCGTGGGCTTCCAGCAGTTTCTGGGAAAACACCGGGAAAAATTAGGGAATGCACTGTAATTCCATGTTCCCGCTCCGGCATCTCATCCCAGGGAACAGAGACCCATGGAAAACACCCACCACAAACACGGGGCTTGGCCGGACCCAGGGAAAAGTGAGGTCCCCTAAAATTTTGGGATAGAAGAGAAAACCTCTGGAAAAGCGGGAAAGCCCCGCGGTTACTCACTTTCAATAGCTTGCATTCCCGGGAATCTGTGAACGCCGGGAACATTTCCTCGTATTTCTCCAGCGCAAGCTGGAAGAGAGAAGAGATCCCTTCACACACCAGTCCCGGTTTTTTTTTCCCGGGATTTGCCTTCTCAAACTCGGGGAAGTATCCACCGTGTGACAGTGGCACATCCAGAATTCCAGCCACTGCCGAGGAGGGATCGGGAATTTTGGGATAACAGCTGTGAGCCCACCGAGCTTCTCCCAGCCAGGTTGAGGAGGGATTGGGAATTCTGGGGTAACTGACCTTGGCATTCAGCTCGTCCACGATGAAGTGGCACAGGGCGGCTTTGAAGAAATATTCCTTGGCGCTGTACTTGAGCAAAGGGTTATCCATGGTGTTTGTTCCCACCTGGACAAAAAAAAAACCATGGAAAAAAGGGGCAGGAAAGGAAAGCCTGGATCAAACCAATTCCAATTCCACCCTGAGCCATGGGGCTGGGAAGAAAAGGCATGGAAAAACTGCCAAAAAGCTGTTGGGAAGCAGGGAGGTTTTGAACTCATCCCAAGGGAAGTGAGATCCCACCAGGCTGATCCCCGGTTGATGAGGAAATGGGAAAACAAATTCATTTGGGAAAAGGCTGCTCCAGTATTAACCCCCTGGAAGCACTGCCGGTATTCCCGGGTAAACATCCAACAAAAGGCCAAGCTGATAAATCTGGCAGGGAATTTCCTGCCAAAGGGAGTTGTAAATACATTCCAGAGGGGAATTTTGATGGATTTCTCCCAACCTTTTCCTGGAAACACTGAAAGTCACGGATGTGGCACTTGGGGACACTTGGCCATGCTGGGGGAACAGCTGGGACTTGGACCTCAGAGAGCTTTTCCAACCTGAACAATTCCATGATTCCAGCTGTTTTGCCAACCCCCCGCACCCTTTTCCTTGGGATCTGGCTAATCCCATGGCTATTCCCATGGGATGTGGCTCCTGACCTGCTCGTAGATCTCGATGGCTTTCTGGTACTGCTCCAGCTGCGCCGCGTACGCTGCCACCTTCAGCAGACACTTGTTGGCTGAGCTGCAACCACATCCCGAAAATCAGGCCCGAAATCCCGGGAATTCACCAGCCCGCGCCCCAGCACCACCCAGCATCCCTTCCCCAGGGAAAAGCAGGAAGCCACGGCCGGGATTTAGGGGAATTCTCTTGGAATAGCCCGAGTCAGAAGCGTGTTGGCCGTGGGAGCGTCTGGGATGCGTCCCTGCTCCAGCCCTTCCCGCCGATCCCAAGGACTTGCCTGTTGGATTCCTCTCCCTTGTAATAATCCGCGGCCTGCTCGTAGTGCGCGATGGCCTGGGGACAGAAACGCAGCGTCGGAAACCCCGGGACACAGCACCCCGGGGAACAGAGCAGAGCCGAGGAAGGGAATCCTTGCCTGGAAAGTAACCCCTCGATCCCACCCGGTTTCAGCCTGCAAAATTCCAGCAGGAGATCCGCAGCGGGATTCCTGCTCAGGGAGCCTGGAAATGGGAATGAGGGAATCACTGCTGATGTAGGAACTGGAAGTGACAGAAAACGGCTCCACGACATTCCCAAAGCGCTTTTCCAATGGGAAACGCCGAGCTGGATTCTCACCGGAGCGTTCAGCCAGTGCTGCTGGCACATGGACGTGCCAAAAGGCTGGGAATGCTCCATGGAAGCCTCCGGGCTGGGAAAACCACCAGAGGCTGGGGAATGCTCCATGCTGGGAAAACCACTGACTCCAGGTCAGGGCTGGGTTGCACCAGGAATTCCTGGAGACGGGAATTACTGGGAGCAAGGAAATCCCAGGATGGTTTGGGTTGGGAGGGACCTCAAAGAAGATGCAGTTCCATTGGGGGAACACCTTCCACTGTCCCAGGCTGCTCCAGCTCAGACGCTTCCAGGGATGGGGCAGCCAAGGGTTTCCAGGAAAGCTGTGCCAGGGCTCTAATGACGTCACCGATGACATCACCGGCGACGTCCCCCTCACCTTCTCGATGTCCACCAGCTCGGCCTCGTAGATCTCGGCGATGGTGATGTGGTGCTTGGCGGCGATGGTGAAGCGGCCCTGGGGACGGGAGGGAAGCGGGATGAGGCGCGGCGTTCCTGGGAAGCCGCGCGGAGTCCCGGGAGCGGGGCCTTACCATGTCCGTGTAGATATCGATGGCTGCGTTTAAGCAGTTGATGGCCTCTGCAGCGTGCGTGAGAGACAACAGCGTCAGCCGCAGCCCGCTCCCAATCCCAATCCCGCTCCCTGCAGCTGCTCCAGGGAATGCCCGCTCACGCGGCAGGGCTGGAGCGACCTCGGTTCCAGCACCCCCGGCGGTTCCCAAAGGGAACAAACACCGGGATGACCCAGCCCCGAGTTTGGCGTCCATGTCCCCCAGCGGAGCAAAATTCAAGGGATCAACTCCACAACGCTGGGAATTTTGGGTTTTATCCACCCTCAGTTTGTTCCCGTGTCTCCTGGGATAACACTGGTGGGAGGTGGGGGATTCGCTTCCAGACCTATCCAGGGAAAGGAGCACTGGAGGCTTTCCCAGAAATCACAGCCAGCTCGAAAGCATCCCAGATCCTTCATTCTCATCCCGGCAAAGGCCAGGACTGGGGAAAGCCTTGGGGACACGGCAGGGATCCCACCGGGATCCAGCCCAGGGACCGCCTGAAGCCATTCCTCAGGAAGCCATTCCCTAAAGCCAAACCAAACCAGGATGGAAGCTGCCGAAATTCCCAACACCCCGCAGCATCCCAAATCCCAGGACAGTGCTGACCCTCCTGCATCATCCCAAATCTCCTGGAAAAGCAGGGATGCACCTCTGCCACCACTGAGCGTTCACCGCTGGGAACAATCCCGGATCCCGCTGCCGGATCCCGCTGCCAGATCCCGCTGCCTTACCTTGCGGATCCGCTTTTTTGTAGGCGTTCCCGGCATCCACGAAGCTGGTGGCGGAGTCGTGCTTGCTCTGGAGCTGCATGTGCAGCTTGGCTGCCTGGCAAAAGGCATTTCCTGCCGCTGGAAAAGAGGGAATAGCGATCCCGTGAATCCCGGGAATGCACTGCTCCCAGGACTCGGGGAGATTTAGGGATGAGGGCTTCCCAGCAGGATCACCGGCTGTCATTTTAGACTTCGTCCAAGATCCTTCAGCTCATTCCCTCTGCCCACTCTCCCAGTATTTAAATAGGAATTGCACAGACACAGAGACCATTTCCCATGGGATAACTCACAGGAAGAGGTCTGGGCACCCCGGGATCACCCGGGATCAGCGACGGCCCCCCCAAAATCCCAGGATTTGGACTCACCACTCCAGTTTTTGGCAATCTTGAACATGTTGGCAGCCCTGGTGTACATCTCACACGCCTCCTCCACCCGGGTGTTGCCCCTGGAATGCAGTGGGAATGCTCCTGAGGCCAGGCCAGGGAGGGGACAGGGCCCCGGAGCCGCAATCGGGGTTGGGAATCTCTTGGCCTCTTCAGGCTCCCTGAGGCTGATCCCACCCCCCGTGTGAGAACACTGAAAGGGGAACACTGGATTTGGGGGCTCTCCCAGAATTCCAAGATGCCAAAGGTCAGTGTTTTCAGTAAGGGAATGCAGATTTTTCATGGAATTCCTGGAAAAAAGGAGGCTCCAGGAGGACCTCCTTGCTCTTCATAACTCCCTGACAGGAGCCAGGTGGGATCGAGCTCTGCTCCCATGGAAAAAAAAGAACCCCAGGATCCTTAAGGCTGGAAAATCCCTCAAGCCCATGAATCCAACATTCCCCCACAATCCATGTCCCCAAGTGCCACATCCACACTGCTCTTAAATCCACCTCACAACAGGGATTATTCCATTTTCTTTCCCATCCCTTGGGAATTCTGGCACTTTTCTGCCCTCCCTCTCTCCCTCTGGCAGCCGAGCATGGTTGGTTTGGAAGCACAGGCAGGATTTTTGGATCCCTCCTTGCCCTTGGAAGCTGCCTCTGGCACGAGCCAAAGCCAATGGAGGCGGCACTGAGGAACGCTACACCCGGAGAGGCCTCTGGAACGGGGCAGGTCCCAGCCTTTCCATCCCAAAAAACTTGAAATGAAGGAATAACAGCTCTTGTGCCAGGTGATGGAGCAGTTTCAGGAAGAGCCCGGGCGGGAAGCAGGCACCGGGAGGCCTGGACATCCCGTTTCCCGGGAAGATGCCAAGAGCCGAGTCCCCCCCCCCCCCCCCCCCCCACCTCTCCATCCTCTTTTTTTTTCCTCCATCTATTTTTAGCCCTGAAAATTAAAAATTCCCCTCTCGCAATCTCTGCCCGTTCCCTCCAAGGATTTTCAGGAATTTGCCGCCCGGATTACGCCCCTGGAGCAGGCCCTGCCTGATTAATCTGCCGGAGGCCGGGGAGGAATTTCTATTTAAAACTTGTGGATTTTAGGGCGGCCGCAGCCGATTTTTCCCGGCTGATGGACAAGAACCTCCGGGCCTTCACGGAGCCTCGCTCCGGGAACGCTCTTTCCTCAAAAAACTAAGGAAAAGCGGGACTGAGGTGGCCGAACCATCCCGTTTCCAGACACACCCCCAGGAATAGCGAGTCTGGAGCAGCCGGGCCCAGGAAAAAGGAAGCTCTGCCATTTTCTGGGATAGCGCCGGCCGCAGCCCCGGGGTGCCGGTGTTTCCGGGGATTTCGGGAGAGCCCATCCCCGCCAGGCGAATGCCGGTGATGCCGGGAGATGACTCCCCCCGGGATAAAGCCGGGACGAGCGCGGGGCCGGCCGCGGGGAGGGGACGGGAGCCGCAGAGGCCGCGCGCGCTCCTCACATCCCTGAGGCCCCGGAGGGCCGGGAGGGGCTGCTCCAGGGGGATCGGGCTTGGGATCGGGCTCGGGCTCGGGATGGGAGCGCGCCGTGCGCCCTGGCAGGGATAAGGGAGACCCCCCACCCACACTGCGGGGCAGGAGCTGGGAAGAAGGGGAAAGAGGTTGGGA
>VXAZ01007017.1:165673-188672 GCA_013399875.1 Gymnorhina tibicen
TCCAGGAGCCGAAGGCGAGCGGGAGCTGGGAAAGGGGGTGTGAAGGGGCTGGAAGGGAGCGGGGGGGCAGGAGCTGGAGAGGGGAATCCAGGAGCCGGGGACGGTGAAGGGGAGGAGATGCAGGAGACGTGGGAAGGGGGATGCGGGAGCCGCTCACCCGAAGAGCCCCCGCAGGAAGGAGTGCGAGCCCTTGACGCGCTTCTCGGCCTCCGCCATGAGCTGCACGGCCTCCCGCTCCTTGCCGGCGCTGTCCATGGCTCCCGCTTTCCCTGCTCTGCTCTCCTTTCCTTCCTCTCCTTCCTCCTCCTCCGCCGCGGCAGCGGGAGCGCGGCGGGCGCGTGCGCGGGGCGGGGCGCGCGCAGGATGCGGGATGCGGGACCCGGCGGGGATCGGGGATGAGCGGCTCCTCCCGGCGCGTGGGGCCCGCGCAGCCGCGGCCCCGGAGTTATTCCCGAAGGGGGATTCCTTCAGGAGCTTCCTCAAGAGATGGCTGCGCTCGATCGCCAGGGAATGGGAGCGGGATCCCAGCTTAGTGCTGGCGCTGGGATCTGGGTCAGGTTAATCCTTATCCCGAAGGTTATTTGTGTTACTCTCCGAGTTTCCTGGGAATTACCTCACCTGTAACGCAGGAGAGCTGAAGCTCAGGTTACCGGGAGGTGGACTACACTTCCCTGGAAATATGCCACACTAAGGATAGTCGAAGGGACACCTGTGTCCTGCCCCCGTTAGCTGAGCGCACATCTGAGTTGTTCAAAAACTCCCCTGGAAGGAGGGAGCCGTGTGCGGCGAAAACTGGGATATTCCTGCCCGATCCCTCCCCTGCGCACCCGGGCCGAGGGAATTCCGTAACCCTGAACAACCCACCGGACTATAACTCCCGGCGTGGCCCGCGGCCGGCGCGCGGCGTGACGTCACTGCTCCGCGACCGCCGTCTCCATGGCGACGCTGGCGCATCTCGGCGTCGTTCCCGCGGAAACGGCCCGCACGGCGTCCCGGGAACCGCGGGAACTGGGGAAAGGACACCCCGCGATCCCCCCGCTGGGGGATCCCTCCGCTGCCCCGGATCCCTCTCTGGGAGGGAATGCCGGCTCTGCAGTGCCGGGAACACCCTGCGAGCCCCCGGGAAAGGAAATCCCGGCTGCGGTGTCCCAGGAATTCCAGGTGAGTGACCTGGTTTCAGGGCTGGGAGAAACTAAAGCCGGGAGCATTTCCCAAGCCGGGAACTGCTATTCCCATCCACGCTCGCTGGGAAAACCGGGAACTGTTTCACACTGGATCCCAAATAACCCCAGGGGCTTTTCCCTTTTCCAGGCAGGACAACATGGAGCCTTTTTCTCTCTCTGACCTGGGGCTTCCAACAGAAAACAAAGCTATCCAGGGAATTCTCTGCCCCATGGCTGTGGAGCTCTGCCACCTCCTCCTCGCCCTGGAACGGGAAGATGGGATTTGTCCGGCCTTTCCCAGTTTGGGGGAAAAGGCAGAAGAATTAGCCAAAGCCACGGAAGAACTCGCTGCTGTGGCAGGGAGGTGAGGCGGACGGGAGTCTCCTGGGCGGATTTGGGGGCTGGGAAGAGATGGAAAAGGTGGCAGGGAGCCTACATGCTCCTGGAGAGGTGGGATTGGGAGTGGGGAATAGACAGGAGCGCTGAGCCCAGGCCTTCCAGGCTGTCCGAGGATTCCGGCCAGGAAGGGAGCATGGAGCTGTGTCCCACGGGTGAATCCCTGGTCCAGGCTGGGAGGGCTGCGGTGCTGGCAGCATTCCAGCTCCAGGAGCATCCGGACAGCCCTCGGCACCGGGAGCACCTGGCAGCGGCCGCCAAGAGGATCCTGGTGGAGACAGCAAAGGTGAGGGGGACACTGGGAAGGGACACGAGCAGGGGGAGGCTCCAGCAGATCCATGGAGCAAAGCACACCTCCTCCCGCCTCCAGGATGAAATGGGAATGGGAATTCCTGACCTTTTCTGCCTTGTTTCCCGGTTAGATCCTTCAGCTGGAAGAGGCTGCAGGGATGAGGAGGATAACTGGGGCTGCCAGCTGGCTCCTGGAATGCCTGAGTGTGCTGCAGGATGCCCGGGACGCTCCAGGACTGCTGGCGGCATTCCAGGCCTTTTCCGAGGCCGTGCTCCTGCTGAGCCGCCTGACGGCCGAGCGCCTCCAGGAACTCGGAGATTGTCCTGGACGGAAGAGCTTGGCCCAGACCCTGCAGCTGCTCCACAAATGTGTCCCGCTCATCCACACGGCCAAGCACAGCGCCCTGAAACGTTCCAGGGATTGCCAAGCTGACCTCTCCCAAGATTCCGTTTTCCAGCTGACGGAGAGGACCGTCAGGGAGCTCCTCTCCCTGCTCATGGAGCCACGGGACAGGAGCGGGATCTTCTCCCGGCAGGTGAGCAGGCTCCAGGCCCTCCTCTCCCACCCCGACCCCCTGCGCCTCTCCGAGGGCAGGTTCAGCTCCCACTTGGAAGCGGTCGTCCTCCATGGAATGCTGCTGGCAGAGTCAGCCAGGCTGGATCTGCAGCTGGAGCTGGTGGAACACTGCTGGGTCCTGCTACAGCTGAGGAGGAGCATCTGCAGCCACACGAGCCGGAGGGAGGGACAGCCAGGACTGATCCAGGGAGAGCACGGACTGGAGCAGGAATGCCACAGTCTGAGGGCGGAGCTGGAAAACCTGGACCGCACAGCGCTCAGGGCCACGCTGTGCCAAATCCTGGATGGATTCTTCCAGGAGAAGGAGCCGCTGAGGCAGCTGGTTGAAGGTGCCCTTAGCCTTGGCGGTTCCGGATGTTTTCCAGCAGGACCAGGAGGGATTTTAAGGAAGCTCCAGCCCCTCATTGCCACCTTCTTCGCTCAGGCCCAGCGGATGCTCCGAGCGGCCGATCTGGTCCTGGCCAGGTGCGCCAAGGCCCAAACTGCCAGGGAAATCCAGGAGGGCGCGGAGCACCTGCGGAGCCTCCTGGCCGGCCTCCCTTCCCTGCTCATGGAAACGAGCGGGAATGCCACGGAGCAGCTCCAGGCCCTGCGCTGTGCCTGGGCCAGAGCCACCGACCGCCTCCTGCGCTCCTTTGAGGAGACCGTCGGCATGGGGGAATTCCTCGAGTTATCCATCCTGGAGCTGGCCAGGCACAGGGAATGGTGTGCAGCAGCACTGGAATGCCAGGATCCCAAGGGATTCTCCTGGCACGCCGCTCGCCTCACGGGCTGGGCACGCTGGGTGGTTGGAGCCACCACCCGGCACGTGGACAGGGCCACGGATCCCATCTTCAGGAACGGTTTGCTGGTGTGGGTGGAGCAATTGGCCAAGGCAATCCTGGAGCTGGGAGCAGTCACGGCCCTCCTTCCAGGAAGGTTTTCCTGCCTCCAAAGCCAGGATGCCTTTTCCCAGGCAGCGAGCTCCCTGATGGACTCTGCTCTCCGTGTCCAAGCCGGGCTGGATGGGTCCAACCACCCGGAGATCCTCAGCCCGCTCCGGGAGCAAGTGCGGAGCACCAAGGTGGAAAAGGGGCTGGAGCTCAGCCCGTCCCACACTGGGATACAAACCAGTGCGGATGAGGCAGCGTTCCAAGGAGACATCCAAAGTCATCCATCTTCACCACCAGCGAACTTCCACCTGGATCCATGTGAAGGGGATCCACACCCTGTCATCACAGCTCTCCTGGGAGCATCCCGAGCCGGTGACATGGACACTGTCCGTGCTGCTCGCTCCGCCCTGCTGGAGCTCTCTGACGGCTGTGTGGAAGCAGCACGGGAAGCGCTGCCTGTGGCCAAGCCCCCCCAGCTCCGGGTGCTGGAGCAGCACCAGGATATCGTGGCACTGACCCCACGGATCATAGGCCTGGCCACGGGAACGGCCCCCGGGCAGCTCCCTGCTCCGGGCAGCCTTCTCCAAACGGCACTCAGGCTCTCGGGAAGGATCCAGGAGACTCAGGAGTGCCTGGCAGCCGTGGCGGGCTCTTGGAATGGTCTGGCCCAGCAAGTGCTTGGGTTTATCCTGTCGGGTGACTTTCCAAGAGGGAAGCAGGCTTTGGATGAGACCATGCTGGGTTTAGCGGGAGCAGTGCAGCTGGCAGGAGACATCGCAAGCACAGCCTGTAGTAAGGAAAATCCCAGTCCCTGTGATGTCCACGAGAGCTTGCTGCAGCTCCAAGCCAAGTTCTCCCGTGCTCAGCTGAACACCAAAGTGTTCCTGGAGAAGGCAGCGTCCTTCAGGGAATCCTGTGGGATGGAAAAGGCCGTCCTGGAGCTGCATGGTGTCCGCTGGGCCGTTGGCATGTGTGTCCTGCTGGAGGCCATGGATCAGTTTGTGGGCAGGGATGTCCTGTTCCTGAGGGAGCTGAGCAGAGCCGTGAGGAACAAGGTCGGCCCACGGAGCCTCCTGGCTGCCGTGGCCGAGAATTCCCTCAGGCTGCAGGAGGCCGCCCGGCTTTCCTACTTATCCTGCCCTGGAGACCGCGGTGCCAGAGAAATCCTGGCGCTCCGGGAGGAGATCCAGGTGCTCATGGAAGCACTGCTGGATGTGTCCAACACCCTCCTGCTCTCCCCACTGCCTACTGCCAGCTTGGCCATCCGCTTCGAGCTCCTGCACAGGGACGTGGCCCTCAGGGCCAAGGCGTTGTTGCTCCACATGGAAAGGGTCAACATGGAACAGCTGCAGCTCATCCAAGATGTGGTTGGAGCATCCCTGTCCACCCTCTCCCAAGAGGAAAGGGAGAGGAGCAAAGAGGCCTTTGAGGAGAAGGCAAATCGGCTCATGGCTGATGTCCAGTGGATCAGGAACACCCTCTGGGGTGCTCCGGAGGCCGGTGCTCAACTTCAGTCACAGCCCGACCTGCTCTCTGTGGCTGACCACCTCCTGCTCCTCACGGCTGACGTGGTGGGAAGCACCCGGCAGCACTTCTGGAGCCACCAGGACACTGGGGATCCCTGCCAGGACACTGGGGACCCCCACCTGGACAGCGTGGTGTGGTACTGGTCAGCCAAGGCACACTACCTTGTCACGCAGCTCCGGGTTATCCGTGGAACGGACAGGGACGTCCTGCAGCGCCTCACGGAATGCCTGCAGCAGGAACGCTTCCCGGGATCACCCAGTGGCACAGCCAGGCTCTCCCTGGCCCCAGAGCCCACCGAAGCAGTGGGAATTCATCCATGTGGGAGCGGAGGAGCGAGCGGAGCCGTGCAGGAGGTGGGTGAGCTGGTACGGGAGCTCTTTGCCCTGGCAGGGTGGTGGTCAGGGCTGTCCTGTCATTCCTGCTGCTCCCAGCACGGAGCAGGAATGTGAGGGATGCTGGCAGGGCCTCTGGAGGTCAGCAGGCTGACCCAGGGCCACTTGGGCAGCTCAGGTTGCTGGCAGCCTTGGATTCCTGGATATCCGATCGGCCAGGCTCTCCTGCATCCATCCCAATCCGCCATTTCGGAGGCAGGGGGCCTGTACCACTCTCCCTCACCTCCCTCTGGGAATACCCTCTAGGAATACCAGCAACTCCATTCCCATGGGTGTCAGGAAAGGCTTTGGCACAGACCCAGATCCCTCAGCTAAGTGGTTTACGGCTCTAATTGTGCTGGGAATTAATTGCAAACTGTCAGCTTGCAGGACACCCTGTTCCCGTTTGGAGATGGCTCCAAGGGCTTTGGATTTAGGGAGAAGGGCTGGTGGGAAGGTGCAGTGTACCCAGCAGGGGGTGGGCAGCTCTCCCACCAACTTTACTCACCAGCATCTCCTTCAGAAACACCCAGCTGCAGGAGACCGCTCGGCATCGCTGTGTCCACACATTCCAGGCTTGGAATCTGCTCTGTTGTTGTCTCGCCAGCACCGGGATGGCCCTTCCAGCATCTCCCCTGCAAAGCAGGAGAGAGGGAACTGTGACACGCGGCAGGGTGGCCCCAGCAAGGTGTCCCAGGTCACCCAGGACATGGCCACGAGGATGCTCCACATGGCTCAGTTCCTGCGGAGGAAGGGCCCCATTGCGGTAGGCAGTGTTTCACCCCTCCCGTTTTCCCTTAGGATCATGGCAGCTCCATCCCAAATCCCAGCTCCTGGAGAGTGGCACCAGCTCTATTTATGCACAATACTCCAAATTCCTTCCTCCTGGCTGGATGTGAGCTTGGCATCCTGTCCTCTCCTCAGGAGGTATCTGGGCCTCCTGGACCCTCCCTGTCCTGTAGGAAAAGCCTTTTTTTCCTTCTCTCCCCAATCCCATTGATTTTTATCCCGTTCCAGAGCAAGGAGCAGTTTGTTGCCTGTGCCAGGCAGATTGCTTCCGACGGGCATGTGGTTGTTAAGTTCGGGAACATCCTTGCCAAGCACTGCCTGGATCAGAGGTGCTCCATGGAGCTGCTCCGCGCTGCTGAGCACACCCAATCCGTCAGCAGCCAGCTCAGCATCGTGGCCAGGTGAGTTGCCAGCAGCTGGGATCACCTCTCCCAAGGTCATCCAAGAGGGATCCCTTCTCCAAGGAATGGGGGTGGGGGTCACCAGCGGTCCTGAGGGAGGTGGGTGTCGTCCAAGAGTTTGAGGAACAATTTGGAGGCCTCCCTCCCCTCCCTGGATTTTGCTGTTGCGATGGCACAGGGGACAAGCTGGGTTTGGAGTAACAACGCTGTCGGGATGTCCAATGTCCTTGCAATAAAATCCTTTGGAATGTCTTTGAAGGGTGAAAGCAGTGACTGGGGAGAGCAAGGCCTCCTCTGAGCTGCTGCTGAGCAACGTGCAGAACCTGGTCCGAGCAGTCCAGCACGTCCTGAGGGCGGCCGAGGCGGCGTGCGTCAAAGTGAGTCTGTCATGGAATCAATCCCGGAATTATTTGCGCGGGAAGGGTTGCTCCAAGCCCCATTCCAACCTGGCTTTGAACAGTTCCAGGGAAGAGGCAGCCACAGCTTCTCTGTGCCAGGGCCTCCCCACCCTCACAGGGAAGGGTTTCTCCCTAAGAGTGAAGGCTGATGGCAGCAATTCCATGCTGTGGGAGCTACTCATCCAGGTCTGGCTGTGGGAGCTGGGATCTGGCTGCTGGGGAACTCCAGCTGGAGCAAATATTCCTCCTGGAATGTCTCTATTTTGTGCCTTTCCATCTCGTGTCCAAAGCCCACCCAGGCATTGACTCCGTCCTTGAAGTCACCTTTATCTGGTCCGTTTCCCACTTAATTTTTGGATCGTAGAGCACCTTTATTAGGAATTAGTCCATGCTATCCCCTTTAGTCCCAAAAGCCAAATTCCCCAGAGTTTCCCATGCAGCAGCCATCAACAGCTCCCTGATCTGACCGTAAAATCTGTGGGAGAAGATTTTTCCTGAAAACAACTGGAAAACAAGTGCAACCACCCCCAGCCTCTCCCTGAGGCAGCGTTCCCACCTGAATCCCACCCTCCTCTATAATCCCACTGCTTTTCCTGGGATTAGCATCTCTTTTTGATGGTTTTTTAGAATCCCACGATCAGTCCCAAGGGTGACAAAGCTCCTCCTGTCCTTAATTAAACTTAGAACTCCCTCTATTTCTCCCATTTTTCACTTCGCTGATGCCAGCCTGGATTAATTAATTAATTTCGACTGTCTAGATTCCCAAGTCCTTTATGACCTGGAAATTTCCCTTTGGAAATTTCCCTGCTTATCAACAAACTGCCCTCCTTCCCTCTCCCTGTGAGAAGCTTTTGAAGCATTTGAAGCATTTTGAAGCATTAAGAGGTAGCGATGCCGTGTGGATCTCGCACACGGCAGCACATCCAGACTTTTCCGTAATTTAGGATGCACAGGGAGATACTAAAGCAATTCCTTTGTCCAACAGGGTTTGGGACAAGCCTCAGCTGACCCTGAGGAAGAAGAAGTTGCTGCTTTCTGCCAGCAGTGGAGGAAAAACCTGACACAGCACAGAGCCAAGGAGGCTTTAAATTCCGACCGGGATGAATTAGGGCTCCGGAAAACTCGGGGGGCAAAGGCTGAACCCACCCTGATGTCTCTGGTGCAAGAACAACCCCCTCAGAGCAGGACTATCCCAAAGCATCCCAGTCCTAGGAAAGGACACACCGTTATGGACAGACACCTGTAAATCCAGAGGGGCTCCTTGTCCCAATGGCATTAGAAGCAGAAGAGGGATATTTTGCAGTGGGAAGGATTCATGTTGGAGCTTTTCCATCGTGGCAGGAACATCTTGGAACAGGCTCCGTGGGGAGGCCAGGAATCTTCTGGTGAGTGTTTCACCCCCAGGTGGTGAGATGGGATGGATGGGGCTCGGAGCGTCCTGATCCAGTGGGAGGTGTCCCTGCCCACAGAATGGGATGAGTTTAATGGCCCTTCCCACCCAAACAATTCCAGGATTCTGTGATCCAGAGATGCTCGGGCTTTCTGCAGCCTTCCGACCTTTCCTGCTTCACATATCTAGGTATACAGCAGTGGGGAGCATTTTGTCTCACCTGCTGCCCCTGATCCTGCAGATTTCTTCCCAAAATCCTACTCAGCCCCAGGATCCTCTCCTATCCAGAGTGAACATTCAATCCCCATGATCACCCACCTCACAGCTTCCAGAGTATCCCAGACTGGTGACACTGCTGCTCCTGTATCCTGGCTCTCCACATCCATCCTTCCCAACCTCAGGGTCATGAGCTGTCCGATGCTGCTCCGTGCTGGAATTCTGCAGGAGAGGTGGAAAGGAGCCTCCCCTGTGGAAAACACAATCCAACACCACAGCAGATCACACCTGGCTCCATGGTGGCTGCAGCCCATTCCAGCCCACCTTGGTGTCCCCACCTGCATCCCAACCACCTTCCCCATCCAGGAATTCCATTACTTGCGTGGCAGCAAGGAATCTCCTCTGCGTTCCGAGGAAAAGCAGCAGCAGGCACACCAGAGACTCTGGGAAGCAATCTGCAATGGATAAAGCAGGGAGGAGGGCTGGATGGAGGAGCCAAGCAGCTGGAATGAGGGAAGGAAGGAATTACACATGGAGACAAGAGGCTGTGAGGACTCACAGGCCTTTGTATCCATGTCCTATTTCCACACTATTTTTCCCTGCTGGCTTGGTTTTTTGAGGAAAACCCTGACCAGCCACACCAGCGAGCAGATGACGAAATAACAGACTAATAATAAAGAATTAATGGATTACTCTAAAACAACAACCCAGTTCCACGTCTATTCTCTACTTTCCCTACTCAAAAAAAATCATAATGGAATTAATGGAATTAATGAAATTCATGCTCTGGGAAATCAGGAAGGCAAACTGAAACCGCGATTGCCTTCGCAGAGGCCTCCTCTGCCATGCAGGAATCACCGGCTTCCCTCAGCTCACCCATGCAAGGCAAAACCTTGGGATAAACACTCTGCTGTCCCAGTGGAAGCACCACCTGGCCAACAAACAAGAGGAAAAGCTCCACGACCATCGCTTGGCCAAGGGACAAACCAAGAGGAAAAGGTCCAGCAGACAAACTGAGAAGATCCATGACCATCACTTGGCCAACAAAAAAAAAAAAGAAGAAGTAAAGGTCCATGACCATCGCTTGGCCAAGGGAAAAACAAGAAGAAAAGGCCCACCAAGGAAGAGACTTAAAGCACAGAAACATTCCAAAGGGGTGGGAAGCAGATGGTTGATCGAGCAGCCAGCACGTTTTTACTGCAAAGGCAGCTGGCTAGGAATGACTCCATTTCCTCCGGAGAAAAAGCAGCCCCGAAGGCAGGACAAGAGGTTTGGAGGACACCTGTGCTCTCCCAAACCTTGGGAATTCAAGACATGCAGTATGTTCCACAATGGAAAATGGCGACTCTCTCCGTGAGACCTCGGGACCAGGTACGAGGTTATGTGAAAACCCCACAATGCATCCCAAAAGAGCCTGGCTTTAATCCCCCTCATCCCAGCTGCCACCGTATGGACACGGAGTCGTCACCAGGAATTAACTGTACCCTTTTTAATTGTTTTGTTAAAAATGTCGTCGAGACACCATGAATACAAGTACTGCAGTTACAGCCATACAAAAAAAGCAATACAAATTAAGCAGCTGAATACAAAAATACGTTGAAATACATGAACACCACAATGGAACTCGGAGCACTAAATCCCAATCGTGTAGGTGTGGAAAAAAATTAAATAAAAACCTTTTTGTTTTTTCTCGTATTAGACAACGTAGTTTTCTCCACTTTTCAACAGTTACTTTTGCTAGTTATGTACTTCACAATTTCTTGTATGTACAGCATAGAATAAAATACTTTTAAAAGATATGACATTTTTCATCCTCAATATGTGATATAGTCTCTTTTACACTAATATTGACTGCAGGAATAAAAACTGTCCGTGTCTTACATCAACTCATTGGAAAAGGAGGAGCGACGCTTTCCTTTGAATTCATTTCCGTGGGGTTTTCCATCAGTTCAGGGGTTTGGCAGTCCTGGAACGGCATCTCTCCCGGGAATTCATGTACATAATATTGCTTGGATCTATACAAATGTGGCAATCGGATCTAAGTGGTGGTTGGGAAAGAGGCAGCTCACACATATACAGCTCTGGGGATTTTCCATGACTTATTTACAATGAAAGTGCTTTTCTCAGCTCTAACACGATCCGGGGGGATTGGTTTCCTTTCTACAGGTTAATTATTAGTCTCCCTGAAATTGGAAAGAAAAAGGATCCTCTAGAAAATACCACAGCTTTGCAAACACTCGAGCGTACTGGAGAACTGCGTGTGGTTCGGAGATTAGCAGCTGAAAAGTGGTGGGAATTATAATTTAAAAATAAATAAAGCCAAAAGAGGTAACCCAGGTACAAAACAGCAGAGAACTGCAATATCCACAACGGTAAAAAGACTCCAAAGCCATCTGCTAACAAAACGGAGAAGCGGTTGGATCGAAAGTCTTGAAAACATCTTTTAAGGATTTATCATCCGACTCCCCGTTGGGATCGCTCTCCGGGGCCTGCGTTACCTGTCCGGGCTGCCTCACCTGCCTGGGGTCACTGTACTGCGGCCGGATTAATCCCGACAGAGCCTGGATTGGGAGATTATGGACGGCAGGAGCAGCGCTGGAGTGTTTAGCCTGAGATTTACTGGTGCTGTTTGCTTTGTCTGAAGCAGCTTCCGCTGATCCTTCCGTGGGTTTTTCCGCATTGGAGGCGGCCTTCTGCTGGGACGCATCTTCCGTGAGACTCGGCTCGTTTTTACTGGAATTTTTCAAAATACTTTTTTTCTGGTTCTCTCCGTTCTCTCCCGAACTGGCCGGAGCCGTGTCCGAGGACGAGCTGTGATCCCTGGGATCGTACAAACTGATCCCGCTCAGGATGGAGCCGGGAGTTCCCAGCCTAACGCCGCTGGATGATAGCTTGGGCGCGTACGGAGGCAGAGCATCGGGGTCGGGTTTCGGAGTCGCGGCTTCCGAGGGCTGGGATGAGCTGGCAGCAGCTCTGGCGAGGCGCGGGTCAAACTTGGGAGGGTGGGAATCCTTCCCGACTCCGTGGTGAGCATCTGCACTCGACAGTCTGTGGAGTCTGGGATCGACGTTCTTTTGCAAGCGAGGATCCCCCAGTTTGCTGGAGCTACTGGCATGGGAATCTGTGGATGGATCCAAGTAGCCACCCCGGCCCGCAAGGCTGTTTTTGGCCTTGGCAGCGAGCCGGGGATCGGCTGGCATCGCGTTGGGATGCGGATCATTCTTCAAATTCCGCAGTTTATTCAGTCTCTGGTCAGCAATGAGCGGAGGCAGAGGTAAATTGATGGAAGAGACGGGGTCGGGTTTGGGCAGAGGGATTGGGAGCAAGTCCTCGGGGGCCCACACGATGTGCTTGGCAAAGTTGGGTTTCATCAGGGTCACATCCATCTTAATGTGGCTGAACTGCCGCAGCTGGGAGCGCGGATCCCGCAACGTGACGCCCGGCAGAGGTTCCAAGGGAATGAGGAACGCTCGTTCCCTCAGCTCCCTCTCCGAGTCCTCCTCGTCGTCATCCAGCCCTTTCTGCTTGACCTTCACTCCGGCGTGGGCGTGGTGCAAATCCAGCTTGGCCCCGGCCAGGGAGGAGCCGGGATGGCCGCCCTCGCTGACCTTGTGCATCCGGGGATCGCGGGCCAGCCGGGGATCCAGGGACGCCGACTCCGAAGGCTTCCTGGGATTGGGCCTTGGAGAGGCCCGGAGTCTTGGGTCAGCAGCCTGAGGCCCCACGCCTTTGTCTTTGGCCAGCCTCGGATCCGTAGGCATGCCAAGCATGTGCTGCTCCGTGGAATGTTGTTGCCGATTCCTAAAGTTTTCGCTTTGTTTCTTTAAGGTTTTGAGGATTGATTTAACACTGCTCCCCTCTTCCTCCTCACTACTGGAATACCAGTTGACATTGTCATCTAAAAATCAAAGAAACGCCACAAAATTTAGATTATTCCAGCAAATAATCCTTGGAGAATCCAACACTCCATAACCGCTCAATAAAGCCAAACTGAAAAGATCTGATATTAAATCATCGTGTTATAAAAACCACAATCTAAAATGACAAAAATCCATTTAATCAAAGAACTGCCATACCAAAAAAAAAACCTGGAGGTAGTGGAGATGGAATGCAGCAGAGCTTGGGAGTCTCTCCATATCCATCAATATTAATTTGGGAAAATAACCTGATTTCAAACAATCCTTATCAGTACTAGTAAAAAAAAAACCATTATCTAAAATCTGAGTCTTGATGGGAGAAGGAAAAGTAAAATGGCCCCTTGCAGTGGTCTTAAATCCAGGTAAATCCCAAATTTGCTGCCTTACTCAGTCCAAATCCCAAGGTTTGCAGGAGAGGTTGAGATTCAGGAAGGGAAAAAATCAGAATATTTTATTTTGAAGGATAACAGAGAAGGAAAAATGCTGCTCCAGAGGAAAAACATCGAGAGGTAAATCAAAAAACCAGGATCTAGGATGCCCTCCCAGTCCTGGCAGCACAAAATAACCCCTCTGGTTCAACCAGGGATTTTTCAAAGTCCTTATCAACCAAAGAACCTTTTAAAAGTGCAACTAGATCCAAAAATTACTCCCTGGAGCTAGGATGGACTGAGCCTACACTCTGATCCTAGAACAAGCTGGGAAGAAGAGGTGAAAATACTGAGCTGCTGCTTGGACATTCCCAATAACTGAGAACAGCGACACGACACGAGTCAACGTCAATGGATTTGCTGACTGTGGCCATTAAGCATGATGAGAATTCCAACCAAATCCTGCTCACCTTCATCTTTGCTCATGGCCCTCTGGCCCTGGCTGCTGGCAGAGTCTCCATCACGTTGGTGCTTCTGGCTGAGCCTCGCGTACAGGGCCTTCTGCATGGCCGGCAGGAAATCGGGCACGTTGATGCCCTGGTTGTGGCCCATGTGGCCACCCATGCAGTCCGACTCGCTCCCGCCCGGATGCGACTCCGGAGCCATGAGGTGAGCCTGGTGATCCGTAAATTCTCCGTGCCATGCTCCATCTGCAGGACAAAACTCCAGTTAGCAGTTATCCTAGAGAAACGCTGACAGCTATAAATATGGAATCATGGAATGGGTTGGGTTGGAAAGGAGCTTGAAGCCCATGCAGTTCCTGCCATGGGCAGGGACACTTTCCACTATCCCAGTTTGTTCCAAGCCACATCCAACCTGGCCTTGGACACTTCCAGGGATGGGGCAGCCACAGCTTCTCTGGGAAAACTCTGCCAGGGCATCCTGACCCTCACAGGGAAGGATTTCTTCCCAATATCCCATCTCAACCAAAAGCAAAACATGACTTATACAACACAACTGAACAGCATCAGCTGAAAAAGCCAGAACACTTAAGATATTCCAAGAAGTTTCTATCCAAAATTCACCCAGCAGACATCCTTACCTCCGGAATTATTGGCAGACTGGAAGTTGTGTACAGCTTGGTGGGAGTAATAGTTGTCGTAGAAGTCGGCCGGGTTCTGCATGGACTCGTACTCCCCGGGCATCTGCTGGTACTGCGGCCCCGGGGGACAGTGATTGTCCCTTGGCATGTTCACCATGTGTCCCTGCACTCCGGGGGAATTGTAGGATCCTCCCATTCCCGGCGGGGTGAGGGGTGGCCCACCCTGCTGCCCCTGCATGGGCATTCCAGTCTGGTTCTGCGGGCCCATGTATCCCGGGGGAACGCCCTGCATGGGGGGGCTCTGCGGCATTCCCGGCCCCTGAGGGCCTCCGCAGGGATGGTGCCCAGGAGAACCGGGGTGCATCGGGGGCCCGTTGTGTCCTTGGGACATGCCAGGACCTGGCCCTGGACTCGAGCCTGGATTGTACATGTGCTGGGAATGTGGGTCGTTGCCCTGGAACGGCGGCCGCGGGGGCGACGCGCTGTTGTAGAAGGTCGGTGGCCTGGAGGCAGAAGAAAATCAAGGAATCAAATTCTGGACCTACAAACACCAACAGTTGGCTCTCTCCTCCCCCTCCCACTCGTATTTGACCTAACACTGGATGAAATTCCCAAAGGAGCATTACTTTCCGACTACGCCCATCCTACATTTCTTAACTTGGCCAGAAAAACTTTTTTTCCAATATTTGCTCATCTCCATCAGTTTTGCCCAAGAAAAAACCAGCTACAGAAAGACTGGAGCAGGGAACAAACTGCTCCACTTGCAGATGGAGATGCCAAAGCAAGGTCAGGCTTAAGTTCCTTTCTATGGAAAGCATGAAATAATTCTGGTATCAAATATCTGGCAGATCCCTAACCTATCCCAGAATCCTGACAGGAACAATGATGAAATGATAAATACCCAGGAGAGTTCTCCCCAGAATGCCGACACTTACTTCTTCCCAATTTTGTGTGCCAAATCCACAGTGGGCTTCACGACGATTTCAAAAAGAGACGGGATTTTCTTATAATCTCCTGAAGGATCTTGGTAATTTTCCATGTCGGACTCGGAGAAGGGATATTGCTCCGGGGGGGTTGGCAGGAGTCCGACCCCCGGCGGGGGTTTGGGAAGAGGAACAATGCCCCGCTTCCGGAGTTCCTCCAGCTCCTTCTCATCTTCATTTTGGGGCTCCTCCTCGTTATTCAAAACCTGGAACAAAGCCACATGGCAGACATTCCATCGATTTTCCAGTATTGCAGATCAATTTAGTCTTGTGCCTTTTAGTGAAATATTATTTCCATATTGAAATAAACAACTTTCCCGATATCTGCTACAATACTGCCGGATGTTGACATCCGGCCCAGAGGATTCTAAACCCATCTTTGGGGGTTGTTTTCCAGGACACCAAATCCCAGCCAGAAAAATACTTCTCTGTTTCAGGAAGGAACAATTTCCCACAAGTCCACTTCCTTCAAACAGAAGCGGAAGGAGTTCTTCCAAGATAGTGTGGGATTCACAGCCCTTTTCTGTTAAGGTATGGTGGGCAGTGACTGGAGAGGGACACAAATATCCCACATAAACCAAAGCTCAGGATTTCCCAGAGCACATGGAAAAGGCTCCTCCATCCCTTCCCCACCCCGAGTGCAGCAATCCCCATATTCCCGGTATCCGGGTCGCTCACCTTATCCAACAGCTCCTTGGTTTCCGCAGTCAGGGGAGCGTGAGAGAATTTACATTTATCTCCTTGATAACACTTTGCTCCTGTGTGGTAGAACTTGCACGGGAATTCATGTGAGGAAGGAATTAAGGATTCCTAACAGTTTGGGAAGGTTATAAAATCCAGCTGGCCCTCAATTCTTCACCAGGAATTCATCTTTATGGTAGGAATTTTGGGAGCTAATAACCCAACTTGTCTCTTACTTCCGCTTAAAATTCTCCCAAAAATTACATTTCTGTGGCCTTTGGATTTAATTTTCCAATTGTGATTAAAAAGGGAAAGGTCTCAATTCCAGAGGAAAACACCAAAATAATGACAAAGAGGAACAGATTAGGAGTTTAAAAGTGTGGGCAAATGTATCTAATATTCCAGGGATTTCATCTTTGAAAATGTTACAGATCAGTAATTTTATATTGATTTTTTTCCTCTGAAGCATTTGGGAAAAAGAATAATCTTGTAATCAAACTACAAAGTCAGCGGTAGAGTCTCGTAAAAAATAGCCACCTTTAAAAATAATTTCTATCAAAATAAATAGAAATAAAATAATAGACATTAGAATTTCAGTTGAATTGTAAAGTATTTTTCAAGGATATTGTGCAAATAAATGCAGTTCTCTCCTTTGGTGCAGTAACCCTGGATGTAAAACTTGCAGATTTCCTTTTTCTTTTCAATCTCTGCATCATGATCAAATTTACACTGTTCTCCCTAGAAATAAATTTAAAAAAAACCAAGCAAAAGCCATTATCCATCTGAAATGCTGAATAATTTTATTCCATAGAAAAAGGACATCCTCCCCAGCTGAAATTACATTTTTCATCTTTATCAACATTAAATTCCATTATAAGCAATAAAAACTGTGAACAGGGTGGGTCTAGACGTTGAGAGAATTCCTGGGTTGGAATTCAAAGGAATATATGGAGTGGTGACAGAAAACAATCCCTGTTCTCTGCCTCCATCTGGGAATTTGCATTAAAAAGGCACTGGAATAAGATTTTGCTGAATTATTGTCATATATTCTGTTGTTCTTTACGATTATTTTGCTGGACGAGGGTTTGGGTATTTTTTTAGGATTTGTTTTCCTAAAGTGCTCTTTCAGTCCCTTCTAAAACTGAAGGTGGCAGCAAATACTCGTCTGAGCCAAAGATATTTAAAGGCAGCAAAAACCACAACATTTCAATCATTTTCACTTTTATTTCCACCATTTGGGAAAGAAACAGAAAATTCCACCTCTAAATCCCAAGGAACCAAATAAAAGTGAGAAGCGTTCAGTGGTTGAATTGTGTTTTCTAACAATCCCACTTTTTAAAGTTTAGCACCACCAAGCAATTCCTTCAGAGCACCCAAGCTAGCAGGGAAATAATTTGTTATTTTCAGGAACGTATTTAGAGATTCCAGACTTGGGAGATGTGATGTCACTGACACATTATCATTCTCAGGCTAGGTTTAGGATGTTTTTAGTGAATGTATTCATAAAAACATAAATTTTCAATAGAATTTAATTCAAAAAGTGTAGCAGAAAAGGATGTTTTTCCACAAATCCTCAGCACATCAGAAATCAAAATACTGAGTTTCGACACCCAAGTTTGCTTTAAACCAGCTAAAAATTAATTTTAAAAAGGGATGAAATTTACCTTAATGCACCTCCCTTCGAGGAAATATTTACAGATCTGCTTGCCCTTGTGCTCCACCGTGTGCTGGTTGATGAACTCCTGGCTCATGTTAACCCATTTCTTCACTGGTTTGCCATCCTGGGAAAAAAAAAAATCCACATTTTATCAGCTCCTTTTTGGAGCACTGGTGATGCACATATTGGGAATAAAGGACTGGAATTGCAGGTACCTCATGGAAGCCGTCGGATCCCTTATTGCCGCCTCTGCCCCTCCCGCGATCTTTGCGCTTCAGTTTCTTTTGCATTCCACGCCCTCTTCCAACGTTGTAGTTGTTCCCTCGTTGGGAAATGCCTGGAAAACAGGGATAACCTCTTTAAAGGGTCACAGAAATTGAGGGGAAATGATTCTCTCATGGCATCAAAGAGAGAGAAATGGAATAAATTAAATCCCTCCCTTTCTGCTGCTGGAAATGTTTATTTCTAACTAGCCTGAATATTCCAGGAAAACCATCCCTGGCTGCTTCCCCCATCCAGGTCTTCATCCCAAAATGCCACCAAAACGTCCCTTACCTTTCTGGATCCCTTTCATCCCCTGTTTCTTCACTGGTTCCTTTGGGAATGGAGGTCCCAAATCCCCACTGGAAGTCTCTTTAGCTTGTCTGTACTGTTTGAGCTGGTCAGCAAAATCCTCATCCTTTTCCTCCTCGTTGTAATTCCCAAAGTTTTCATCACTGTAATGACTGTAGTCGTCATATTCCTTACTTTTGACATTTTTTTTATGCTGCATTTTCTGGGAACTCATGTAATTCCCTGACACGTGTCCATGCTGTAAGGAAAGGGACCGCATTAGGAAGCAATTCCGTATTTCCAAACCCCACCCCTCCAAACTGATCTAAAAATCCATTTTTGGGGCTGTTTTATTATTACCAGATTTGCCCAAAAAAAGCATCAATAATACAGGGAAAATCAGTTATTCAGGAAAAATTAATAATTTTAATTCACAGGCTGAGAAAAGCCAAGAAAATTGAGCTCCCAGAAAACGAAATCAACTTTAGATATTGGAAAGTGGCTTTTCAAGAGTTCTTTCCTTTGAGTCCAGCCTAAATCCAGTGCAGGCAATAAAAAGATTCCTTAATAATAAATTAGATTCCTCAATTCCTGTTACCTGATGGGAGGAAAAATTGGTATCAGGCTTATTTTCTACCACAGATCCTGCTTTACACCTGGGAATCTCCTCAGGGAGATGAGAACTGGATGTGCTTCCAGAAATCCGAGAGAACGCGCACCGGGATCGAGCCAAGCTTCCAAAACCACACTGCTTATATTTGTATTTTTGGAATGTCACCTCAATAAAGACCTCAGGAATAAGCTTCAAAAATTCCCACCTGACTGAAGGAGGAATCGTAATCCCTGTAGGAAGAGCTGCTGCTTTTTTTGTGGGGCCTTTCCGTACGCTCCATGTCGGAGTCGTGGCTGTAGTCAGAACTGTCATCGCTGGAGGGGGAGTTATGCTGGAAAACAGAACAAAAGAAAGCTGGGAATTTTGAGGGAATCATCTTCTTTCCATAAATACAATGAACACAAAAGTGCTAAATTTACATTGTGCCTCTTATCCTAAAAACTCTCAAATCCCTCCGCTTCAGCTTCCACGACCTGGGCTTAACTTGGAACATTTAAGATCAGTTTAAGTCTTAATGGTAATAAAACCATTTTAGTTCCTTCTCCAACTCCTTGGATTCTTGTCCTGGACACCCATGAATCCAATCAGCACTTCCAAAATGTTGGGGGTTTTCCTAACCTTATGCTTGTCCCGCCTTCTCCTTTTGGATTTTTTCTTTTCCTTCTCTTTTTTGCGTTTTTTCCGGGATTTCCGGTGGCCTTTCTCACTTTTCTGCTTATCCTCCCCTTTCGAGCCATGTTCCTTCACATCCTCGTAGGCTGCATCATCTATTTCCCCATCTTCCAGCTCTCCATCTTCCCTGCAAGAGGAAAACCAGGAAGCCAATAAAATTCCATGTTACTATCCAGCTCACCTGTCACTGGGAAAAAAAGCAGTTAAGAAGTCTGAAGCAACCCCAAGCTGTGATTTTTGGGCTAACTGGATATGCCAGGGAGAAGACACGACTGCTCTAGACCTGGAATTTCTTGGAATTACATTAATAAAATAAAACTGGAACGTTAATATTCCTGAAACACCTGCAGCTATCCCAAAAAACCAATTATGTTTCTACAACATCAGTTAAACTCATTCCCTCAAGGATCAATTAAAATATCCTCTTCCATAAAACACCTACTGAAAATGCTCCTTGGGAACAAAGTTGTTCCCATGTCCCAGTTCCTCTGGGAATTACACTCATGGATTTCCACTTCTGGGATGCATCCAGGACTGGAATAACTTTCCAGGTAAACCAATCTCAGTAATACAATGCCTTGGACTGCATGGCAGAGGGAAGACTACACAAGTCCTCTAATCCCTAAATTCTTTCCGCAACATCCAAGCACTTTCCAAGCACTGAGCTTCAATAATGTAAAAAGGGGGGGAAAAAGGAAAAAGAAGAAAAAATCCAACAACTGGATAAATATAGACTGAAAAGATAATGGTCAAAAATGCACCATTTCTTGGAAAATAAGTTATTTTTCCAGGAAGTGCCAAGGCAGGAATTCTCTTCTGGTTTAGCTTTTATTCCCATTTAAATCCCAAACTGGAGCTGTGCACCAGGAAGGGAGAGCAGAACCCCCCTCCACCCTTTCATGAGTTCCCTCCCTCTTCCACAACTTCCAGATACTTGGAGCTCGATGGATATGTGAAAACAATCCCAGGAAACATTCCCACTGTCTGAGTGGATTCCTAGAGCATCTCCCAAATGGATCAGAAAGGCACAGAAGCCAAATGATCTTCCAGGGAAAAGCAACTTGATGAAATCACCGGGCAGTTCCACAGATATTTGGGAAGGGAAAATAAAAAAAACCCCAAATCCTGGTATTTTTTATTTCATTTCTAACCTTCAAACCTGGATTTTAGCTCCCCTTCCTTGACCTTATTTCAGGTCATCCTTAAAAATAGAATTCCTTACGCCCAAAGAAGATTTACTCCGGAAGCTCCTTAAGTCAAAGATCCAAACCCAGGATGCATTTTCTGAAATATTCTGGGAATCTTTACCCTCAACCATTATTGAAGTCTTTCAATTTTCATTCCCCATCATTTCATTTCAAAATAATTTTACTTTAGGTTAAAATTCCCTGAGGGCTAAAATTCCCCCAAATTTTGATACTAAGGTACTGCTAAAGAAATTAGGAATTAAAAAGGGAAGTAACTCCAAGTAACAGAGAATTTTCACTGGGAAAAACAAATAAAAGCAGAGGACTGGCTGGGAGCAGTAAAAACTGAAAGTAAATGAATTCCAAGCTATTTTCTGGGAAATCTGGCACTGATTTGTGTGTAAATAAATTTGCCTTCAACTTTTTCCGTACCCTGCCATGGATTTACCCACACAGAACCAAAAATGCCTCACTAAATCCTTGCGGGAAATCTCTCTCCAGGACCCCTGTGTTGGAAGGCTCAGACCCTTCATCACCAAAATAATGTCAACAACAGGAATTAACTAAAACTAATTAAAGAATTAAAAACATTCCAGGCTTGAGAAAACTGGATTAAAACAACCTTCCAACTTGGAATATTCAAAGTGTGGACAGAGAGGGCTTTTTGCTGTTTTCTACCACTCAAAAACACCAGTAAAATCGAAGACTTTGGATAAACCACGATTAAAACAACCTTCCAACTCGGAATATCCTAAGTGTGGCCAGACAGGGACTTTTTTATTATCTTCTACTAAGTAGTTTCTTTATAATTCAACAGATCAGCTCAAATCAAACTATTAACAGAATTGCTGCTGCACAAATTGATTGGGAATCGTAAGGTTCCCAGTATGGGTGTTCCCTGCAGTGAACTGGTTTTACTGGTCCTACGCTTGCACACCTGATGTAACACAAAAACCTGTGAGTTGGGCCTTTTTTGAAGTGAATTAACTTACTTTACAGAGCTAAAGTTTTATAAAAAATACAAATTATGGTCTCTGGGGTTACGTTTATTGTTGCTCTTCGCCTCATAAATTAAAACGTTATAAAGCAACACTTGTAAATTAAAATTAATTAGGTTGTTAGGTGGCACTTATTGGCTCTATTTCACAATTACCAGTGTCACAACTGGTTGTACTGGTGGGAACAGCTGGTGAGATGAGAACTCCAAGCTGGAAAAAACTCTACTCCCAGCACAACCCGGAGTCACTCGGGCTTGTCCTCAAGGATTTGAAAACTCCAGGTATTTTCAGTCCCTGAAACAGTGAAAAGCCACAGCCCAATTCCAGGAACTCCACAGCACAGCTCTGCCCCAGCTCCAGAGATCCCAGCGGATTCCGGGTGTGCACTCGGCTTGGAAAACAGAGCGCGACACAACTTCCACCCTTTCCCAAGGACAAGCAGGGAATGGAAAACAAGAACCAGGAGCTCTGGGCTCTGCCTTGAACTTGCACTAAACCCCAGGCCCATTTTAGGGATCACTTCCCAAGGACAACCAGGAAGTGGAAAACAAGCACCAGCAGCCCTGGGCTGTGGCCTGACCCTTGCACTAAATCCCAGGAGCACTTCCCAAGGACAAGCAGAAAGGGAAAAACAAGAACCAGCAGCTCTGGGTTCTGCCCTGACCCTTGCACTAAATCCCAGGAGCATTTTGGGACCACTTCCCAACTTGTACCGCAGAACCTGGGACTTTTTGTCCAGCAAGGAAACAGTTTTGCATTTACCCACAAGCCTTTTTTTTTTTCCAGTCTGTTTGTTTGGTTTTTTCCCAGTGTTTCCCGATCCTCTGAAGTACCACAAAGGGTTGTGGAGCTGTGTGGGGGGAGGCCAAGCTCTGGGAATCCCAAAACCCTGGCGTTTTTAACTCCTGCAGCTGTGTCAGGAATGCTCAGGGTAGATAGGGCTCAAGCACTGGTAACTGCCACCCTGGCACAATATTTTTGGAGCTAGTTAGGAAGGCCAGGGCTGCCTGGAGAAAGATTTGAATTTCCAGCAGCTGCAGGAGAGAAAAGGAGGGAGGGAAGGAGGGAGGGAGGGAGGAACAGAGGTCCTTTCACCAGGAACAGGACTCTGGGTTTCTGCGCATGGGGATTGAGAGGTGGCAAAGATAACGTCAGTCAGCCCTTAATCTGCATAAAAAAGATCCAGTTAAATGTGTAAGGTGGAATCTGGCAAGAAAATGACGTTAAATATGGCTCTAGTGAGAGATTGTGGTATCAACAAAAACAGCCAAAAATAAAAAACCCGCCCAACTCGGAGCACCCTTTCCTGCCTGAGACAGAGAACAATGGTGACATTCAACAGACACCCCCTGGAAAGTGCAATTTATGGAAAGAATGGCAAACAGCCCCCCTTCCCAGCCAGAATAAATCAATGAAGATGTAAAAACGCATGCATTCCAAAAGGAAAAATTAAAACCTTGCTAAAGAAAATGCACTTTTTTAATGCAGTGACAACCCCCTCCCCTCCTTGCATTCCCCACCACCACCACCCCGCTCCAGCCTGAAGGTGACCTGCCCCCCAAAAACATCGTTAACCCCCTCAGGCACATTTTAACAGAGCATCATCATCAGCAGCATCATCATCATCATCATTACCAGCATCACCCCACTAAGTACCACCATTATGAGAAGCGGAGAGAGAGAAGAATGTTACTCGACCTTTCGTCCCCTGCATGTTGCCTGTCAGAGTCGGGCATGTTTGGGTCAAGAACTGGGTTTGGGGGTTTGGAGAACAGGCTTTCAAAGGCCATTGTGCCTGGCTGTGGTGTGGTGAGGAGGAGGAGGAGGAGGGAGGTGGAGGAAGGCAGGGCCCCGCCGCTGCCCGCGGTGCGGAGCGGC
>VXAZ01007017.1:197139-214822 GCA_013399875.1 Gymnorhina tibicen
CGCCCCGGCTGGGCCGGGACCACCCGCGCCGGGCAAGGAAACCCTTTCCCAGCCCTGCACCCCCTCCCCAGCTCCTGCACCCCATCTCAGTCACTGCACCCCATTCCCCAGTCCCAATATCCCTTCTCCAGCTCCTGCACCCCCTCCCCAGCCCAGCCCCCACCAAGGAGAGGCAAGAGGTGCTGGGTGCGGCTCCGGTTGCAGCCGAGCAGCCCCAGCTCTGGAAGCAGCAGAATTCCCCACAAAGGGAGAAGGGGCAGCAAGGAAGGGCCAGGCCATGGCTGGGGGGCTCCAGCCCTCCCGGGACCCCCCTTAGGCTCCTGTTTCCCCAGTGTTGCAGCAGGAGCGACGGTTCCTCAGCACATGAATGGAAAGGATGGAAACCCATCAGGGAGAAGGGAATGTGGGAGCACCCGTTGTTCCCACTGGGGCTCCCGTTGCTGTTCTCCACGGGGATTGTTTGCGGTGTGGAATCCCCCAGCTGGCTGTGGAGCTGGAACCCTGATCATCCATGGGGCTGCCCATCCCAAAAACCTCAACGCGACATGGAGAAGGGGGAAAACACCAGGCCCCACAAGGCCGGCTGCCCCCTCAGCACCATCCACCCCACCCTGCTCGGCTCCTTCTGGAAAAGATGACTGATTACAGCAAAATAATTCCAGTGTTAATTCCAAACCCCTGGGACTTCAGCCCAGGAAAGAGCTCCCGGGAAGAGCCAGCCTCCAGCAGGAACACCATGCAGGAGATAAAAAATAAAAGAGACGAGTGTTTATTAAAATATTCCCTCTGTGTCCTTGCCCTGGTGCCGCTCACAACGTTCCCGGCGGCACTTCCGAGTCCTCCCCGTGACTCCCAGCCCACGGCCGCTCCGACGCCGGCAAAGTGCCGGCCTGGCTCCATCGGCTCCCCGGCTCCGAGGCCTGGCAGGGAAGCAGCGGCACGTAGGGCTCCTCCACGGGGCCACCGAGCTGCTCCTTCCCGACGTACCTGGCGGCCCACGGCTCGCTGGGGTGCACGTCCACGGCCACCAGCGCCGCCTCCGCGCCGGGGGAGCCGGGCTCCGACACCTCCCCAGCGTCCAAATCCGAGTCCGCTTGCAGGAAGCCCGAATCCTGCGTGGAGTCTGGGCTCTGCTCGGGAAGGCCAGTGTTGATGTAGATGGCATCCCCACCTGCCTTGGCACTGGGCAGGTTTTCCAGCAGCTTCTCCAGCTGGACCTTGAGCTGGGAGAAGGTGGGGCGGGAGGCGGGGTCGGCGCTCCAGCACTCAGACATTATTTCGTACCTGGGAATCCGGAGAGGAGCGCGGTTAACAGAGGATCCCAGAACCCCAGAATGGCTTGGGTTGGAAGGGACCTTAAAGCTCATCCAGTCCCACCCCCTGCCATGGGCAGCACTTCCACTATCCCAGGCTGCTCCAAGCTGTTCTTGAACACTTCCAGGGATGGGGCAGCCACAGCTTCTCCAGGCAGCCTGCACTTCTCTGGATTATGGGAGGTATGGGGGCTAATTCCTAGTTTCCCTCCAAGCTGGGCAAGCCTTGAAATTCCCATTAAATCAAAGTGAAACCAAGTCCTTCTGCTCAGGCTGTTTCCCAAGGGCATGGATTTATTGGCCCAAGCTGCTGTTAGAAGTGTGAGAAGTCTCTTCCAGTGCAGCCCTGGGATCTGTTCCCTGGGAACATCCCAGCTCTGTGTCTGGGATGCCCAGTCCTTCCCTTGGCAGGTGCCTGCTCCCAGGCTGGATGTCAGGGAGCCCTGGAAGCTCCTAGCATGTCCCTGGCCAGCCTCTCTGCCCTGGAGCAGGCTGGATTCTTAGAGGTTCCTGCACCGCTCCCTTCAGGCACGGGCAGCGGAGAGGAGCCGCGTAGGAAATGTTGCACAACTCTGTTTATCCGCTTCGGATTCAAAGCTCTCAGCCATGGGGGGGTTAAACATTTTCAGCTCTAATGGCACCGGAGAAAAACTCAGGAAGGAAGCTCGGGAGAAAGGCCTTTGCTGAGCTGCTCAGAAATCCAGAGGTTTGTGTTTTCCGCATTTTCCCTTTCCAGATTTATGGATTTGAGGCAAGGAAGGGCCCTAGAGGGAGTTTTGTGGGACAAAGAGGAGCATCACCAGCCAGGACCTTTTGGCCAAAACAAATCCATAAATAAATAAAAAGTCCCATCACTGACTGTTCCTGGCAACCTTGCCAGCCCTACAAACCCATTGCTTCCCCTCAGGATATTTGCTGGGATTTCTGCCTGGAGTTCAGCAGATGCTGACACATGCTCTGCTCCAGGATCCGGCTTTCCTTAGGCACGTCGTGCACACTTTAAGGGGTTTGCTCCTGGGAAAATCCGTTTTCCCAGCTGGGATCCCAGCACTCACAGCTCATCCAGGCAATCCTCGGGCTTCTTCAGGCGCTGCCCATGGAAGAGGTACTCGTAGATCTCGTGGTTCTGCACCCCTGGGTACGGCGTCATCCCGCGCGTGGCGATCTCCCACATGGTGACGCCGAATGCCCACTGCCGGTACAAAGAGAAAGGCCAAGGCTGAGGGGACACTTCCAGGAGGAATGAAAGAACCTTTTCATGGGGAAAGGTCACTGCCCGGCGTCCGAAGGACAATGGGCAGAGCTGTGGTGCTCCCAAAACTGGGAATGAGCGGGGCGGAGGCAAGCGGCCCACTCAAGGAACCGACCGTGCCGGCAGCAGAAGGGCTCCGACAGCCTCCTGTGCTTCCAAGGAACGACACCAACGGGAGCGTGGTGTGGCTCGGCCCTGGGGACTGTCCCTCCAGGCACGGGGACCTACCACGTCACTCTTGGTGGTGTAGACTCGGTCAGCCAGGGACTCGAGGGCGATCCACTTGACCGGCATCTTGGCAATGCGGCCCTGCCGATAGTAGTCGCCGCTGTAGATCTTCTTGGAGAGCCCGAAGTCCGCCACACACACCGTCATGTCATCCCGCAGCCTGGGAAAAACAGGGATCAGCGCAGCTCCAGGGCCGCGTCCTGAGCCGCAAAGCCCAGGCCGAGCTCTGTGTCTCGCACCCAAGGGAAGTTTTACTGAAGGGAGCAGAGCTGTGCCGTAAATCCACAAGGTGCTCATCCCGTGGGACGAGCAGAGGAAAACGCTCACATGCAGTTCCGAGCTGCCAAGTCCCTGTGGAGGAAGTTCCGGCTGCTCAGGTATTCCATGCCCAGGGCGATGTCCACCATGAACTTCACCAGGGTCTGCAGGGGCACAAACTGGGGAGGGAAGGTGGGGGTTACACAGCGCTGATCCGAAAGGGTTCCCTGTCCAGGGCTGCCATCCCAATGGATGAGCCCACGGCAGCACAGGAGCTCTCATCCCTCGGGCCGTGCCATTCACTGAGCCACGAGCCTGCAGAAGCTGCAGGGGGGACTCCTTTCCCGCCCCGATCCCGCCCGGCTCCTCTGCTCCCGGTGCTCCCTACCTGTGGGGCCATCTCCAGCCGGGAGCGGAGCAGGAAGCTGTGCAGGTCCCCGTACTTCATGAATGGCAGGATCACCATGGGCTTGGGCACCTGCAGGGAGCTCAGCTCGATGCACACCCCTGGGAAACATGGACAACTCACCCAGTGCCCTGGGAAAAGGGATCCAGGCCCACCCAAATCCCAGCTGCAGGGCGGGAAGGGACAGCCCATACCGAGGAGCTTGATGACGTTGGGATGGTCGAAGTCCTTCATGCACGCTGCTTCGCTGAGGAACTCTTCGATCTCCCTCTGGGAAAAGTTATCCACTGGGAAGCAGAGAGAAAGAAAGAGCTTTAAAACCCCCAAACGCTGCCAGGATGCTGTTCCTGAGAGAAGTACTGGGAACGTTGCTATCCAGCGGGACAAACAGCAAGTCCCGTGGGGCAGGGAGACAACTTACACTTCATGGTCTTCACAGCCACCTTCAGCGGGGCCCCTTCGGGCTGGCTGAGCCGTCCCTCCATCACGGATCCGAACTCCCCTGCACCACAGGAAAGAAGGAATCCTTTATCCAAGGCACCGCCTTTCAGAACATCACCACATCCCGAAGATCTGGAATGCTCCAAGATGGAGCCACAGGGCTTGTTCCTCCTCAGTGACGAGAGGAGGATAGACTGGGCTCACGGAAGGTTCCCTGCCCGTGGCAGGAGGTTGGAACGAGATGAGTTTTGCTCACCCTCTCCCAGGACCTTTCCCAGACTCAGGGCGTTCCTGTCCACGACAACGTCCTGCAGCTTCTGCTGGAGCTCCCTGCTGACCCCCAGGCTTCCCACTGCAGGAGAAGGGGACAGGAGCTCAGGCACCTCCCACCTGCTGCCATATCCCCCTCCAGCTCCTTCCAGAGGGATAAAAACAGATCCTTACGGGTCAGTTCCACGGCTCTCCGGCAGTAGGACTTCTTGGCCGTGTAGTTCACTGCCAGTTCTGAGTTGTTCCTGCTGAAAGCATTCCTGGAGGGGACACAAACACGTCAGCCGGGGCTACTTCACATCAGCTGGATGAAGGAATCAGTGTGGCGGGGGCGGGAGCCCGGCGGATCCATAGGAAAAGGGGAAATGCACATTCCACTTCCTTTTTCCTGGATCAGCACCATCGCCTGCAAGGTCTGAGCAAAACAACAGCTCCGCAAACAGCACCGACCCATCAAGGAGTGAGTCACGGAGCTTTTGGGGAAGAAATGGGACACTCATTTCCTACTCAAGGAGCAGGAATGCTGCTGGAACCCTGCAGAGTCCAGCTTGGGGAAACAAAACCAGGGCAGGATGCTCCAGAGCTGGGAAAGCAGGGAAAGAGTGACAACAACCAGTTAGGAGAGGGATCCTTACTCAGTGCCAGTTTCCAAACTGGCATCAGGGAGCAGTTAAATGCCACTTGGGAAGTCACCAGGAGGAGTGAGGAGAACTGGGTTATTGCAGGAGAAAACAGCCCTTTGTCCGTGATTTCAGACAATGCCGGGCCATTGAAGCCGGCGTGGGATGAGGCGGGAGGGTTTCTCCAGGACACGAGATATTATGGAATCATGGAACTGAAAGGAGCCCACACGGAGCATCCGACCCAGCTCCTGGTCCTGCACCTCAACAATCCCACCCTGTGCATCCCTGGGAGCGTTGTCCAAGTGCTCCTGGAGCTCTGGCAGCCTTGGGGCCATGACCATTCCCTGGGGAGCCTGCGCAGTTCCCTCTGGAGGAAGAATCTTTCCCCAAAATCCAGCCTAACACCCCCCTGCCACAGCTCCAGCCATTCCCTCGGCTCCAGGTCACCCTCTGGTGACCAGTGACATCTCTGCTCTCTCATTTCCGTGCCGAAACACCTCCCCCACCAAGTTGCACAAGTTCACTTCCCTTTAAAAATAGGAATAGTGAGCAAAAGGTGAACTGCTGAGCTAAGGAAGGGAGGGGAAGGAAAAATCCACTTAGTCTCCCACCATGGGCGTAACAAACGTCATTTGTGGTAACAATGTCAGTCCTTGGGACAGAACCCTTGTCCCCAAATCCAGCACAGGCCGCTGGCCACCCACTCCTGGGAGCCGCCCTGTTTCCATCCCCTTACCCGTATTTTGTCTCCACGCATCGTTTCTGGATGACCACGGTCAAGCAGAGGATGACTCCGACGGCAATTGTCCCGCAGATAAATCCCAGGGCTATGACAAAGGAGTCGGCGTTCCCGGAGGCTGGAGTCGAAGAGGGGGCTGAGGTTATTAATCCTAAGAAAACATCCTGTTAATGGAGCCGGTGAAAGAGTCAGCCCGCAGCACCCAGGGCTTGGGGCAGGAATTCCCAGGGGTTTTCCACGGAAACCAAAGGGTTACACAGGAAAAAAGGGAATGAGGAGCGAGGCTTTCCTGCTCCCAAACCAGGATGAGCTCCCTGATCCTTGCTGACAGGGAACGCATCCGAAGGAGGATGGAGCGATGCCAAACGGCCTCCTGGGAAGCACACGTTATTCCCAGCATCCCGCCCTGCTCCTCCTTACCGGTGGCAGGGATGAAGATCTCCACGGGAACGCTGAAAGGTCCCACGCCCCCCTTGGTGACAGCGGCCACGCGGACGGAGCAGGTGGCGTTGGTGGCCACCACGGGCAGCACGGCCACGCTGCCGTTCTGCCACGCCTTGGCAGAGACGTTCTGCTGGAGAGAGGAGGGGAATAAAATCCCGGGTTGGGGAAGGCAGGGAAAACGGGGATTTACTGAGAATTGTCCCCTTGGCAACCTCTGGAGCCGCTCTGCTCTCCCAGGCCGGAGGAAGTGCGGCACCCGGCTATTTAGGGAGAAGAATGGCCCTGTGTGCAAGGGCCGGATGGGATCGGGAACGGAGCTGAGCCGCACTTCCCGTTCAGTCCCAGCCTTTCTGGCCCTCTCTGCTTCACAACAGCGGCAGCCAGAGCCAGAAAGAGGCAGGGAAGGCTCTGGCAAGGAAGGGAAAGGCTCTGGTCACATGGACTGTGACCCTCAGCCTTCGCTGTGGCCACTTCGGAGCCCTGTGAGCCCCAGCACCCACAGATCCATGTGCTCCCGATGGGATTGTCCAAGCACTCTGGAAGCGAATCCTAGGGCAGGTATTTTCTGCCTGTGGCTTTTGTGCCCAGCTAATTATATCCCAGCTTCTTATGTCTTTCCTTGGCTGGTGCCGTGGCAAGAGGCAGCGTGGCTTGGTAAAAACACAGGAGTCTTTCCCTGTAAATTCCATCCTTTCCTGGTCGTTTCCAGCTGAGAACGTGCCGCTGCTGCTCCCTGCCGATTTCCAGCTGCAAAACAGCTGGCAGCTGCAGCCAGAACATCTGGCAGGCTGCTGCGCCCAGCAGAGCCTGGCTCCTTCCTGAACATCCCACAAAAAAGCAGGAGCTGAGGGGGATCATTGGACAAGGACGGGGAATGGAGCTGAGGGGGATCGGTGGGCGAGGAGAGGGAATGGAGCTGAGGGGGATCAGTGGACAAGGAAAGGGAATCAGAGCTTCTCAGAGGGAACCAGTTTCCGTTCCCTGTCCCAAAAAAGCCACGGAAAGAGATGTGAAACACCCTGGGAATGTGTCTGCACCTACGGGCACCGACAGGAGCTGGAACCTGTTGTCACCTCTGCTCCCACATTCCTGCCTTCCTCCTCCTTGTATCCACATGGGATCCTTTCCCTACCACCAGCCTAAAACTGGGATCCTTCCCTATCCCAGAGGGCTCTGCTGTGTCATCTGAGGACAGACCCGGGCCGTGAGCACAAAGCAGGGCCGACCTGCCAAACTTCATGGGATTTTAGGAGTTTTGTGGTCGTTGAGGAATTTCTTCCCGTCCCAGCTCTGGCAGCCTTGGCTCCAACAAGGACTGCTGGTTAAAGAGGAAAATAAACCAACTTTTGGGAATTTTCTGGTTGTGGAGAGGCCTGCAGGTGGCCCTGTGACACCAAAATCCAGCTTCTTCCTGACTTTATCCTGCAAAAGCGGCTGGTTATTTTGGGGCACTCCAGATTTAGCCTGTGCAGGGCCACAGCTCAGGGACTTTACTTCATGGAGTCATCCTCACAGAACCATTTAGGCTGGAAAAGACCTCTGAGATCATCAAACCCAACCTTAGAAGGAGCTTTCTGAGGAGAGAGAACTCCAGTCTCCTGCCTCAGGCTCACGGAAAAACTGAGAACTGGAAAAAATTTCACTCCACACGCTGGAAAAATGGACAAAAACCAACAACAACAACAACAACAACAACGAATCTCCCAGGATTTAAAGGGCAAGGCCTGGATTTGGCCTTTTGCTGGAGAGAGACAGCTCCTGTCAGCACTTTTTTTCCGAGTCACAAGACCATGATTTTGTTTCCCTGGCTTCATTCAGGCTGGATCTATACGGAGGAGCGAAAGGAGAACAGAAAGTGCAGCATCCTACAAAAAAAGCAGGATGAGTCACTGTTTCCAGCTGGGGTCACTCGGCCAGCCTGGCACGGAGGAACCCAAACCACAGCTGGATCCATCCCTGCTGCTATCCACAGGCTCTGGATGGGATCTTTAGCCCAGAGCCTGGGCCAACCTTGCCCTAGCAAATTCCTGCAGCTACTTCCCAAATCCTAGAAAAGGCAAGCAGGGTGTGCCAGGTGATTTCACACACTCACGGAGAGGCCTTTGGGCCAAAGAGTTCCTCGAGCTCTGAAACTCCGTGCATGGGATAAATCCCAGCCGAGTAAGGAACAGCTCAAAATCCAGGGAAAGCAAGGCCAGGAGTGGTTTGAAGCCCACATGAAAGCCCGAGACAGCAAAGAAACGAGCTCCAAAAGAATCTATGGAAGCACCAAAACCCGTCTGGACATCCCTGCCGGGATTTTTTCCAGGATTTAGCCGTTCTTCCCCATTCCCTGGTGACTCACCATGCCCTCGGAGTTGTGCCACCTGTACCAGATGCGGTAGCCCTGGAGCTCCCCGTGGATCCTCTCCAGGGATGGCTTCACCCAGCGGATCTCCAGCGAGGAGCTGGATTCATTGAAGGACACCGTCACGTTCAGCGGCGGCGTGGTCGGAGCTGCGGGAATCAATGGGAAAGGAGGTGAGGGAAGCCGGGAGAACGGGTGCAGAAGTGTGGGAATCTGATGGAAAAGGAGCTGGAGCTCAAGCAGAAAGCCCACGGAAAACGGGGAAGTCTCCTTTCCCACCCTGGGAGCGACCAGGACTCCAGAGCTGCAGCTCATCCAGCAGGACTGAGGCAGGGAAACCCTCCCCAATCCTCACTCCCCATTTCCTACCTCCCTCGGTGGTGCTGGCCGTTATCCAGGGGCTGAACGCCGACCAGCCGACCTCATTCCCGCAGGAAACACGGATGTTGTAGTCTTCCATGGGCTCCAGCTGCTGGATGTGAAACACGTGGGGAGGCACCGAGGTGTGGAAGGGCGGAAGGGAGACGTTGCCTCTCGGAACAACTTCCTCGACCTTGAATTGGAAAATGAGTCCACAAACAGGGATTAGTCAGCGACAACCTGCAGGGAGAGATGCTGGAAAACAGGATCCAGAGCCCTGCCTCCCATCCCAGCTCCGCAGGGAAAAATTCCTGCAGGGAAAGCTCATGGCAGGACATTCACGGGGCACAGGGAGAGGGCTCCAGCGCGTGTGGAGCTGGGAGCATTCCAGGGATGCTGGGAAGGAGGGAGAGATGATTTGCTGTCTCTTGTGGCATGGAGCCCCAAATAAAATAACCAGGTAGCACATCCCAAATAAACAAAATAAAGCCCTCTTTTTGTGCAGCATGCCACTGGAAAATAGCATTTATCTCCGTGGGATGGCACGGGACTAATCCCAATCCTTGTCACATTTAGCAGCATGGATGGATTCAACATCCCAAAAACAAGTCCTGCTTTTCACAGAAAGACAAATTGCTGGAAGTGGAGCCCCCGTGGAGCTGCCCACAGAGCCACTGCGGCCTTCCAGGAAATATCTCATTTTGTGGGAAGCACTACCTGGACTGGAACAGAGGGAGGAAAAAGAGAAGAGCAAGGACAAGGACATCCCAACCCACGTGCACAAGGTTGTGCACTCCTCTGCAAAGCCTCCACCCGTGATTTTGGGATGGCAGGTCCTTGTCAAAAGAGGATCCCTCCCAGGTATCCCAGGATGGTCTCAGCATCCATTTTCCAGCCAAAATAGAAGAGAACAGCCTTCAGCCTCAGGTTTTCATGGAGCAATTCCCCGAAATGCTCCAAGTAGCTCTTTGGGAGACACTGCAAGCCTGGGGCTGCTGCAGCCACATGCTTGTCCTGGTCACACACTTCCCAACCAAGCCGCATTCCCAAAGTCGGGATTTGGAGGGGCAGGTTCCCCTCAGCTCCCCACTCCTTATAAATACTGGGAAGGAGCTGAAGGATGTCCTGTCTCCTGGAAAGGTCAGGGAATGCCACCTCCATCTCCAAGCTGTCACCAGATGCTCTGAGGGAAGCGAGCAGCGACCAGAGGAACACACACAACGCTTCCGGGACCAGACATCCTGAGCATCCAGCCCGATCCTCAACCTGTCTTCTGAGAATAATCCATCAAATCCATGGATTATGGAAGGAAATCAGGATGTTTGCAAACCGCATCGGTTGGAATTGGCAGGTGGGCCAGCTGCAGCCCCTGGGAATGAGTCACTGCCTCGGGGGGCCCGGGGATTATCCAAGGGGACAGGAGCAAAAGGGCTGAGTCATAGCTGTGTTTTTGCCAGAATCCCTCTCCTGTTTTCCAAAGGCCATTTCCTACGGACAGACCAGGAATGTTAAGTCATAGGAAATTCCTTGGCTCTCCACCCCGCTTCCCAAGCTCCAGCTGGAAGGCAGCAGCAGGACATGGTGCTAATATTAGCCCTGGTACCTTTCTTCCCTGTAATTCCTTTCACTTTTACCTGCCTTCAAAGGTCACCTCTCTCCACGTGGTATCCCAGCTGGAGTGGAGATTTTCCAGGATAAAAACCATATCCATGAGACAGCAAGATGGGCTTGGACTGGGAAAGCCAGCCATGAGCAGCAGGTGGAGAATGCCTGCAGGCTCTACCCACGGAGGTGGCATTCCCTGAGCTGTCCAGGAGTGGGGAGCTGAGGGAAACCTGCCCCTCCAAATCCCGGCTTCGGGAATGCTGCTTGGTTGGGAAGGGTTTATCCAGGACAAGCGTGTGGCTGCAGCAACTCCAGGCTTGCAAAGTCTCCCAAGGCGTCACTCGAAGCATTTCTAGGAATCTCTCCATGAAAAGGCAGCACAACCTGACTGTGCTGCCCATGGGAAAGGGACTCCAAGAGAGCTGGAGAGGGACTTGGGACAAGAGCATGGAGCGACAGGACAAGCAGGAATGGCTTCCCACTGCCAGAGGGCAGGGTTAGGTGGGATATTGGGAAGGAATCCTTCCCTGTGAGGCCGTGGCACAGGCTGCCCAGAGGAGCTGTGGCTGCTCCATCCCTGGCTGGACATCCCTGTTCAAGGCCAAGTTGGAGCAACCTGGGATAGTGGAAGGTGCTGGAAGGGAGTTGGAACTGGATGATTTTAAGGTCCTTCCAACCCAAACCATTCCAGGATTCCATGAAATCCGTGCAGCTCATGCAAACACCACCAACTTCCACCTGCCTCGGAGCATCCGTGTGGGGGAGCTGCGGGGATATGGGAACTCTGGATGCCTACCTGGATGCTGCAGCTGTTCAAGGCAGAGAAGGCATCGAAGCCCGGTACCCAGGATATCCCGATTCCGTGGGCTGTCTTGTTGAGGACCTGCACGCTGATGGGAGCCGATGGAATTCCTGCAGGGAGAAGCCAAGGCAAGCCTAAACACAAACATGGCACGGTGGCTTTTCCCTGGAGCTCCCAGGGCTCCGTGTGTGACCCCACATCCGAATTCTGCAGATGTGCCAGACCACCGGATAGGGAAGCACAGAAATGTCACTTTCAGGGCTATTTTGGCCATTTCTATATTTGTGGCCACTCTGAGCAGCTTAGAGGCCATGACTTATTTTGGGGAACACCCTCCTTGCGTTGCCAGAGCAGCTCCCATCAGGAATGTCAGCAATTTCCAGTGTTTCCTATGGAAAATTCCTACGGAGCACCGCCCTGGTTGTGAAGGAAGGAAATGAGCGACGCAGCCCTTCAAAATCCCACTTTGAAGCTGACAGTTTTGCTTTCAAATTTGCTTTTTGATGCTCCCTCCCCCATCCCGGTGCGAACCGGGATGACCACACAATAACCAGATCCCGCTGGATTTTAATGATAGGATTGAAACCAGGATCTCCCTCAGCTTGTGAAGGACGAGTGCCGGGAAGTGCGGAGACTTGGACATGGGGGTTTAATGGGGAATGGGAGCTGACCTTTGATGTTGACCTGGCCCGGGCTGGATGCAGTCAGGCCTTTGCTGTTGTGGGCCTCGCAGCTGAACAGCGCCGCCTCGTTGAGTCCTGCCGGGAAAACATAGCCCTGGATATCCCAAAACCATCCCAATCCCACCAGCTCCCCACCTGCAAACCCTCAGGGTTGCCTTTCATAGCCTTTTTTTCACTTCCCTCCATGGCACTTCTGCTGCCAGTGCCCGGGGGTGACCCGGGCTGCAGATGCCCCACTCCCACGCCGGGAGCACGCGCGTGCCGCGGCTGCCGGACCCGGCACGGCGGGGACGGGATGTCCCTACGGAGCCCTTGCACAAGCTCCTGAGGAAGGGGTTGTTTTCCCTCCAAAAGGGGAAAGGCAGAAAGCAGAAGGTCCCCCACCACGGCCCGGTCAGATGATGTAGTGCTGGTCAAGGATTGCTCAAACCCCCCAGCTGATGGCGGAGAAGGACCACTGGAAATACCCCAGGGCGGACTGTCCTGACCTGCACGAGGCGACCCCGGGCTCGGGATTCCCGTCCCGTGCCAAGGTGGACGTGGGGAGTGCTGGCTCATGGCAGCAGGGCCTCAGGGTGCCAGGGCTCCTGGGCCAGGAGCCGCTCTGCTCCAATGACCCAACCTCGCGGGTGCCAGGCGGATGCGAGGACATCCAAGAGGAATGAGTCACTTCTTCCGGCTTTCACTGCCTTTTAGAGGCCGCCCGCCGCTGGATGCCAAGACCGGGCAATTATAGCCCAGCTCTTAATTAACCACTGGCCTCCTCCTCACCAGCAAAGCAAGAAACCCCCATCTTCTGCCTCTGCAGCAGAACCAGAGCGGGGTTTACGGGACACCAAGGATTTTTCTCCCTGTGTCCCACCAGCTGTCACGGACACACAGCACAGGGGACACCCCAAGCTCTTCCAGAGGCACAAAACGGGGATCACCATTCCAGCAGCCCAGGAGAGCAGCCGGGTTCCTGCTGGCACAGCCAGAGGCTGGTGGAAAAATCTGCTGCTAGCTCAGGAAAGAGTCGCTTGAGTATCCCGCCTCTTCCAAGAACGGGATTTCTGGCAGCAGCCAGAGGGGGTCGGATGGGGCTTCCTGCCCCAGAGTGGCCCCAGGGCTGTGCATGGCACAAGAACAGCCCTTCCTAGCAGGGGGATGGCACAAGGCACATTCCCAGCAGTGTGTCCCACGGCAAGGGCACTCCGTGGCAGGGACACTCCATGGCGGGGACACTCCCGGCTCACCTGGCACGGTCAGCACCGACGGGGAGATGTGGGGTTTCTGGTTGAGCTGGATGTTGTTCTGGAACCAGTAGATCTCCACAGGCTCCGGAGGTCCCACGGCCTGGCACGTCAGGTTGAAGGGGCTGTTCCTGGTGACATTCAGCTGCTCGGGCTGACGGATGAAGTGCGGGAGACCTGCACGGACACAAGGAAGCAAGAGGTTCACAGCAAAGCAAAGGATTCCCCATTTCTGGCTCCCAGCTCCCGATCACTCAGCCGGGACACAGCTCCACGGCTGCCCCAGCTCACCTTCCAGCTGCACCAGGATGGGATCGGACACCACCTCCACGCCAGAGACATTGAGTTTGCAGACGTAGGAGCCGTTATCCGAGCGCTGGGCGCCGAGGATGCTGCCGGACAGAACGGACGCCACCTCAGGGCTCGTGGCTTCCCATCTTCCCGGGAGCCAGCCCTCAGGACACCCCTCATTCCCACCTCCTCCGGAAGGCCTGCAGCACTCACCTGAAGGTGGAGGTCATGGCCACCTCCTTCTCATCAGGGATCTCAAAGTGGCTGCTGGCGATGCGATCCAGCACGTGCAGCTCCCTCCCGTCCTTCCAGAGGGAAATTCCCGGGGCATCGGGCCGGAGCAGCTCCTGAGGCACTTTGATGGAGCAGTTGAAGGTGACGTCCTTGTGCTCGTTGATGACCACATGTCGCACCGTGGGGTTGAACCTGAGCTGTCCCACGGAGCGGCCTGGGGGCTCCTCCCCAGCGCTTCGCTGGGGCCAGTGGCCGAGCGGGCTCCGCTGGGAACGCCGGGAATGCGCCGACAGGTACAGCCTCACACCTCCTTCTCCCTCAGCATCCTCTGCAAGGAACGCCCGGTGTTTGTCACCACCACCGGCAAAGTTTTGGAGACCTCGCAGCAGAACCACCCCGCTGCTCCCGAGAATAATTAAAGGCAGCTCATTTCCATTTCCCAAAAGGTTGCCCCGGGATTCTGGACAAGCAGCACCTCCCAAAAAGTCCTTTTTAAAACAAACAGGAGCAGCCCAAGCTAAAGAAAACACTCAGCCATGTTTCTTTGGGCAGGGGAGAGGCAGGAGCTATTCCTGCTGCATTACACCCCCGGGACTGGAATATAAAAGGATCCCTGGGCAGCAGGAATTTGGGACTTTACTCCAGCAAACCCCTTGCGGGGCCTCATCTGAAGCGTTTTCAGCTGGGGCAGAGGAAGAGCTCCCGGCTGGAATTTTGCTGATTTTAGGCTCTGCCAGGAGCCTGTCCCTTCCCAGGACAGGGAGAGCGGGACATGCTCTGAGTCAACTTTTGCTAAGTGCCTCCACTCCACTGCCTTTCCCAGGAAAAGAGCTGCAGATGGATGAAGACATGCCTTTGGATGGTGTATAGGAGCCAGCTGCTGTTTACTGCTGCTCTCCCAGGGTCTTCCCCTGCGTTTTTTCCCAAGGGAAAGCTCTCTTTGAGGACTTCATACCCCGACCTCCAAATCACCAAACGGCATTTTCTCCCTTCCTCCCAGCATTCCCACCCAGCCCACAAAGCAGCTCCATGCAAAGCAATTCCCTTCCCCCAAAATGTGGATTTTTGAGGAGATCAGATCTAGGGGATCCACCACGTGGAGGTTGGTTTTCCTGGACCATTTCTGAGCTTCCCGAAGCTTTCCCAGCCATCAGCAGCCCCGAGCTGAGTGGTAAATCTCCCTTTCAGCATTGTGCCAGACAGGAATTTCAACTAAATTAATTCCCTTTTCCAAGGAAGCAAAGCCAAACAACCGCTCACAGTTTAACAGATAAAGAAAGCACAGTTTTGATTGAACCTGAGCTCAGCTGAGTTTGTTTTCTGGGCAGGTTTTATCCCTCTAACATCAAACAACAAGTTTTTAAAGCTACGTCATCACTGTTGTGAGTAATGGGGCACGAGCCTGGCGTGTTTTTCCCAGAGCCAAGAAACACAGCCCGATTTTGAGGCTGGATAGGTCCCTTTGCTAAATCTCTCCCTACTTTTAACCCTCAAGAAACGCTGCTTGAGGACAGAAAGCCAGCAGGGTTTCTCAGTGCAGAGGGAAGGGGGAGGCTCTCCCTGCCTCTCCCGCAGCACAATGGGTTTCCCTCTCAGAAAAAAACAAAAAGATCCGCAGCTTTTCCAACCTGCTTCCCTAAGCCTCCCGTCCCAGCACAAACAGAGCCCATGTGACTGCTGCAACACTGCAGGGACAGCCACGGATGTGCAGCCGGGTCTCCAGCAGCTCCCTAAGGATCTGCCACATGCAAACAAGCAGCGACCCCAAATTCCCTTCCCTCCCCTGCTCTTCCCAGAGGTCACTCAGGCTGGAGCCGCTCCCGGCCTGGCACAATCCAAGCTCCCACTGCTGTTTTCATGCTCCATTTGAAATGCCAGAGCAGCTCCCCCCACACGGACCCCTGGCCGGGGAGGACGTGGATTTGTGCCGTGTCCCAGGATGGTTTCTGCTTCCCTGGGCTGCTTCAAGCTTAAAGGCAAAGAGCAAGGAGGGTCTCAGACTTGTTTTCACACTAATTCCGTGGGAAGAGGTGTTTGCTGGCCCAGGAATGAAATATTTTCCTCTCTGACTCATGTGAGTACAGGAATTCCTCATCTCCAGCGCTGCCTTTGGGTACCCCAAAAGTTTGGGATGGGGATATCCTCACGGCACTTCGGAAGGGACTCGCCCCTGTGTGGCAGGACAGCTCTTGCTTGAGTCCAGAGCAGTTAGGCTGGCTCTAAAATCGGAGGCTAAAGCCAGGGAGCTGCAAGCCTGGCGTGCCTGCGTGGGTGCCGGAGCAGCTCCCGTCCTAACCACAGCCAGGCCCCAGGGAAAAGCTGGTGTGGAAATCAAACCACTTGCAAGGGCACTGCTGCTCTCCTGGAACACCTGGAATTGCAGCAAAACTCCAGGACCAACAGAGGCAGATCTTTCTGCACGGGTCCTGTGTGCCTATCTTCCTGGAGAGAGGAATTTCAGCAGGAAAATCGGGCAGGATACTTCCTTAGGGATGAGGAACAACAAGCAGGGAGCTGCACACCCCACGACTGAAACAACAAGGTCTTTGCTGCAGGCGTGATGCATCCAGGTCTGCCAAAACGCCGGCTGCATCCCTAGCCCTGGAACTCCCACTGCTGGGAGTAATTCACCTGCTGCCAGCAGCTTCTGCTCAGGCACTTCTTGAGCAGGAGGAATAAGGAGCCCCTGCATGTGGGGTTTCCACCCTCCCCAGCCCCTGGGAACTGTGGTGGACCTGGAAGTGTCAGGTTAACGTTGGATTTGATGATCTTTTCCAAGCCAAATGATTTTATGGTTATAAGAAATTAATTTTCCCCAGGGTCACACCTGAATCCAAAGAGATTTTCCTCATTCGAACACCTTTGGTACAAACCAGCCCAGGATTCCTGGTTACATCCACAGAGAGCTCCCCTCACTGCAGGCTCCTGCTGTGACAGTCAGGACTTTAACTCCTCCCTGCCCAAAGCAAACACATTCCTGCCTTCCCTGCTAAATTCCATCTGCACGGCGACTCTGAGACCCCTCAGCACCCCTGAGACCCCCCAGCAGCTCCCAAAGGTCAGGCAGCCCTGACGACAGGATTTGTGAAAGTCCAAAAATTACTTTATCTCCTCATTTCCTTCTGCACACGGAGTTGAAAAGCCACCTGCACTGCAAAGCGCCACAAACCGTGGTGATTCCCGATGATTTTTCCCAGCATCACTACGCAGCTGGCTCATGGCTAATGGGATAAATCCCAGACTGATCTGCCGCAGTTCGTGGTGGTGTCCCCGGCAAGCACAGGCACATCAGGCAGCAAAGTGCTGGGACAGGACCACGCTGCAGAGGCAGAGCTGTATCCCACTACAGCCAAACTGTGTGTCCCAGGACATCCAAATCATGTCCCAGGACAGCCAGACCCCGTGTCCCAGGACAGCCAGACCCTGTGTTCAGAACAGCCAAACCTTGTGTCCCAGCACAGCCAGACCCTGTGTCTCAGAACAGCCAAAGCTTGTGTTCAGAACAGCCAAACCTTGTGTTCAGAACAGCCAGACCCCGTGTCGCAGCACAGCCAAAATCATGTGTCCAAGAACAACCAGACCCTGTGTCCCACGACAGTCAAACCCTGGGTCCCAGCACAGCCAAACCCTGGGTCCCAGGACAGCCAAAATCATGTGTCCAGAACAGCCAGACCCTGTGTCCCAGGACAGCCAAAATCATGTGTCCAGAACAGCCAAGCCATATGTCCCTGGACAGCCAAACACTGTGTCCCAGCACAGCCAAACCCTGTGTCCCAGCACAGCCAAAATCATGTGTCCAGAACAGCCAGACCCTGTGTCCCAGCACAGCCAAACCCTGTGTCCCAGCACAGCCAAAATCATGTGTCCAGAACAGCCAGACCCTGTGTCCCAGCAGAGCCAGACCCTGTGTCCCAGCACAGCCAGACCCACTCCGGGTTGCGATGCGGCCAGAAACCCGTCGGGAGCTCCCTGCGCCGCTCTTCCCCGGGAGCCGCCGGGCGCTCAGCGGGCGCGGGGTGCCCACGCCACAGCCCGGCCCGGAGCAGCGCCCGCGGGGAAAGCGCCCCCCGCGCCCCGGACAAGCCCGGCTCCCCGCTCCCCGCCGCCCCCGTCCCAGGGCCGTCCCCGGCTCCCTCCGCGCCCCCGCGGACTCAC
>VXAZ01007017.1:214837-254596 GCA_013399875.1 Gymnorhina tibicen
CGGCCCCGGCCCGCCTCCTGCGGCGGGGGAGGGAGCGGGCAGCACCGGCGCTGCTGTGCCGAGAGCGCTCCCCCGGCACTGCGAGGCCACCGCTGAGCCCTGTCCCCAAGTGCCACACGGCTTTTAAACCCCTCCAGGGTGGGGATCCAGCATTGCCCTGGGCGGCTGTGCCAGGGCTGGACAGTCCTTTCCGTGAAAGAATTTTCCCAGTGTCCAACCTAAACCTCTCCTGCCACAGCTTGAGGCAGTTTCCTCTTGTCCTGTCACTTGTTAGCTGGGAGCAGAGACCGACTCTCACCTGGCTGCAGCCTCCTCTGTCCCATCCCTGGCAGTGTCCAAGGCCGGGCTGGATGGGGCTTGGAGCAACCTGGGCTAGTGGAAGATGTCCCTGCCTATGGCAGGGAATGGGATGAGTTTTAAGGTCCTTTCAACCCAACCCATTCCACGATTCAGACACTTGTAGAGAGTGACAAGGTCCCCCCTGAACCTCCTTTTCTCCAGGCTGAGGCCCCCCAGCTCCCTCAGACGCTCCTGGTGCTCCAGACCCTTCCCCACCTCCATTCCCATCTCTGGCCATGGTCCAGCACCTCCCAAGTCCTTCTTTTCATGCAGGGCCCAAAATTGCCCCCAGGATTTGAGGTGAGGCCTCACCAGTGGCCACACAGGGGGACGGTCACTGCCCTGGTCCTGTGGCCACACCACTGCCTTTGGCCTCCTTGGCCACCCGGGCACACCTGGGCTCACGTTCAGCCGCTGCACACCTGGGGCCTTTCCCAGCCGCTCATCCCCAGCCTGGAGCGCTCCACGCGGTTGTTGTGACCCCGGCGCAGGACCAGGCACTTCACCCAGTGGAATCTCACACCACTGCCCTCTGGCCTGTCCAGCGTGGGAACGCCGTGCTGAAGGCACTGCTCCTTCTCACCTGGCCCACACCAGCAGGACAAGAGGGGACAGGGACAAAACCAAGGAAAGGAGGAAGACCCAGGTGAAACCAACATGAGCCATTAACCCAAGGCAAACCGAACACACCTCCTGTGGCACGGGAAGGAAACAAGGGAGTTTCTGGATATTCAGACCCTGCCCCAACACTGGCCTTGCATGGAGATATTTGAGATCAAGGCGTATCGAGGCCATGAGTGTTTCCCCCACCACAGGAGGGGACTGGGATTTGGGGAACCAGCAGCCTGATGACACGGCTGAAAGGCACTGGTATTTCTCTGCACCAACCTCACTGCTCCCTGAACCTGTGATACAAGTCACTGCCTGCTGCACCCTTCCCAAAGAATAGAACCATACCTAATCCAGTTTGAAGCCTTTTCCAACTGGGAAGAAAAACGTTCTTAAGGCTCAGTGAAAAAAAGCCAAATCACTCCCAGACTTCTTTGACTTGCAAAGCCGCTTATTCACTGCACATTCCCAGGCCTTGGTGACAGAGATTGAATTTTCCTCCCAGCTTCCCACATCTTGAAGCCATCAGCAGCTGAGGAAGGGCTCATGGAGTTGGAGGCCCCGAGGAAAGGGGAGAAGGAAAATGCACTAAAGCTGCTGCAAGAAGGTGGACCATCTTCTGTGCAGCTCCAGCAGCACTGCTTTTCCTCCAGATGTTGGGCGCATTCCCTGTGGATCCCTCAGGGAGCAGGATGAGACCAGGGACAGACATTTGTCCCATGCCTGTCATTTGTGGTCAGCCTCTGGCACATGGGTGCACTTTGATCCGGCTGCATTCCTCGCTGCTCCTGCTGGCTTTGCGATTTTTGAGAACAAAGTGATGGAAAAGCCTCTGGACTTTGTGGGCTGCAGAGTGGGAATGGCCCCTTGCATCAAGATGCAGTCGCCCCACTAACACGGGGTGAGGAAGAGGAGCAGCTTGTGCAAAAGAGGAGTTAAAAAAATAAACAATGAGAACATGCAGGAGCACAAAGAGGATTTCAGCAGCTCCTAAAAATCCCCTGATTTGGGTCATTTCTTTGCAGCAGATTGGGTTCCGCTCCAGCTCAAGAGGGTTTGTTGCACAACCTGACATGAGGAAGAGGCTGGTGCACGGAGAGGGAGGAAAAAGCCAGAGAGGAGAAATCAGAGGAGAAGCTCTCGGGTGAGGTCTGTGATAGGAAAGGCCTGGAAGCAGCTGGCAGGAGTCAGTCTGACCCCTTTGGCTCTTGGATACCTCGCTGCTGTCCTCCTGCTCCTCATGGCATATGGAATGCTGGAGTGGCCTTTTTTGGAGCAAGATGATGGATTTCCAACTGCAGAGCCCAAGCCCAGCATTTGCTGGGGGGGTGTCCACACAAACCACTTGTGGTTTTTTGGCCCCAGCCTCACCAGATCTCCCCAAACAGCACCCCCTGTTCCCACTGCTGGGGCTGGGAATCAGTTGGCATTTGGCCCCAGGAATACCTCCTGGGGCGGTGGGAGGGGGAAAAGGCAACCGATGTCAAAGGAAGGAGGGAGAACCTTTCCTGGAAACAAAGGCTGCCTGTCTGAGCGGCAGGATCGGCCCTGAACCAGCTAAACCAGTTGCTATCCAAGGTTATCTGATCCATCACCGCAGCAGTCCGGGTTTTCCTGCTGTGTCCTGCTCCGGAGGGAGAGCTCCTTATCCTCACAGCTTCTCCTGCCTGAGTGAGCAGTCACAACCCTCTCCACAGGGATCCTCAGCTCTCCCTTGGCGGGATCCCAGCATTGCAGGTGCCGGAGTCTGACCCTTTTCTGCAGCTTCACTTCAGAGCATCAACTCCGTTTCCTCACCAGACTTTTGGGAAACCTCGGAGTCAACACAACCCTTGGGCAATCGGATTGTTTAGCAGAAATGGCACTCGGCAGTCAGACTCGTGGGCTTTTATTTGCTGAGGGTTTTTTCCCCCCTGGCTATTTCTGTGTTTTTATTTTCATTTTGCCAAATCGCTCCTTTATTTCTGCTTCCTCTTTGGGCCTATTTTTATTTCGATTTGCAGGGGCTCCTGTTCTTTCAAGTGCCAAACTCCTTTGGCAACACGTCCTTAGCTGAGGGCAGCTGGCCCGTTTGTGCTCCATGCTAAACCCCAGGCACAGGATGCAGCTCCCAAGCAATTTGCAGGGAAAAGCTGAACATTTTGTGATGCCATTAAAACGCCTTTTTCTTGCTGTGCCTGCTCTGGGCACCGGGACATGCTGCGGCTCTTACTGGGCACATCCTGTCCCTTGGCTCAGCTGGTTCTTCCCAGGACAACTTCTCCTGCTCTGCAACTCGTTTTGCAAAAGCAGAGGCTGGGCTTCGGCTTTTCCCATCCTGCTTCTCCTTTCTGAGACATGCTTCTGTTCCAGCTTAAACCCCAAACCCCAGTTTCAAGTACATTTTCGGTTCATCCATGGCTTCTTCCTTCTCCTTTGATTATTGTGAAACTTGAAAATCAATCATTTGCCCTTTCAGTTCCCATCGGGGTACTCCATACAGGTTTCAGAGGAGGGTTAGATGGGATATTGGGAAGAAATCCTTCCCTGAGAGGCTGAGGAGGCACAGGTTGCCCAGAGAATCTGTGCATGTCTCATCCCTGAAAGTGTCCAAGGCCAGGCTGGACAGGGCACACACATCCTATGAGACCAGAAAGGGTTGTAAAGCACTGCGAGGGGCTGCCCAGGGAAGTGGTGGAGTCATCATCCCTGGAATTGTTCCAAAAATGTGTGGATGTGGCACCTGAGGATGCGGTTTGGCGGTGAATGTGGTGGTGGTGATGGCTGATGGTTGGACTTGGTGATCTGAAAGGTCTTTCCCAACCTTAACTCCCATCCAGGAGGGAGAGGGGATGTTACAACCTCCCTCCACTCCAGACAGGAGAACAGCCCCTCCTGTGTGCCAGGAGCTGGGATTTTAGCTGGGATAAGTCAGCAGGGCTCAACTTACACAGATTTATGCTAATCCATGTCACGAGCACGAGGGATGTTGGGAAGAGAGTTGTACACGTGCCTGGGGGTGGCTGCAGAAGCCCCATCAGACCCATGAAGTGGTTTCTTAAGCACCATGTCAGAGAATTCCAGCATCCCAGGATGTTTTGGGTTGGAAGGGACCTTAAAGATGATCCAGTCCCACCCCCTGCCATGGGCAGGGGCACCTTCCGCTATCCCAGGTTGCTCCAAGCCCCGTCCAACCCAGCCTTGGACACTTCCAGGGATCCAGCGGGTGCCACAGCTTCTCTGGGCTAATGTCCACGTCTCAAACACAGACAGCCATGGAGCCAGCCAGGGATTGTTGGGAATAACGGACAAGGATTGATGGTACTAAATGCCATGGAAAAGAACAAGATGTGACTGGAGAAGGGGCCACGCAGAAGTAGGGCAGGGCTTTTCTGGGACAAACGTCCTCATTCCAGTTCAGAGAGACACAACAATGCCACCACCACCACCAACAAAGCATCAGCACAGAATTCTTCTTCTTTCTTTCTTTCTTTTGGAGCCCCTTTAGGCACCGGAAGGGGCTCTAAGATCTCCCTGGAGGCTTCTCTTCTGCGGGGGAACACTCCCAGGTCTGATGGAGCCTAACATTGGATCCACCCACATCCCACCTCCTCTCTGAGAAGCTTAGGAAACAAGGGGGTTCATTATGAATCTCATGACTCCAAAGGGGGTGACTCCCTCACCCCTGCCTCCCTTTTGCATTCCTGGCTTCCATAAAAATCACTCCAAGTGGGTTCAGATTGTTCTTTATCTTGGAATCCCGGGATGATTTGGGCAGGAAAGGATCTTAAACATGATCCAGTTCCTTGCCATGGGCTGGGACACCTTCCACTATCCCGGGTTGCTCCAACCTGGCTTTGGACACTTCCAGGGATGGGGCAGCCACAACTTCTCTGGGCAACTCTTCCGGTGCCTCACCACCCTCACAGGGAAGAATTTCTTCGCAATATCCCATCTTAACGTACTCTCCGTCAGTTTACAGAGAGCCGAGGACAACCCCGGGCTGCGTGCTAGGCGATCCATGACGGAAGTCGCCACGGGAGGACAGCAGTCACCAACCACTGCCGCCCGGCACCGCCGTGCCAGCGCTCGCTGTGCCTGTGCCGCTAAAAAGGCATCTCGGGGGAAGCCTCCCCTCAGGATATGCCGGGAGGCGCTGCATTCCCCCCAGGCTACGCCGGGAAAGGCGGGATTGCCCCGGCAGCGGCGCTGGCCCCCCGCGAGGCGCGGCCATGGCGGTGCCGGCGCGCGCGGTGCAGGGCGGGAGCGTCAAGATGGCCGCGCCCGCGTGAGGGGCCGCCGGTGCCGCTCCCCGCGCGTCCCGGTGCCCGCGGGAGCCGCCGGAGCGTCGCGGAAATAATGTGGATATCGGGGCCCCATGTCGAACCACTGTGACGAGAGGGCGACGATGATTGCGGCCGGCGACCTGCAGGAGTTCGCGCCGAGGGGCCGCGAGCAGAGCCGGCGGCACCCGAGCGCCCTGAGCCTGCAGCTGCGGCGGCTCCAGCCCGCGCCGGAGCTCTGCTCCTCCGACGGCGCCGCAGGGCTCGTGGGCTCCCTCCGAGAGGTCACCATCCACGACCGGCACCGGGTACGAGCCTTCCTCAGCCGGGGGACTCCGGGGGTACTGGGAGGGAAGGGAACTTAAAGCCCATCCGGTTCCCGCCCGCCGCCGTGGGCAGGGACAGCTTCCACCACACCAGGTTGCTCCGAGCCTCCTCCAGCCTGGCCTTGGCTTCCAGGGATGGGGCACCCTGTGCCAGGGCCTCACCGCCCTCACAAGGAAGAATTCCTTCCCGATATCCCATCTATCCCTGCCCGCTGGCAGTGGGAAGGCATTCCCTTGCCATGGGCAGGGACACCTTCCCCTATCCCAGGTTGCTCCAAGCCCCGTCCAGCCTGGCCTCGGACACTTCCAGGGATGGGGCAGCCACAGCTTCTCTGTGCCAGCGCCTTGTAACTGGCCAAACTCATCACACCTGCGGGTCTTGTGGCTTTTCCTGAAGAAACCCCTGTTTTCCAGGAAAGCTGGCAGCTGAGGAAAGGCATCAGTGATGTTGGGGAGGAGGTGGACTACGACGAGGAGCTGTATGTGGCCAGCAATGTGGTCATCTGGAGCAAGGGCAGCAGAAGCCAGGCGTCCACCGTGTACAAGGCATTCACCGTCGACAGCCCCGTCCTGCAGGTACAGAAATGTGGGAAAGGGGCACTGAGTGAACCCACAGACCCTTCCCAGGCGGTGTTTTGGGGTAGGGTTAGTTTGGGAACCACAGGAGGATGAGGTTGTGTTGGAGCATCAGCTCACATTGGAGGATTAATGACACTGTGTTGGGTTTCAGGCCTTATGGTGTGACTTCACTATCCCCCAGGAAAAATCGGAAAAAGCTGATGGTGAGTGTCCTGCTTGTTCTACTGCTGGGCAAATATTCAGAGCTCAGCTCCCTTGGCTTGGAATCATGGAATTGTTCAGGTTGGAAAAGCCCTCCGAGACCACCAAGTCCAGCCGTTGCCAAGGCCACCACAAAAGCACGTCCCCGAGTGCCACATGGACATGGCTTTTCTATCCCTGTGCCTGTGTCAGGGCTGGACACCCTTTTGGGGAAGAAATTTTCCCCAATATCCAACCTCAACCTCCCCTGGTGCAACTTGGGGCTGTTTCCCCTCCTCCTGTCCATGTTCCCTGGGAGCAGAGCCTGACCCCTCCCCCAGCTTCCCCCTCCTGTCAGGGAGTTGTGCAGAGCCACAACTCCCTCTCCAGGCTGACCTTTCTCAGCCAATCCTTGTTTTCCAGCCCCTTCCCAGCTCTGTTGCCTTCTCTGGACACACTCCAGGAGCTCATGCACCAAGACCTGAGAGATTAAAATTTACTTTTTGTGTGTAAGGGATGTCTGAAACAGAGAGAAACTTCACTGTGTAGTTGTTTTTTTTCCTTCCTTTCCCTTTTCAGCTTCAGGCAGTGAGGAAATAGTGGAGAAATGTATCTGCATTTTGCAGAATTCCTGCATCAACGTGCACAGCATGGAGGGGAAGGATTACATCGCTGCTCTGCCTTTCCAGGTAACTTCTGCCTTGCTTTTTGTCCACAAGTGGAATATTTTTGTCCACATTTACATTCCCCAGCTCTCATAAAAAGCCTGGACATCTTATTTCCCTATAAAACCCTCAAACATAATCAATACAGCTCGTGGTTGGTTTTTTTCCCCCCCTATAAATCCATAATTTTTTCATAGGTTGCAAATGTCTGGCCAACCAAATACGGGTTGTTATTTGAGCGCAGCAGTTCTTCCCATGAGGTGCCTCCAAGCCCACCCAGGTACGGGATGGGGGATTTGGGTGGTTTCCTGTTGGATAACCTAACAAGGAGCGGAGGAGTTGGAGGGCAGTGGTGAAAGGATCCGTGTGTTTGTGATAGGAAAAGGTGAAATTGGGTGGAAAAGGAGGAAGTTGTGGTTGGCCCCTGCATCCCTGGAAGTCTTCAAGGACAGCTTGGCTGGGGCTTGGAGCAACCTGGGATAGTGGAAGTGTCCCTGCCCGTGGCAGGGGGTGGGATGGGATCGTTTTAAGGTCCCTTCCTACCCAAACCAGTCTGGGATTTGATTGATGTGATTCTTCCAGTTCTTTTATGCCATCCCAGTGACTCTGAGTGAGCACACTCAAAGCTGAGCGTTAAGAACTGTTTGGGAGTGCTGCTCATGGGAATAGGATCTGGGAATAGCCACAGTATGGGTGTCATCAGCCTGATTCCATTAAGGTTTGTCCTGGGATTTGATTCCAGGCTGTGATGAGCGACTGGGAGAGTCACTGAGGGATTGTCATCGAGACATTTTCTCTCAGCTGCAGGATCCCATTCCCTGCTGGGTTGGGATCCCATTCCCTCTTGGCTGAGGATCCCAGCCCCTACTGGGTGAGGATCCCAGCCCCTGTGGAAGGCCTCTGTGGATCCCAAAGGAAGCAGCTGGACAACGCGCTGATGAGCAGCTTTAATCCACTCTTTGGGGTTTTCCCTTGGGATTCTTTAGTCCTCAGAAGAGCTGGGATTAGGACTAGAGGTCCTGAAAAGTTGAGTCTACTCAGTCAATCCGACAGGCTTCTGGAGATGGAATCTACGTCCCTGCTGTCACATTCCAGGCTCTGATTTGTCTGGCTTTTCCCTAGGGAGCCTTTGCCGACGATGTTCAGCATGCTGCACCCCTTGGATGAGATCACCCCCGTGGTCTGGAAGTCTGGAGGTATGTTGGATGTCACTGGAGTCCCTCAGGGCGGCAGCAAATCCCAGTGTGTCCCTGGAGCATTCCCTGCATCAAAAAATCCGGGAAGAATCACTTCCAAGGATGCAGTTAGAGCCACTGCGTGAACAGGGAAGCTGCTCAGGGAAGAAGCCCAGACCGTGGAGGGAAGAGAGTGTGGGAAATGCTTGTAGTATCGTTCTGGAGCTGATCCTTTGGAACGAATCCCTGTTTTGCAGGAGTGTTTGGATCGTGCCGGGTGCAGTACGTGGCTGACCACACGCTGAGGATCGTGTTCCTCAGCGCTGACCCTTCCATTGTGATGACCTATGACACTGTGCAGAGCTTACACGCAGTCTGGGCCCTGAGGAGAGTCAAGCCAGAGGTGCGTATTCCCCGGGGAATAAGGATCCCTGGAAAACAACCGTGTGCGTTTCCGTGCCCTTACGTGTGTTGGGAACGCCTGGGATTTGGGATTTGTTTCATTTGTAAGATGTTGGTTGGAGCTGGTTCTTTTGTTTTTTAAATCCATGGATTTGCCTGGAGCAGGGAAATCATGTGATGGTGATGGATTCTGTTACTAACATGTTATTCCACACGTTGGGCCAGAAGGTTTAGGAAAAGTGAGAAGTAACTTAGTGCCACGAAAACTTTGAGAGTGAGGGTGGGGAGGCCCTGGCGCTGTTTGTCCTGAGAAGCTCTGGATGCTCCATCCCTGGAAGTGTTCCAGGTCACATTGGAGAGGGCTTGGAGCAACGTGGGCTAGGGGAAGGTGGTCCCATGGCAGGGGCTGGGACTGGCTGGGCTTTAAGGGCTTTTCCAGCCAAACCCTGTGATCTTGTGAAAAGCATTGGAGCGGTTTCTGTGGGAGTGGGCAAGCAGGGTTGATGGGAATAACTCATAGGCTGAGCATGAATTTGTAACATGTAACTGATGGAAAAAGCTGCCGGAAAAGCCTCTCCCTGGCTGCCCTTGCCCACATGCCCTTGGTCTTCCTCCAGGAGCAGAGCCTGGTGCTGAAATTCCCGGAGCAGGGGGGCACCCCCCAGCACATGGCCACGAGCAGCTCCCTGACCGCTCATCTCCGGAGCCTCTCCAAAGGAGACTCCCCGGGGGGCTCCCCTTTCCAGAACTACTCGTCCATCCACAGCCAGAGCAGATCCGGCTCCTCTCCCAACCTGCAGTCCCGCTCTCCTACCATCTCCAACATGGCTGCTTTGAGGTGGGCACCCACAGCAAATCCCAAAGGATGGGAGCTATGGAATACCGTGGACACGTTTTGCTCTCTGTCTTTCCGTCCGAGGCTCAGGCGCCTCTTGTGTTGCAGCAGCACCTGAAATTCCCCTTGGAATGCCCTTCCTGTGCCATTATCCCAAGGGCACAGGGGGATAATCCCTGTGCCAGAGCCAAGGAGGCTGCTCTGTCATGGATCGTGGAATGTTGGCAGGATGTTTGAGTCCCGGGAGTGTTTTGGGGTGGCTTCTCTAAAGAAATTAGAGGGAAGGGGTTGGGAGGGATTTTTGATGGAATCGACCATCTGAAACCCTTTTGAAATCTCTTCTGTTGGATTCAAGCAGAAATGCCTGGAAAATAATTGGGAGAATTGTTTTCCTATGCTGGAAAACTAAAGGGAATCAGCAGTGAGCTAGTTCCTGGTTTAGGATGGGTTTGGTTGGGTTTAAAAGTCAGTGGATGAGCTCCCTGGGATTCTCCCTGATTTTGGAGATCCCCTTGTCAACTGTGTCCAGTGTCCGATTCTGTCCCCATTCTGAAAATCCACTTTTCAGCCATTTCCAGTGCCTTTGATTCTTTCCCTGGTTTTGAAGATCCCCTTCTCATCCGTATCCTGTCTCTGCCTGCAGCCGCTCCCATTCCCCAGCCCTGGGAGTCCATTCCTTCTCTGGAGTGCAGAGGTTCAGCTTTTCCAGCAGTGCCCAGTCCCCGAGGAGGCCCAGCGTTACCCATTCCCCGGGTTCCGCTTCCAACGACTCCTTCCTCGTGCCAGAGACGGAGCCGATCGTTCCCGAGCTCTGCATCGACCACCTGTGGACAGAAACAGTCCCAAACATGAGGTCAGGTGCTTTTCTTGGGATGGAAGGAGTTTCCACTGTGGGAAGTGGGAAATAAAGTAAAATCCCAGCTTACCCGAGTGTTTTTTCTGCAAATGGAGCCACCTTGGAGTCGATTCCTGGGCTTGCACGCCCTGATTTTTGTGGGAAACGATGCTCCCTAAGTGCCTGGCTCCCTTCCAGAGAATTGGGCGCTTGGAGCAGTTTTCCCTGGTGTGTTATTCCAGGCTTTCTGAATGGTTTCCTGAAGTCTCCAAAGCAGAGTAGGTTCTTAACCTGGTCCTTGTGTCTCTTTTGCAGAGAGAAGAATTCCCAGGCATCCAAAGTGTTCATTTCCACCGACCTTTGTGGGCAGAAATTCCTGTGCTTTTTAGTGGAATCCCAGCTCCAGCTGAGGTGAGCATTCCCACCTTGGGGACAGGTCACCCAAGAGGAGCACTCCAGAAATTCCCAGCTGGAAGTACATCAGAGGTTTTAATTACCCAGAAAATTAAAAATAAGTGGATTTATTTTGGGCAAAGCAGGGAGAAGAAGGAGGAAAGAATCACCAAAACCCGCAAAAAAAATTCACTGCGTTGTTGGAATTTTGTGTTTTCTTTCTGTAACAACGCCCAGGACAAGCCTTTTATGTTTCCTGTCATTCTCCCTAATCCCTAGGTGTGTAAAATTCCAGGAGAGCAATGATAAGTCCCAGCTGATCTTTGGATCTGTCACCAATATTCCAGCAAAGGATGCGGCTCCGGTGGAGGTACTGTTACCTGTGGAATGTCCTTGTCATCCAGCTGGTGGCTCCTTAATTAAACACAAGGAGCTGAGCGTGCTGCTTGGTTATTCCAGGGCATTGACACTCTGCTGGTTCTGGAAGGCAGCGGGAACCTGGTGCTGTATTCTGGAGTGGTTCGGGTAAGCAGCACCTTCTCCACCCCTAATTTACGTGCAGTGCTGCAAAGGGAGTTCTGAAGCATCCATGGCATGAATGGGACAATTAAATAATTTTATGGGGGGTTATTTCTGGAGAAAAACTTCACTTTTTGTTTCCCTTTTCCACCAAAAAGGTGGGGAAGGTTTTCATTCCCGGGCTTCCTGCTCCATCCCTGACTATGTCCAACCAAATGCCTCGGCCAAGCACTCCCTTGGATAGCGTCAGTACTCCATCCAAGCCTTTGAACAAGCACCTGGGGCCCCTGGAAGAGGTAAGAAATAAGGAAATACTCCTTTTGTTGGAATGATTGGTGGTTTTTTATCTTCCAAGGTATCTTTTGGAGTTGAATCTCTCCTCCTTGTTCTGTAAATCCCCTGAATAAACTGTGTTTAAAGATTTCTGTGGTGCTGCCCTGTTTATTTATTTATGTTTGCCGTGAAATTTCCAAGGCGGGGACTGGAAAGATTTACAGTTGTTTCCAAGATTCTTCTTAGTACTTTAAACCCAACAATTTTTAGCTGTTCTTTGCTCAGATCCACTTTAATTCTGGATTCCAGTTCAATTTGAACTCTAACCAATCCTTTTTCCCCACTTTTCAGAGTGTAATTTTGTCACCAGTTCCGGAATTAAGGGATTCTTCCAAGCTCCATGACTCCCCCTACGTTGAGGACTGCACTTTCCAGCAGCTTGGGACTTTCATCCAAGCTCTGAGGGATCCTGTCCACAACAGAGTAACTTTAGTAGGTATTTCCCTGTCATTTGGGGCAACGCTTTTGGTAACAAAGATTATTTCAAGCTAATTCCAAGATTTCCAGTGTTGCACACAGCTGGCGCCTGAATTCCACGTCTTAGTGCAGCAAACAGTCAGGATTTGGGAATAGCTTCGTCCACTAAGGAGTTCTGAGTTGATAGAAAAGGATTCTGCCCGCACTGGATGCATTTCCTGATTTATCTCCGCTTTTGTTGGATTTTCCAGGAGCTCAGCAGTAACACCATGGTTCGGATCAGCATTCCCGAAATCGCCACCTCGGAATTAGGTAGGATTCCCGAGCTTTAGGTGGCTTTTGCTTTGCTTGGGGAAGGGCTGCAATGCCAGTTCAGACACGACTGGTTTGAGTAATGAGCAAAAAACAAGGAATATTGTTCCTGATGTTTGTTCCACATTAAGGGGTCTGTGCTCACCTGAACGGAAGGAAAAGCTGTTGGAGCGCTGTGGCTTTATTCAGAGTTAAAGGCAGCTCCAGCGAGAGGAACCTGTGGAGATTTCCACCACTGACAGAGCAAATCCCAGGGAACCAGAGCTGACGGATGGTTTCCTTCTTTTCCAACAGTGAAGAGATGCCTGCAGGGGGTCAAAGCCATCCTGCCCAAGGAAATAGCCGTGCAGATGTTGGTGAAGTGGTACAACGCCTACAACGCCCCGGGAGGGCCCAGCTACCACTCAGAGTGGAATTTATTTGTCACCTGTCTCATGAACATGATGGGTTACAACACGGAGAGGCTCTGCTGGACGCGGAACGTGAGCAAATTCGTTCTTTCCTTGCAGTTTCCAGGCCTGTTGCGCTCTGTGTTTATCAGGAGATACGTTTGCAAGGGGCTTGGTGTAAAAAATAAAAAACGGAGATTTGACTGCAGCTCACGCCTAACCCTGACGCATTAAATTTGGTTCATCTCATCCGTAATAAATTGGTTCTGAGTTTAACACAGGTCACAACTCAGACTGCTGTTCCTTAAAGAGGATTTTGGACTTCCGGGGTTTTTTCGGCAAATCTAGAAGTACCTCAAGCCACATCGTGTCCTGCTTGGTTTGAGTTTAGATGCTGAGATTCACTTAGGAAACCCTGGGGATTTCACTCCTGAGCTGCTTTTATTTCATTTTCTTTTTCTATTTATTTATTTTATTTCTTTCTCTTTTATTTCTTGCAGCTCGATTTTGAAGGATCACTCTCCCCAGTCATTGCTCCAAAGAAGGCAAGGCCATCAGAAACAGGGTCAGATGAGGTAAAAAATGTTTTTTTCTTAAAAATAACAGGCAGGAGGAGCTGTTTGGGATTGGTTTTTTAAGGCAAACCAGAGGAAACACCCTCTGAGCTTGGAATTTCATCTGACAAACCTTTGGGATAGAAAAGTTTTCTTTTCCAAAGCTGCTCTGTGTGATGTTTGTCAGGATTCTCACTTCCGGAGAGAATTAGGATGGATTAAGGAATGAAGGGTTTGATTCTTTAAGGGGAAGGATGGAGCTTAATCATTGAATCACTGTGGTTTGCAGGGTTTGTGCAGCACGTTTTCCATCTAACAGTTACATTTGGATTGGTTTTTAGGGAAAAAATTCCTCTGTAACAGTGCTTTGGAATTACCTTTCTGGAAGTTAACATTGCCCATGAATCCTCTGCCTCTCTTCCCTGTTTCTTTGCTCTAGGACTGGGAATACCTCCTGAGCTCTGACTACCACAGGAATTTCGAGTCTCATCCCATTGCCAAAGCTCTGCGCCTGGACCCTCTGGAAGTTTCGGCTTCCAAGGATGACTTTTCCCAGAGACTCAGCTTGGATTCCTCCACCCTCCTTTTCGCCCACATTCCTGCCATTTTCTTTGTTCTCCACCTCATCTACGAGGAGCTCAAACTGAACAGTCTGATGGGAGAAGGACTCCGCTCCCTCGTGGTTCTCCTGGTTCAGCTGGCCAGGTATTCCCACTGGAAAATCATTCCTTTTGATGGGGTTGCCCAAACTGGAGCAAACTTGCCCTGTACTTGAAGAAAAGGCACTGTTAAAACCTTTCCTATTTTTTTCTATGGCTCCAGATTCTTCCCCAGTAGCACCAACTGCCCAAAAGTGGCATCCAGGAAGCTGGAATGGCTTTTTCCCAGTCTGTGACTCCCCTCTCTCTCATTCCAGGGATTTAAAACTGGAGGCTTACATAGATTATTACTACAGAGACTACCCAGCCCTTGTCAAAACCTCCAGGCAGACCTGCATAATCGACCAGGGTGAGTTTAAACCTTTGGACATTCCGTGATATTTGGATATCCCCCTTGTTTTTAACGTTCATTCTGGAGGATTATTCCCTGCTTATTATTCCTTTGAGATAGTTTTCCTTCCTTAAATAGATGCCTCAGGTTTTCATTCCTGTCATAAAATCCCATCTGACAGGAGGGATCTGGAACATTTTGGGGGAAATGCTGGATTTTTGTTGTTGAAGGAAGTACTGGAGGGTTTTCTTTGGGAACGGTGAGGAATTCTTGTGCCCTTTCCCTGAACTCATGGTCTTTGCTGTTCACATTAAGTCCAAACAGGTTTCATGCTCCATCCCACCTTTTTTTCTGCTGAGCCTCCAAGTATCTTCCAGTGGCTGAGTTCCTGCCTGAAGGGAGAGGGAGTGCAGCCTTATCCCTACTTACCAGGGATCTGTGAAAGGAGCAAACTGGTGGTACTGGTGAGTACTGGGGGACAAGGAATTCAGGGAATGTGCCTCGTTCTGTCAGCACTGCCCTGTGGGCAGGGTTTGCTCCAGCTGCTGAATTTCCTGGGAGTGAAACATCTCTAAAGGAAGGTGAAATAACAGAGGGTTGAATCTACCGGATGGATTTTCCAGGTGGGAAGGAGGTATTGGAGCTGAGCAGCTTCACTGCTTCTGTGTTTTTCCGTGGTTTGTGCAAAGTAATAATGGAACTTGGAGTTACCTGTATTTTGGGAATGAGAATTCCCCGGTTTTCTCCTTGGGCGGGCCCCAGCATCAATACTGAGTCCTGTGAGTAGCTGGAAGTGCTGATGGTATCTCCTGGTCAGCATCACTTCCTCACTCATTGATGGAAAAACCCTTCCAATGGGGAGCAGAGGTGTTGAGCCTGAGCTGCCTGAGGAGAAAAACAGGGAGAAAAGAAGAGGATCTATCTTCCTCCTCCCTCTGCCTGATCAGCCCTTGCAGAGCTCAGAGTTGAAAGATCTTAAAACCCACAAAATCATTTTACCTGGATGTAATTTTTCCCAGAAGTATCAAAATAGGGTGACTGATCCCTTGGATTTTGCTGGCTGGACCCAACAGCTTTTCACTTGGAACCTTCACAAAATATCCAAGATGTGGAGAAAACTGAGTAGAAACAGGTGTCTACAAACAATGTGTGTGTCCTGCAGGAGAAATGGAATGTGAGAAACACAAGGATAACTGGGAGCCTGGTTTTCCATTGGGAAGATATTAATCTTTGGAGCAAGTAGTGAAAATTCAGTGAATTGTTTCAGGGTGAATTTTTTTTTCCACACCTTAAAGCCTAAAAATTTGTTGTCATTCCCTTGTTTCAGTCTCCTTTTATTCACAATAAACCTCCTCCATTGCTGAGGTTGTATTCCAGTTATTTCCTGCCTGTTTTTCTGGGAAGCAAAGGAATATCAGCCCCAAAATGACTCTTTTTGGTGTCTCTCCTCCCCAGAGCGTGGCTCTCTATATCCTCGGGGACGAGAGCGCCGTGCTGAACGAAGCCTCCCATTATTTGTACAAGATCACATCAGGTAAGGATGCTTTGACTCCATCCTGGGAGTGCCTCGAGCTTGGAAAAGGTGGAATTAACACAGCCTCGTCTTTCCTAGGCCAACGGAAGCAGCAGATGGACCAGGATGACAATCGGTACGGGGGCTTTTGGTGTTGTTTTATTGAATTTGTGACTTTCTGCTGACTTCTGGATGAGCTTTTATTGGCTTCTCCTTAATTTTCCAGGTGGAGTTTCAAATCCAGCACTTCCGTTTCCAGCCTGGCTGAAAAACTGGTCCTTTGGATGACCAGTGTTGGTAAGAGCGGAACAACAACATTCCCAAATAACCTTGTGCTTGGATAACAGGAAACACTCTTTTGTCTGGGATTAATAACACTTTTTGGTTTTTTGGTTTTTTTCCCCCTCATTAATTTTAAGGTTTCACCTTGAGGGATCTGGAATCTCTTCCCTTTGGCGTGGCCCTTCCCATCCGAGACGCCATCTACCAGTGCCGGGAGCAGCCGGCCTCGGACTGGCCGGAAGCCGTTTGCCTCCTCATCGGCCGCCAGGACTTGTCCAAACAGGCTGGGGAAGGGAGCCTGCAGAAGGGAAAATCTGTGAGTATGGCCACAAAGGGATTTCCCAACCCCAGGGTTTGGGCAGAGTGCTTGGCTCGGGAGTTTCAGGCTTAATTCCCAAATGGAGGGCGACAAAATGGAAGGTTTACACGCACGAGGGCTTTGGTGTGAAAAACCAACATCCAGCAGGGGTGGATGATCATGGATAGCTGGGACAACTCAAGATAAATCACATTTTAAAATTTAGACAAAAGTTTTGCCTCCGGAGCTGTTGGATTCCTCTTCCTCCCATCCTTTGGTACTTTCTCCAGAAGATCCGCCATCAAACCGAGGCAGAAGGAGAAGGAAGTGGGTATTTGTCAGTGGCTCCTTGTGTTGGAATGGCTGGCATCTCCCTTTCCTCTGGAAGAGCTGGGTTTGGAAATGCACTTGCCGTATTTCTCTTTTTTTCCCAAGAAGGGTTTTAGTTAATTTGTATCCTGAGGTAAAATGATTTTTTAAAAAGCGGCGTTTTTCTCTTCCAACATTTTCTTCTGGTGGTGGGAATCACCAGCATCTCAAGGAGTTGCAGCTCACTGAAATGTCCTTTGTTGGAAGCCAAAAATCTTCTTAAGGCTGACATAAAACCCCTTCATGGTAGAAGATTGGAGCCTTTTCCAAAGTCAGGAATTGGGGTTTAGAATCTCAAGTACATCTCGGTCAAGATCCTTTTTGCTGTCTCAGCTTTGGAAGGGATATTAAAATTATTCCAGTTTTCTACAACAAAGGCTTTATGACTAATTGCATATCAAAACTGTAATTAATTTAGCAGAAAGGTTAATTAGCTCCAGGTGAAACCCCGTGTGCCACCACAAAGAAAAATTCTTTTTGTTTGCTGCTGGTGGAAGCTGTGCCCAACTGAAACCCTCACGAATCGTCAAAAATGATGATAAGTTTGATTTTATCACTGACTTCTTAACAATGCCTCGAATTGATGTGACCTTAAAAGGCCAAAGTGAGCTTCAAACCCCAAATTGTTTGTCATTTCTCAGGAGGGCAGGGTGGAGTTTCCTGTTTCAGAACGGACGCTGCTGCTCTGGGTGGTGCAGTTGTGTGTTGAGATTGAGCACGGATTTACCAGAAGAAACTGGGTTTCATTCATCAGCTCTTCATTTACTCGCCTTCCTGGGGCCACGTGTTCCCAGAGAACCACAGGAAGATCTGTTCCCTTTGGGTCCTCTGATGACTGGTGTGTTGTGAATAAACAGGAGAGCAGAGTTTTAGGAGAGCATTTCATAAATCTTGCATGAAAAAAGGGCTTTCCAAGAGTGCTCCTAAGCTTTGGTGCTTTTCTGGTCACGTGTGGAAGTTCCAAAACCATTCTGTTGCCGTGGTGAACCCCAGGTTGTCTGATAGCGAGAAATTTTGGGATTTTTTTGCTGTGCAGGCTGTTTGTTTTAACAGGTAACTTGCTTTTCCAAGGTGGTTGTGAAGGGAATCCAAATTGATGTGTGAAAATACCGACACTTCGGAAAATAACACAGGGTTTGGAGCAGAACCTGCAGAACAGCAGCTCTGCGTGGGCTGGTCACAAACTGGGCTGGTCACAAACTGGGCTGATGGAGTAGGCAGGGAAAGGAAAACCCTTCCCTACAACTGCTCCAAAACAAGGACGAGTTTTGAAAGGACAAGAACTACATCACACGTGACCTCCCTGAGGTGTCATCTCCTCTTGTCTTTAGTTATTTATCCCATTTGGATGTGCAGAAGTAGTTGATTTCCACGTTTGGAAATCCTCCAGGCCTTTAAATTCCTGTGAGGAGCATGGAAATGTTGTGGCACTCCATTGGTGTGTGAGTCCCTTCTATGTACAGACCCATCATTGTGCTGGGTGAGTTCAGGATGTGGTGCTGGTACTTCCTGACAGTTTTCCCCCCTGGAACTGTCTTCTCCCTTTCCCTTTGCCTTGCAGTCCGTGGGCACGGTGCTGTCCTCAGATATTCCGTCGGCAGCCGAGTCGGAGGAGGACGAGGATGGCATGAACGACATGAACGAGGAGGTGATGTCCCTGATCTGGAGCGAGGACCTGAGGGTGCAGGAGGTGCGGAGGCTCCTCCAGAGCGCCCGGCCCGTCCGGGTCAACGTGGTGCAGATGCCGGAAGCCAGTGACCACGAGTACATCGAGGAGAAGGAAAACAGGCAAGGAATCATGGAAGCATGGAATGGCTTGAGATGAGTTCGGTTGAGTTGAGCTGAGTTGAGTTGAGTTGGGTGGGAAGGACCTTAAAGCCTGTCTCATTCCAACGTCTGCCATGGCCGTGGACACCTTCCACTAGCCCAGGTTGCTCCAAGCCCCATCCAGTGTGGCCTTGGAACTCTCTCCATTTCCAGCTATTTCTATTTCCCAGTATTTCATTCAGCTGAAAGGTTGTGGGAATAGTTTTGGTGGCTCAGAATCTAATTTAAAAAAAAAAAAATCATAATCCAGGTCTTTGGAGCTCCGTGGATATCAAAGCTCTGCTATGTTGGAGTTGGGGGCTCTTGGGAAGGACGCTTAGTGTGAACCCCAAAGAGCATATTGAGGTCCTGAGGGGCTGAAGGGACTTGGTAGCACTTTTTTCTGCCCAAAAAATGTGAAATACAAGCAGGACCTACCCTGTAGAGACCGAATCATCCATCCCCTGCCTAAAGTTGCATCACCCTTTGTTGAGGGCTGGTCTTGTGTCAGAGGACCTTGGAATTCCACAGAAAGCACATTCACTGTCCCATCCCTCTCTCCTTTCAAACCTCCTGTGCCCAGTGGCCTTGACTGTCTCTGTCCTTGTTCTTTATTCACTTTTGGGGGGGGTTAAAAATCTCCTCTTTAAAAGCCAAATTAAAAAGCAAACTTGAGAGCACCATTACCATGCGAAATGCTCTGAGTCTGACCTGGGCAGCTGAGTAATCTAACGAGTTTAGAAAGTGTTTCCAGACTAAATCATAGAGAATTGTGGTCGGCATTCTTGGAAGCACCTTATCAACTCTGTACTCGGTGTTATCACCACTCATAGCGGGATCCCACAGGGCAGCCACCTTTGCTTGGCTTTCTCCTCTCACCTCGCTTCCGACACGAAGTGTCGTGGCCGGGAAGTGCCCATGGAATGGATTTATTGAATCGGCTTTAAGGGAAAAATAGGGCCGGGTTCCAACAGCTAAAACGTATCTTGGAGGTGAACCTTGTAACAACCAAAGCTGGTTCAAAAGAAGAAGGAAGGAGTCACAGTCAGGGAAAAATGGTTCTGTCCAGTGCCTGTTGCCTGTAGATCGTTTATAATTGGGAAAATTTTCCATATGGTTTTGGATTCACCTCCCCACCAGGTTGCTGCAGCTGTGCCAGCGAACCATGGCGCTCCCAGTTGGACGAGGAATGTTCACCCTGTTCTCCTACCATCCCGTGCCCACGGAGCAGCTGCCCATCCCTAAGCTGAACCTCACCGGTACGTTGGTCAGGGGTTCCTTCCCGATCCATCCCAGAGCAGGATGGGCTTTCTTCCAGCTGTTACCCCTTTCCTTCCTGAACTTACTGTAATTTTTGTAGCATCTTCTCCACCAAGGATTTCACAGCTCAAGTGTGGGTTTTGTGAGGAAGGAGCTCCTTTGGGCTTTGCACCTGCCACCTGGAATGGTGGGAGGTCCTTCTGGAGTGGTCGGGGCCAGCATTATCAAACACTGAGACCTTTTATCAGGTGCAGAAGGAGAGACAAGTGGAAAAATGTCCTAAACTGGCCGGTGCTGGGGTCATACAGGATGGAGATCCCGCAAAGGGCTGTCCTGGCATTCCTGAAGATTCTTGCATCGGAGCTGTTCCCTCACTTGGCACTGGATGAAGAGCTTGGCTTTTCCTGACTGCTGTTCTCCCCTCTCCCATGGCAGGCCGCGCTCCTCCGAGGAACACCACCGTGGATCTGAACAGCGGGAACATCGATGTCCCCCCCAACATGGCCTGCTGGGCCAGCTTCCACAACGGAGTGGCCGCTGGCCTGAAGATCGCTCCCGCTTCCCAGATCGACTCTGCCTGGATCGTCTACAACAAGCCCAAAATCGCTGAGCTGGCCAATGAATACGCGGGGTTCCTCATGGCCCTGGGCCTCAACGGGCACCTGACCAAGCTGGCCACCCTCAACATCCACGACTACCTAACAAAGGTGAGGCCTTCTGGCACATCCAAGAGCCAGATCCCAGTGGGATTGGATTCTTTAGGCAAAACAAGGAATAAAACACCGAAAGGTTTCTTTGAACCATTGGATTGGAAGTTTCCTGGTGTGGGAGAATGTCTGAGTTGCTTCGTTGTGGTTGTGGTGCATGGTTTGGGTTGGAAGGATCCTTCCCCAGCGTGAGGAAGGACTTCTTTCCATGGAAGTGGTGGAGCATTGGAACAGCTGCCCGGGAAGAGTATGGAGTCTCTAGAGAAACCCACCTGGATACATTTGTGTGTCACCTGCTCTGAGTGAGCTGGGGGGATGGACCGGATGATCTCCAGAGGTCCCTTCCAACCCTAAATATTCTGGAATTCCACAAAATGAGGAAACTTCGTTTCCATTCAAAGATTTCCAGCAATTTTGCCACCAGATCTTTCCATCCTGCTCACAGCTCATTGGGATAGGTAACTGGAACACTGGGACAGGGGTTTTCCCGTTCCTGGAGGTGCCTCACTGCTCCTTGTCCCCTTGCCCAGGGCCACGAGATGACAAGTATCGGGCTTCTGCTCGGCGTCTCCGCCGCCAAGCTGGGCACCATGGACATGGCCATCACCCGCCTGCTGAGCATCCACATCCCTGCCCTGCTGCCGCCCACCTCCACCGAGCTGGATGTCCCCCACAACGTCCAGGTGGCTGCCGTGGTCGGGATAGGCCTGGTCTACCAGGGCACTGCCCACAGGCACACTGCCGAGGTGCTGCTGGCCGAGATAGGTGGGTGGCGACGCCGGAAAAAACAGGATGAGGGCTGGGATGGTCGCTGTGTGCTCCAGGGAGCTGGGAGTCTTAATGCTGGCACCTCCCACCACAGCGTTCTCCTCTCATTTTCCAAACCTCATGGTCCCTCCTGGGAGCTTGTGCAGCATAAAAAGGAAAGACACTGGATTTAGGAGAAGAAATGTGGCAGCATCATTGCTGTTCCTACTTCTTCCACCTGGGAACTGGTGTCCTAAATTCCCCTGTTTGGAATTTTAAGGGTTTTTAACCACTAGGCCTTAAGAGCCGATTGTGAATAGCAGATTTATGATCTCACTTGTGCTCTCACTCTGAATTAATTTATAACAGCTTTTATTCCTGTTCATACGGAATTTTACTTGGAGACTGTGTGGTTTATTAAACAGGGAATGGGATAAATTTTAAGGCTTGGAATTGTTGTGTTTCTGGAAATTGGATATGTGCAATCCTTTTTTAGCAGCAGCGTTTGGATCGGTTCAGGATCTTAAAGTATCCTCAGTTAAACTTGGCGTTTTCAGCGTGGCTCTGAGCTCCAACCATAACATTTAGGAGGGAGTTGCCATTTGGGAGTGGAGGGATGAACTGCCAGTTCCTTGTTGTTCCACTGAGGACTTCCCTAAGGAGGGGCAGATATTTTTTTTTTCTTCCTTTCATTAGGAATTAAGCGATAAGCTGGAATTTTCAAAGGTGAATTTTGCTGCTTTGGTTTCTCCAGGGCGTCCCCCTGGCCCAGAAATGGAATATTGCACGGACAGAGAGTCCTATTCCCTGGCATCGGGGCTGGCCTTGGGAATGGTGTGCCTTGGGGTAAGTCAGCTGCAATTCCAAGGCTCATTATCCATTAGGATGGCATTCCAAGAACTGTTCCATCCTCGGCTCCCAGCTGCCTGGGGGTTTTTCTCCTAGAGGAAGGCACTTCCATTCTTTTCCTTCTTTCCGTTCCTTAGCATGGCAGTAACCTGATTGGGATGTCGGACCTCAATGTTCCCGAGCAGCTCTACCAGTACATGGTGGGGGGACACAGGAGATTCCAGGCGGGAATGCACAGGGAGAAGCACAAATCTCCCAGTTACCAAATCAAGGTACGTGGGGCCAGTTCTGGCTCATTCAAGTTGGAAGTCTGTGAGGTGTCTCCATGACTGGGAGCGTCGTTCCTTTCCGAGTGGACCTGTGGGAAGTGTTCCCTGTGTTTTCCCAGGAAGGAGACACCATCAACGTGGATGTGACATGTCCAGGTGCCACCCTTGCACTCGCCATGATCTACCTGAAGACCAACAACAGGTATTGACCTGGGAATTCCTGCAGGGTTCGACTGCCCTGGTGCCGGCTCTGCTGGGGTTTGGAATTGCTGGAATGTGACCTGGAAAACCCTTTTCCTTTGCCATGCCCTGCAGATCCATTGCTGACTGGCTGAAAGCACCGGATACGATGTATTTGCTGGACTTTGTCAAACCAGAATTCCTTTTGTTGAGGGTAAGATTTTCCTTGGGTTCATTCCTCAGTCTATTTAAATGATGTTTTGGAATTCCAGCCCATCATCCAGAATCCTTTGCTTCCCAGCCAAACTCCCCCTTTCCAGCAATTTCTCCTCATGGTGTGGCATCTTCCTTGTCATGGAGACAGAATTTATGGAGAAATAGTTGGAAGACACATTTATGTGCATTTTTATGGCTTTTCCCAATTCCATAGATAAATTTTCTCCCTCACAGTTTGGTTTTCTCCCTTGTTCCAGACCTTGGCGCGGTGCCTGATTTTGTGGGATGACATCCTGCCCAATTCCAAGTGGGTCAACAGCAACGTGCCTCAAGTAGGTGTTCGTTTATGTGTGGTGTGCTTGCTTCCCAATTTTACACCTCCCTGGATTGTTCTCCGTGTGGGTATTTCCATAGTCACACGAGGAGCACAAGGAAACAAGCATTAACCTGACAGAGGTGACTGTTCCATGGGATCCCTGGGTTTTAGGAGCACCGGGGACTGGAAAGGAGAGGATTGAGGAGGGATAGGATTGTTCCAGACAAAAAATGATGTCAGGGAAAGGAAGGGATTTCTTTTCCCCGCATTGCCGTGTGCATGGAGTTGGGCACTAGGAATAACTTCCCAGTAGGGGGATCAGTGATATTCCAGGATACTGTATGGAATTTTTAAGACCAAATGAGCTGAATGCCTATGAGAACTACAGCATGCTGATGGTCTTAGGCCTGCTTGGTGTCACTTACATTCTCTTGATGGCCAGAGTTTAATTAATCATCAGTTTTCCTTGGATTCATTTTCCTTTCCTGCTTTTTGTAGATCATAAGAGAGAACATTATCTCTCTTCATGCAACAGAGCTGCCTTCCTCTGAAGACCTCAGCTTGGAAACGCTGGCGTGAGTAGCATCCCAAAAATCTCTTGCTAGGGAATTTTACTGTCCTGTAAAGGAGAGTTTTGTTTTATGCGATATCCTCCTATAAAGGATGAGTCTTCCCTTTTATTTTTAAAGGGTAAAGGAGTTTGTGCTGTGTATTCAGATGAGGAGAAGAGGAACATTTAGTCATTTCCTGTTTATGTTCCTTAGGCAAGCTCACGTGTACATCATCGCCGGAGCCTGTTTATCCCTGGGATTTCGCTTTGCCGGCTCGGAAAACCTGGCAGCATTTCAGTGCCTGGTAAGAGGGGGCGTTATTTTATTCCCGTCAGTTCCCAGGGAGCTGTCACTTACCTTTTGGATCCATATCCACTGGGCTTTTATTTTCTTCCCAGTACAAATATGCCACGGATTTCCTGAAGTGTTTGTCGGCTCCAACAGCGTCCATAGTAAGTTTTTCCAAGTCTTCTTCCAGCAAAAAGGTGGCTTTGTGTGACCCTCAGCAAAACCTCAATGGGAAAAGACCCAGCCCTTTTAATTTCCTAGATTACACACGATTTATAGGATGTGGCAGGGCTGGGAATAATTTGAAGGACTTTGCTGGCTTTCCCTCTTTCCGGGGAATTCAAGCTCCGGGGTAGAAAGTGGTGAATCATCCCGCCTGGAACGTGCTGTTGGCCATGGAAATGTGATGAAACCTCTCTGTTGTGCTTGAAGACAGGTCACTATAACCTGGAAACGTGCCTGAGTGTCCTGCTCCTGGCCCTGGCCATGGTCATGGCCGGCTCTGGGAACCTCAAAGTGCTCCAGCTCTGCCGATTCATGCACAAGAAGACGGGGGGAGAGATGAACTACGGCTTCCACCTGGCTCACCACATGGCTTTGGGGCTGCTCTTCCTGGGAGGAGGAAGGTAATTGGCCTTTTGCAAAGGCAGATCTCAGCCCTGATTTCCATTTCCTCCATTTCCCTTTTTTTTAATACCACATGGATGCACAAAGGTGTCTTCTGTTGGAAAAGAAAGTCTTGTTGTCTTTGTACACTTTTGGAAATGCCTTTCCTCATCCCACCAAAATATTTTGGCCTCCTGTGTTTTTTAGAAGGAAAACTGAAGGATAATGTTGGTTTTTTCCTGCAGATATTCCCTGAGCACTTCCAACTCGTCCATTGCTGCTCTCCTCTGTGCTCTGTACCCCCACTTCCCTGTTCACAGCACAGACAATCGGTAAGGCTTCTGTGGGGATCCCATTTCCTTCAGCTGAACCATCTTCTTACAAAAGTCCAATGATGGATTTTTACCAAAAATCAATTTTTGGCGGTTCTCCATTAAAAACAATGTGGGAAACAGAAGAAATAAGTGACATATGTAGGGATCTTTGATTGGTGAGGAAGCACCATCTCTGCTGTGCCCCCGTGATGTGGCTGCTCCAGTTTGCTCGGCTGGAAAGATTTTCGTGGAAGATCTGTCCATTTATGACCCTTAATCACTTTTGGTTCTGCTCCATTAAGCGCTGCTCTGTTAATTAGCCTGTACCATGGCTACACGAGCTGCGTGTGGGTGTGGAGCTGGAACTGGATGTCTGGGATCGTTCCCAGCCCGTGCTGAGCTCCTGGTTCCCACCCCAGGTACCACCTGCAGGCCCTGCGTCACCTGTACGTGCTGGCGGCCGAGCCGAGGCTCCTCACTCCCGTGGACGTGGATTCCAACACCCCCTGCTACGCCCTCATAGAGGTCACCTACAAGGTAACGTGGCTGAGAGGCCCTCAGGAGCTGTGGGATGACCAAACACTTGGATTTATCCCAGTTTTCATTGGGGCGGCCTCCAGTCTTGGGTTTGGTTTCAAGCTGTGATGGAGACGAGGTGAATTCTGCACAAATAAGTGAAGGGTTGGGCTCAACCTTGGTGGCACCTGGAGAGCAGAAGGGAGGACAGGGAGAGTCACCTGAGCCTTCAAACAGGCAAGGAAGGGCATCCTGGCTGACCCAAGTCCTCCTCCCTCTCAAAAGAACTTCCAGAGGCACAGAGGTGGCTGGACCCATTTGTGTTTTCCAAGCCTTCTCCTAGTTCTGAGATGAGCAACTTGGTTCTTCCTTGGTTCTCCTTGGTGCTTCCATCAGGTGTCCTTCAGGGAAGAGTCCTTTCTGTGGGATTTATTTTATATGTGAGAAGGGGGACGCTCTGGAAAGAGTTCTTGGAATTTTTAGGGGGAAGAGGTGCAGCTCTGTGGTTCTGGCAAAGAGTTCTCCATGTTCCCATTACAGCTCGCTTCCCAAACTTTCATGTTTCAGCCTTGCCCAGCGTTAGGTCTTGATCCATCCATCCGTGGGAAATACAGCTTGGGAAATCCATGTTTCCTGACACGAGTCCTGTGTTTACTTGGGAGCAGAACCCCCTGCCTGCTGCCAGGGCAGTTGTTCCCCACAAGATGCCCTTTTCCTTCCTTTTCCCACGGAAATGAGCTTTCCTAACCCGTGGCTCCCGTGGCATTTTGCAGGGCACGCAGTGGTACGGGGAGGCCACCGAGGAGCTGATGGCACCCACCCTTCTCCCAGAGCTCCACTTGCTGAAGCAGGTAAAGGAAATCTCTGTTTTAATGGAAAATCACCTGGGTTTTGGGTCACAAATCTCAAGAGCTGAGATTTGATGATTTTTGATTCCTTAGCCTGACTCTGGATGACGTTGCCCCATTATGATTCCAAAGACAATTCTCTGTCTTCGGTCTTGATCAAGATCTTCCAAGATCTCATGTAGCAGGGAATTCCCTGTAGGAGACACAAAACTCCTCATGAATTTTCTGGGTGGGCAACACTCAGAATAAAACAGCCCAGAAAAAACAGGAGAAATCTCTCAATTCAATGATTCTGGTTATATTTAGTAATAAAAATGTTTCTATTGACAGATCAGAGTGAAGGGCCCACGGTACTGGGAATTATTAATAGATTTGAGCAAGGGAACGACTCATCTCCAGTAAGTGTTTTTTCACTGCTCAACTGAATCATGACCTCGCAGTAATCGTATTTCTTGGGTTTTTTTAAGCCCTCTCACAGCTCAGAAAGAAACCTGGGTTTCATCGAGTCACTGTTGTGCATCTGACAGCACTTTAGGGGGGAAGAAAGAAACTGCAGAGTTGGGTTTCACCCGCTGAGGTGAATAATTCATGCAAAAAAACAGGGTCAGGGGAAAACCTGATAGTAAAACCCACAGAGATTGGCAGTGGGATGGAGGCACCAGAGAGCAGCTACAACTCATGGTTTTGGTTTGGTTTTGAGTGGCTGTGATGTCACGTTTCCCAGACTGTTGGGGACTGTTGCTGCCCTGTGAAATGTGTCTTTTTCTCGTGTCACCCTGTGTCACAAAGTGCCGCCCGCCCTCGTGACACGCTCGAAACGTGGGGGGCAGCTGTGAGAACCAGAGATTTTACCGGCACACAGGATCTGGGTGGGGGGAATCATTCTCATCTTTGCACTCCCCAGTGCGGGGTGGGAGGAACCAGCTGCGTCTTTGCTCAGCAGCGTGGTGCTTTTTGGTCATTTAATTGCCATTGATCAATCCCAGAATCATTTAGGCTGGAAAAGACCTCCAAGATAATGAGTCCAGTCATCGATCCATCACCCTCTTGTCAGCTGGAAGGATTAAATTAAGCACAGCCCATTAGCACAGCATGCTTTGGGTTGGAAGGGATTTAAGGATCATCCCATTCCACCCTCTGCCATGGGCAGGGACACCTTCCACTATCCCAGGTTGCTCCAAGCCCCGTCCAGCCTGGCCTTGGACACTGCCAGGAATCCAGGGGCAGCCACAGCTTCTCTGGGCACCCTGTTCCGGGGCCTCCCCACCCTCACAGGGAAGAATTCCTCCTCAGTATCCAGCCTGAATTTCCTCTCTTTGAACCCATTCGGTAAATCGGCCCCGTTGTGCTGTTCCAGGTCGATCCTTTCCAAGGGTGGCATCCTGTACGTGAAGCTCCGAGCCGGGCAGCTCTCCTACAAGGAGGATCCCATGGGCTGGCGCAGCCTCCTGGCACAGACCGTCACCCACCGCAACTCCGAAGCGCGGGCGTTCAAGGTAGCGCTCCCGGGATGGCTTGCTGCGGGGAATGCTGCTGAGGGAGGGAATTCTGGTGGCTTTCACGGGACGGCCGTGTGTTGCGTGCATCTGCTGTGGGCAGACACGAGCATTGGGCACGTCCTGCCCATGAAGTGCTTGATCATGGAATCATCTGGGTTGGAAAAGCCCTCCAGGGTCATGGAGTCCAGCCTTTAGATCATGGAGTCCAACCTTTGGTGTGGGTTCCAGTCTACTCCCTCATGTTCTGGTTGCTTTGGGAATCAGTCGTTGTTATCTTTGTGCACAAATCCAAGAAGTTCGTTTTAGGAATGTGTTTTAATCCTTTTTTTTCCAGCCAGAAGCGATTTCCGCTTTCACTTCCGATCCTGCTCTGTTTTCCTTCGCCGATTATTTTTGCAAACCGACTGTGAACATGGGCCAGGTAGGAAGTGTTGGCATGGACCAACAGTTATTCCATGGGTAAAAAGGAGGGAAAACCTGTGTTAAACTCCAGAGCAGCATTCAGCCCTGCAGACAGTGGGAACGGGGAATAAATATCCTGCAGGATGTTGTGTAATACAAGGTGGAAAAGGGTGATCCTCCAATTCCTGCTGCTTTGAAATTGGGATTTTTTGTCCCATTCCTTGAGGAATGTGTTTAACAAACCCAGAGAGCCCTGAAGCATTTAGGGGAAGTCATGGAAGGGTTTAGCATGGAATTTGTTCAAAAATTATTTAAGGGAGGGTGTAAAACCCAGTTTAATGATCCCAAGGAAGCAGCCAAGTGGTATCATTAGTTATCCCAAGTTCCTGTGATGCCACTGCATGGATTGCCTTTAATGGAGGCAGGAACCCGTAGTAAATTGTGCCTGACACTGTCTTTCCTCAGAAACAGGAAATCCTGGATCTTTTCTCCTCCATCCTTTACGAGTGCGTGACCCAGGAGAATCCGGAGATGCTGCCCACGTACATCGCCATCGATCAGGTAGGAAACTCCTGTTCCTGTTGGAAGCAACACTTTTTCCCACTTCTTGGGGGGCAAAGAGTGGCCATTCCATGTGCTTTTCCAGAGTGGGGAGGGCAGGGGTTGAGGAGCATTTCCTTCCTGTTTCATTCCTGCTCCAGTTCCCGCTCTCCCCCCTGCCAGGCCGTGAGGAGGCTGGAAAGGCGGGAAATGTCCGAGACCTTCGAGCTGTGGCAGATCAAGCTGGTGCTGGAATTCTTCAGCTCCCGGAGCCACCAGGAGAGGATGAGCAGGAATCCAACCCGCGGGCTCTTCATGAACTCAGAATTCTTGCCGGTGATGAAGTGCACCATAGATAACACCTTGGATCAGTGGCTTCAGGGTAGGGAGGAATTTCAATCCAGTCCAGTGTTGGAATCCTGGAATGGTTTTGGAAGGAACCTTAAAGCCCGTCTCATTCCATCCCCTGTTGCTTGCCTGGTTCTCGTCTTGCTGATCCAGATTGATTTTTGCCTCAAAATGATGGAAAACTGATGAGGGAAGGGAAGGGAAGGCATTGGCACAAACCAACTCATTTTCAGTTTGGTGTGGAACATTCCCTGGAGAATTGTGTCTGCCTGGAGTGGTGGGAGGTTTTTAGCAGGGAAGGTGATGTTTCCCAGAGAAAATTCCTTCCTCCTCTTCCACAGGGAGAATTTTCTGGGAGCAAAAGCGAGCGGTGACCACAGCAGGGTGGCCATGGCAGAAGGAAGGAGGATGGAAAACAACCTCCAAGCCCACCTTCTGTGGGAAATGGAGACTTCGGTGGGATTTATCTGTGGAAATCCTGCTTCCCAAATGTCACCAAGGGTATTCCTCGTTCCTTGCAGGCGGAGGGGATGTCTCCCTGCATTCCTACCTGAGCGGGCAGGCTCCGGAGGAATCCCAGCTGAGCATGCTGGCGTGCTTCCTGATTTACCACTCTGTGCCCACGCCGGGGCAGCTGGCAGCTGGAGGCTTGGAAGGTGAGTCCGCAATTGGGATTCGGGGAAATCCTGGCTCCTTTCACTGGGCAGCTTCTCCTTGCCCTCCAGCAGGCTGGGAATACACCAGTGCTGAGGTTTCTGAGGGAAAGGAAAGGCAGCTGGACCTTCCTTTTGGGAGCTCTGTTCCTTGCTTAGGGCTGGGGCAGGAATGTCACCACATCCATGAGGGATCTGGGGTCTATCCCAGGAATCCTGTGCCAGCCACAAATTCCTGTGTCTGGGCTTCAGTGATTCCAGTTGCCTGTTACACACCTCTCTTCTGGGTGTTCCTTTCCTCCGTGTTCCTCTTCTTCCTGGGATTTGGGATCCCAGATTTGGGAACTCTTAACAAAACTTCACTTTCCAACCAGCGCACGACAAACGGATCCGTGGGATAACACCTCCACAGCTGCCTGGAGCTTCTCCCTCTAATTTTGGGGGAATCTTTCCTCATTTTTACACCCTTTCCCTTTGCTTTGGATGTTTTTAGGGAGCAGGAACTTCTCAGAGCTGCTGCTGAAGCTGCGGAGGCTGCACGTGCCGGTGCGGGCGCTCCTGCGCCTGGCTCCACTGCTCCTCGGGAATCCCCAGGCCATGGTGCTCTAGTCCCACCAAACTTCCCAAAATCTCCTTCTTTTTTTGTACCTTCCCAAACACCAAACTCGCCCCCAGCTGCGGCAGTCACGACCAGGAGTTATTTATAAATTGTTACGAGGAATTAAAAAAAAAAAAAGAAAGAGCTATAGAAGTGAGGTCATAATAAATTTACTTTTGTAACGAAGGCTTGTTTGCAGGTGTGTGGTTTTTGTGGGGAATTCAGGAAAGACCTTGGCTGGGAATGGTGCTTTTCCTTGGTTTTAGAACTCCTTTGCTCGTGGTGGATCTTATTTCCAGACAAGGGAAATAATTCCTGGTTTAAACACTTTGTACTCCCGTCATCCTCCTGTATTCCCGTGGATGAACTTGGCGCAGGGCTCATTCCGTGTTGGTTCTGGGCAGAGCAGATCCTTAATTTGTCACCAAACACGTGGAATTACTCCAAAAAAAGCAGCCAGAGGTTAAGGGATTACTCAGCCAGAGCCGAGGGCTTGGATTCTGCTTATTCTGGTTCCAAATATAACCATTTTCTGTGGGATTTGTGCCGATTTCTCCCTGGTTTTTTTTCCCAAATCCTCAAGGATTTTGCGAAGGGACAGGTGGAGGGAGGAGGACGACCGGGAGTGATTAAAAAGAGAGCAAAAGCAGAAAAATTACACAAACCTGCTTCTTATAAAAATTTATTGTGTATTCACTGAGGTTTTCCAGTTGCTTGAGGTGTCCTGAAGGAGGCAGAGCCTGAGCCAAATTCCAACGCTCGTCCCCTTTTTTAAGCTGTTCAGAAGCTGCTCTAATTTCACGTGAATATTTTAATTAGTGTAATTAATTTAGCAAGCCTACTCCACAAGCACCTTCTTTGTGTGAATTTAATAAACCCGTGTGATGGGAAATCACAGGAGCCAGGAGGTCTCGATCCTGGATGTTCCCCTGGGGGGTGGGTGCAGCTCAGGGAAGTTCTTTCCTTCTAAACTGGGGAAATGGGAAGCATGAAGTGCTAATTTCCCAGAGGGAGAATGACACTGGGCTGTCATGGAATCCTGGAATGGTTTGGGTTGGAAGGGACCTCAAAGACCATGGGCAGGGCCACCTTCCTTAAAGCCCTGTCCGGCCTGGCCTTGGACACTTCCAGGGATGGGGAATGGGATTCCCCTTGGACTTTTCCAAGGACAAATTTTCTTTTTTACCTCCTCAAGCCTCTACCCCAACCCCAGAATGAGCCTCCCGGGTTTATCTCAGTCGGGCAAAGAGCCGAAAATCCAAGTGCTGGATTTGGGGTGGAAAGCTGAGAAACCTGGAGGTGTCCTAAACCCTCTGTCCGTGTCCCGATGGATCCATGGGGTTTGTCCCACATTCCTAGGGTGATGCAGCCCGGTGGCCGGGCAAGCTGGAAGATGAAGATGCTTTGACCATGAATGAGAGGAAAAATGCCGAGTAAGACGAAATCAAGAAGCTTTAGCAAATCCCCGCGAGCTCCTCGGCGTCGGGATGCTCCCGGTTTCCGCCGGATGCGGGAGAAGCGCCATTCCCGGGGTCTGGGCAGGGAGGCGAGCTCGTGGGCGGGGGTGGGCGCGGGAGGCTCTGGCGAGGAGCTCTGGGGCTTCCTGTTTCCTTCCGCAGCTCGAGCAGAATTTGAAAGCGGCGGTGCCGTGAGCTGGACCAATGATCGGGGCACAGCGCGCCCGGGCCGCCCGCGCCCGTTACGGATGCCCGGGGCTGCGCTTCCCGGCTCCGCGTGGGAACACCGGGAACCCCCGGCCCGGCCCGGCCCGGCCCGGCCCCGCCACCCCACGGTAAGGCGCTGTTCCCTCCGGCCGCTGCCAGCAATCGCGGGGAAAAAACCCCACGGAATAAGCGGGAATGCTTGGGATTTCGCGCTGGCTGCTGCTCGGGGTGTGCGCTTTGCCTCGTCCCGGAGGGATCTGCTGGAGGAGCGCTGGATGCGGTGTGGAGCTGGCAGGAATTTCGGGATGCCTCGGGAGCCGCAGGGAGGGAAGCAGCGCTGCTCAGGCTCGGAGAAGGGGGAGGTGGGATGTGGAGGGTGGATGTGGAGGTTCTCCCTGGTCCTGCACCCGAATAACTCCATTCCCCATCCCTGGAAGTGTCCCGGGCCAGGTTGGACGGGGCTTGGAGCAACCTGGGCTACGGGAATGGGGAATGCCCTGCCCATGACATGGGGTGGAACGGGATGGGCTGTATGGAACATTCCCACTCCAACCATTCCAGGATTCCATGATAACGGCGGGCAGGAGCCAGCACAGCTGGGAACAGAGGCCAGGCTCCGCTGGCGTCATCCCTCCCCCCACTGTGCTTAGTCACCTTTTTGGGGTATTTTTGTGCCGCCCTCCCCGCTGGTTCTGTGCTCTCCCTTGGGATTTGGGCTGGAAAGGGCAGCAGCGAGTTCCCCTCCTGCCTCTCCCGCTCTCCCACCTCCCGCCATCCCAAACTGCGGTTCCCTGGGGAAGCTCGTGCTTCCCGTGGGCTGTCCCGGAGCTGAGTGGCTCTGCCAGGGATCGAGCAGCCCCAGGCTCGCTGCTTTTCCTGCCCTGGCTCAGCTTTCGCCCTCGGGACCGTCCCGCGGCAGCAACATTCCCTCTCCGGGGGGGATTTACCCTCACGATCCTCCTTCAGTCCCGGCCGGGCGGCCCCTGGGGCGTCCCGCGGTGGCTGCGGGCAGAGCGCGGCTCCTCCAGCTCACCCCAGCCCGTGGATCGCGGTGCCGGCTGCGCTTCCCGGTGCCTCATTCCCGGGAAGGTCCCACTGCCTGTTCCAGCCCGGACCCACCGTCGCCTTCCCCACCGAGTTCCCTTTTGGGTTTTTTTTGGCCGGGGCGCTCATCTTTTCGGCAACAGTGACCTCTGTCGGCATCGCCACCGGCGTGGCCGCGCTGTCACCCGGCTGCATCCCACGCCTCCATCACGATTCCCGCCTTTGGCACGAACGGGACACGGTTATTTGGGACCGATCCCGCCCTTCCAGCCGCGGCGGAATCCCGCGGGAAAGCGCCGGCGGCGTCTCGGGAGCGGCGGTGCCGGGAGGCGGCGGCGAGCGCTGCTCAGAACCGGGCACCGGTTACCGAAAGGTGTCCCCGGGACAACCCCGGCGCCGAGAACCCGAAAATCCCGGGTTTAATGGGCGGCCAGACCTCCGTGAGTCATGTCAGCAGTGCCGGTGACTAATCCCGGGAGCGCTCTCTGCCCGCGGCCCGGCTCCATCCCCGATCTGGCAAGGTTTTGTCACGGTTAAGTAACAGCACTGAAAAATCCAGGTGAGGTCACGGGAAAAGGGGAAGGAGTGGGGGCTGCCCGCTTGGTTTGGGGGTCACCTCAGCTCCTCCGTCCGTGCCTGTGCCCACTCAGAGAGGCTTTCCCTGCTGGAAAATGCTTCCGGCACCTCTGGAGCGGCCCTTCAGAGCGCGCATCAGCAGCTGCAGGTGGCGGCGAATTTTGGGAGGGCTGTGGGGCCGTGGCGGCGGCCGGGGAGTGACTCAGAGGCGCTTTGGGGCTCTGTGGTTTTGCTTTCATGGTTTTGCTGTGACTTAGCAACTTGTTTGTTCACTCTGCGGGAAGGCAGGTGCCGGCATGCCCGGCAAATCACCCGGATCCCGCGGGATTCTGGCCATCCCGAGGGATCCAGCGCCTTTGGGGCGTTGCATTGCCCAGGTGGATGTGGCTGAACCCCACAGGTGATGCAGGCAGTGGTGTGATATGATCCTTTGGGATCTGCATCCTGCAGCAGCTCCATCCCGCTGGGAATATCCAGCAGGAGCAGTTTCCACCCCATTCTTTTTAGAAGGAAAATGGGATTCTTGATGGTGACTCTGGCGTTCCCTCAAGCTCGCAGCCACTCCGGGGGTTTCTGGAGAGCTGGATTTGGAAGCTGGGCTGGCAACCTGGCGTTTTCCAGGGAGATGCTAATGACTGCCAGCACGTTTCCCTGTTTTGTTGCAATACTGGGGGAAAAGAGGTGGGAAGGGAGCAGGTTGAGTGTTTTCCCACCACAGTGGAAAATACTCCCAGCCCTCCTCCTCACGCGCCTACTTCCCGTGGGATGCTCGTGGCATGATTTCTTCCAGGAAGGGCATTTCCCACCGGCTTGTGCTCTGCTGGGAGGAGCTCCAGGGGTGTCTGTGGGAAGCGCTGGACAAAGAGAAGCATCCATCTCCTAGTTTTTTGGGGGGAATGTCCAAGCATTTGGTGCCTCTGTAGCAAGTGTGGTGCTCCGACGCCTCCAGAATTCCGCAGTTCCTGGGTTCATATGGAGGTTTGTGATCCCTGCAGCCCCAGCCAAGGGAGCTGGATGGGAAAGGGGTGAAAGCTGCAGATGAGGAGGACAAAAAGGGGATGGTTTGGGGTGGTTTTCCTCCCTCAGCTGAGCCAGGGCATCGCTCATCCCATGGCAGCTCCCTCAGGCACTGCCGGGTTTTTCCTGGTGCTGCAGTGATGGCAGTGGAAGGGTTCAAGCCACCAGTGGGTCCTGAAGACAGGGACCGAGGTTGGAATGCTCAGCTGGACCATGGCGTGGCTGTGGAGCATTCAGTGCCAAACCCCTCCGGATCTGAGCCGCCGCTTCGGTGTCATAAATCCAAGTTGGACTAGCGTGGATTTGGAACAGGCTGATTAAAGGCTCCCGAGGCTCCCCCTTTCCTCAGTGTCACTCCCCTCGGGGCTCCCCCTTCCTGCTGTGTCACCGCTCCCGGGGCTGCTCGTGCCCCTGAGTCATCTCTGAACTGCAGCTGGATCTGGGAGCACGGCCCTGCCCCAAGCCGGGTGGGGGCCACGTTGTTTTCCCAAAATGCAGAAGCTCCAGAAGCACAGGGAACAGAAATGGAGTGGGAAAAACTGGGAGCAGGGACACCAGAAGGGTGACAGCCACCCCCCCTGCTGTGGGAGAGAGGGAAAAGGTCCCTGAGCTGGGAGGGAAAGGGCTTGGAGCAGGGTGAGCATCTCTGGAGCTGTTCCCTGGGGAATGGGGACGGTTTCCATCCCTGACAGAGCCAGAGCCTTTCCCACAGGATTTGCTGGGAGGTCACAGCTTCTTTTAGGTGGGAATGGGGGGGAAACGGGGCTTTCCAGGCTTGGAAGAGTGTCCAGCTGCCTGAGAGCTTCAGGATGCATTGCCTGGATGAAGGAGCCTCCTGCTCCGGGATATCTCATCCCCTTCCCAGCCCCCTCGGCCACGGTCCCCATGGATTTGGCTCCAAGCCCTGGGAAACGAGACCTTTCCCAGCAAAGGCTCTTTCTGATGAGAAAAAGCTCCCTGATCCTTTCCCGATGGGGGAAGTGGGAGAGCCCCTGGGCCATGGGAAAATCTCCTTGCCCACACTGGGAGGGGGGGACGAGGCCATATAAACCCTCGGCACATCCCGGGCTGGGAGCTGCGGCGAGGAGAGGCCAGGTAGGACGTGGGATGGATTCGGTCTGGTCTGGGATCCATGGAGGGATCCCATGGCAGGGGACCCACGGGTGGCTTTGGGAACTGGTGTGTGGGGAATTTGCTCCAGGGGGATGCGCCTGTGCCTGGGAAGTAGGGGGCTCTGAGCAGAGGGAAAGCGAGACTGAATTTAATGGAATTCCTACCCTTTTCCCTGGCTGATGGATTTTTGTCTGTCCCTTGCTCTGCCTGGACAATTCCTGCAGCCCAGGGAAGGATGCTGGAGCCAGGCTTTCCGCTGTCATCTCAACGTTCCCCCCGGCACTCCCATTAATCCTCAATATCAAAGCGTTCCTGACATTCCAGCAGAAACTGTGCGGGATCAGGCTGGGGGTTTCCCGCGGAAGCTGATCCTGACCCCTTGCCATTAAATGCCTGTAGAAGGAGAAGTGTGGGAGGCACAGGGATGAATCCCTGTGGTGGAGCATCCTGCCTGGGATCCGAGGGGGCACAAAGCCACGGACAATTCCCACCCTGCAGCACAAAACCCACCGGCATAAACCTGGGAGCAAAGGCGCAGAAATCCCGCTCTTCTGCTTCCAGCAATCCCGGTGCTGCTCCCTCCATAGGTGATTCCCTGTCTCTGGAACAGAAGCAGCAGAAGAGGTTTTTTCAAGGAGGATAAACTGAAAAAAGCCTCTTTTTCCTATTTTTCCCCAGGGAATCAGGAGGAGCGCGGCTGTCCCGCTGGGATGAGGACTGGAAAAGGGGGATCTTTTCCCCTTCCCAATAATTTCAGCCCCCGCTTAATGGTGGGAAACAAGCGCAATCAGTACTTGGGGATTTTTCCACCCACTCCCATGAAAACATACCCAGGCCTGGGTGTTCCCTCTCCCCATCTCAGACGCTCTGGAGGATGCGAGGAAGGAGCCGTGGATCTGGTGAGTGTCTCCATGGGATGGATAAATGTCTCTGTAGGAAGGGCGGAATGGCTTCGGGATGAGTTCCTTGGGGTGCACAGCGCCGAGCTGGGGGGACCAGCTCCGGAATCCCGGCTGCCCAATCCGTGTCCCGGTGCCACCAGCGCTCCCAACAGCACCAGTTTGGCTCCTCAGCTGGAACTGGGGCTTGGGGAGCTGAGCAGTTCCTGGAACTGCAGCCCCACGCAGTTGGGGGAGGTTGGGTAACTCGGTGGTAGAGGAGGAAGGGAAAACCCCCACGGAGTAGCCGGGAGGCTCCGGCTAAAAATGAGTCAGCAGTGGCTGGGTGGCTGCTGGGGCTGCTGGGGCTGCTGGTTTTGGTTGTGCTGGTGGTACTCACAGTGGTAGTGGTGGTACTGGTGGTACTGTTACTGGTTTTACTGGTGGTACTGGTGGTACTGGTGCTGGTGCTGCTGGTTCTGGTTGTGCTGGTGGTACTGGAGGTGGTACTGGTGGTACTGGTGGTGCTGTTACTGCTGATACTGGTGTTACTGGTGCTACTGGTGGTACTGGTGTTACTGGTGGTACTGTTACTGGTCGTACTGGTGGTACTGGTATTACTGGTGATACTGGTGTTATTGTTACTGCTGATACTGGTGTACTGTTACTGGTGGTACTGTTACTGGTGGTACTGGTGGTGCTGTTACTGGTGGTACTGGTGCTGCCTTGCGAGGCTGCAGCGTCTCCCAGCCACTCCTCGCCCTCTCCCAGTGCCCATTCCCCGGGGCCCCTGGGCAGCCGCTCTTTTCTCCTGCCGGGAATTCCTGGGAAACGCGTGCAGGAGGAGGAGGAGGAGGATTTTGCCACATCCATCCCAGCATTTGGCCCAAGCCAGGTCCCTCCGGAGCCCGTTCCTGTGGTGGTGTGATTCCAAGGACACTCAGGCCGTGTTTCATGGATTTGGGGCTTTCCAGATGCTTGGGGTTTATTTTCTTTTTGGAAATATTTGCCAAATATTTGAGACCAAATCCTGGCATGAAGGTGCCCCTTCCCAGGCTCACTGGGCTCCTCCACACTTTTCCATGGCATTAAAATCAGGGAGGGGAATTTAAGTCAGGAAAGGCAATTAAAATCCAGCAGGGCAATTAATTAAAATCTGTCATGGCAGTTAAAATCTGTCAGGACAATTAAACTCTGTCAGGGCAATTAATTAAAATCCAGCAGCTCCCACTGTTGCCCTGCTTTTTATATTTAAATAAATCGTATATTTGTATATCCGTATAGAAATATTTAATTAATGTAGATATATTTATACGTGTATGTAAATGTATTTTTATGTGTTTATATATTACATACAAAGACATTTATTTCTACTTAATTAAAATGATTAAATATATTCACGTATGCAAAATGTTCGTGTGTTTATTGGATAATATGGCAATGAATACATAGAAATATTTGTTTATCAAATAAAATTGAATAATAGACATGCATATTTATTAAATAAAATTTAATAATAGAATGTGACAGAATAGATATAATTAATGTAATGTGATGAATATGATGAAATTAATATAATTGATATAATAGCAGTGATGTCCTTAGAGGTATAAATTAAGTCAGGTGGGGGGTTAATTTAAAAAAAAAAAAAAAAGAAGGGGAAAAAAGGATTATTTTTACAATGGGAAAAGATTGGGAATAAATGGAGGCACTGGGAATAAGTGGAAGCATGCTTGGATTTAACAGGTATTGCCCCCATGGCAAGTGGGTTTCTTGGTGTTGAATTTTCCAGATTAACTCCTAGAGGCAAATCCCAATGCCTGGGAAAGGCCTGTCTGATTTTCCAGCTGGGTTTCTTGATGCTGAATTTTCCAGCTTAATTCTCAGAGGCCAATTCCCAACCCCTGGGGAAATCCTGTACGATTTTCCAGGTGGGACATTTTCAGGCCAACTGTTACCCTTTTTCCGGGATAAAACCCATTCCCCCTCAGGTCAGGGTGATCCCTCTCGAGCATCCTCTCAAAAAATTATGATGGAGCAAAATCAGATCGGCCACAAATTCCCTTTTTCCCCCTTTTTTCCGTCCAGCTGCCCGAGGGATGCTCGGGGGGAGCAGCGTTGGCAGGGGGGCAGCCCAGAAACGCTGGAAATTTGACTCAGGGAATATCCCGCGTTGAAATGGACACACAAGGATCATCAAAACCCTGAAATTCCCGGGACTCTGGTTTCTTCACCCCGCGGTGAATGGAGCGGGAAAAGCCCTGAGGATTTGGGGGACTCCCAGTGTTCCAGCCCTCCCACACGAGTCAAAGCAAACGGATTTGTCTCCGTTTTCCTCCCCTGCACCCCTCATCAGATGTTCCCGGTCCGTTTGACCCCGGCACGAGGAAGGGGATGATCCAAGCCCCAAATTTATCCCCGTCCCCTCCTTTTGCCACCTTTTGGCTCAGGTTTGAGATGGATGACGTGGAGGAGGAGGAGGGAGGGGGGGGGAAGCGTTTGACTCTAGCAGCAGCGAGACGAAAATAGCGAAGTGGAAATTCAGCCCAGCTCGAGATTTGAAATGAAATCGTTTGAAATTCAAGATCTCATGCCTTGCTGAGGCTGTTCCAACCTGGCTCCGTCCTCTGCCCGGGGTGTGGATGGCTTGGGAGAGGGAGGAGAATCCCAGGAGGGTTTTGGGGGTGCTTTTGGACATCGTTTCTCGGCACTAAATAGAGGAAGAATAAGTTTCAAACGAAGCGTGTTTTGTTTTGTCACAGGAAGTGGAGACAGCTTTGGGAGAGCCCTGAGACATTGACTTGAAATTCTGTATTTTAGCGTTTTCCTGGCCAAACCAACCGCGTGGATCGGTGCCCGGTGGAAAAGGAGGGGGATTGGGATGGGGGCAGCGAGGCCGTGGGACCCCCCCCTTTCCCAGCTGTCCCGAGGGAGGAGGTTCGGGGCCGCAGGGGTCTGCGGGGGGAAGGCAGCCCTTCCCGAGGGAGCTGCCGGCTGCTGCTCCCTGCTGCGGGCAGCCCGAAATTGTGGTGCCCGAGGGGTGAGGGGTGCGGGGCCGCGGGGTGCCCCCGCTCCGGGAAACCGTTGGAGCCGTTTCCCGGGCGCCCTCGGGCTCGGCCGCCGCCGGCAGCGGCAGCCTCAGGAAAAGGAGCCGGGTTTCNGGGCAGCGGCGGCCTCAGAAAAAGGAGCCGGGTTTCACACCGGCTCGGCCCTCCCCCGGCCGGGCAGCCCCCGCCGAGCCGCCTCCTGCCCCGAAAAAGCCCGAAATTGGTTGTGCCCGCGCCCGGGGTCACCGGGGCCGCGCGCCGCACTTCCCTCGCCGGCGCCCCGGGAGAGCCGCGCGCTGCCCCGGCGCCGCCGAGCTCAGCCCGGGGGGGG
>VXAZ01007017.1:254612-270012 GCA_013399875.1 Gymnorhina tibicen
GCGCCCCCGCGCCCGCCGGCCGCGGCCGGGGGGGGGGGGGGGGGACGGCTCCCTCCCAGCCCAAACACCCCCAAAAACCCCCTCGGGTTAACCCCTCTGCTCCTGCGGAGCCGCCGCTGCCGGCCAGAATCGCCTCCCACGCCGAGCGTGGCGTGTGCCGGAGTGACGCTGCTTGAATTTCGACCAAATTGCCAAATTCCCGCTGCTCCTGCGGTATTAATTTGCTTTTTGGTTTCGCTATTAATGTTGAAGGGCTGCGAGGTCGGCGGCGTTGGCTTTCGGTGGTAATTCGCAGCCCCGCTGATTTAATCCACGCTCCGCTGCCAAAACCGGGGCTCAGCCGGGATATTTGGGGTGGGGTTGTGCCCACGGGTGGGAAAACGCTGGGAAACGCTGCTGGGGGTCGGGAAAAACCCAACGGGTCACACGGGGCTGAGTTTGGCTTCTTCTGCGAGGGCGAGATGGAATTAATTCCTGTTAAACCGAGGGGGCTTCAGGGGGTGGGCAGGGGCTGGTTTGGTGTCACCCAGCGCTGCCCCGGGGTTTGTCCCCGCCTTGGGGACAGAAATGTGGGCAAACGCTGATTTTGGGGTTAAATCTGCCCTTTTTCTCGTTGTGCTGTGGTTCTGCTGTGCCTGTCCTCGCCGCTGTACCCTCGCGAAAGGTTGCAAGCAGTTTTGGGAACACGTTGTCTGCCTGAAACATGACAGAATCGGCCACAAATTGCAGATGAGACTGATAACAAAAGCCAACAACAGAAAATAGGTAGAAAAACAACGCGGTGGAGGCTGTGAGACCACTGAAAGGCTTTTTTGTGTGTTTTTTTAAGCAGTTCTCTCACGATGGAAGTGAAAACACATGAAAAGAGGCATCCCTTTTGTTCTCCCACTCGAATTAAGATGCTCCAGCACCAAACCAGGGTTGAACCCCGTGGCTGGAGCTGCTGCCCAGCCCGGGGACTCGTAAATCAGCATTTTGGCTCTGACGAGGGTGGTCGGATGTGTTTTTGGGGACGTTTATGGTATTTTTTTAACCTTAAAAAACGTGCCCTGCAGCCCAAGGGTAACTCGGCTCATTTTCTCAACCCAGCCTGCTCTACCTGAACGTCTCTGCTCGAATAAATCAGGCTCCAGCTCAGAAATTAGGATGAGGTTTTTGTTTTCGTTCTACTTATTTCATCTTTGTTTTTATAAATAAATACAAATCACTCAAACTGAAACTCGATGGCTTTGGTGATAATCAAAGAGCAGCCCTGGGGAAATTTTTCTTCATGAACCATGTTCTTTCACAGCCCACACTCGGGGTTTCGGGAGGAAAACTTCTTAACCTTTGCAGCAGCAGCACCCGACGCTTTTTGAAGTCCCGGCACACTCAGGCTCGGGGTTCACATCGCGGAGCTGCTTTGGCATCACCTTTATTTTAGGGCCACGTGGAGAGGAGAAATTCTCTCCCCTCGCCAGCCCTTTCTCCCCTCACTTCGCCCCTTTTCCCCCCTTCAAAAAAAAAAGTAAAAAACCCCCAAGAAAATGTTGGACTCCCCCCTTGAAGGGCTTGGGTTTTGTTGTTGTTTTTTTCAGTTCTGTGGGGCAGCTCTGTTCTCTACCAGCTTTGTACAACATGTTTTAGTATTTGCAGCTCACTTCCTGTATGAGGTTACTTTGTTTATCATAAAACCCCTATTTTTAAACCCATTTCTGCCAATAAGTCATTTGAATGGTTATGGCAGGCGCTCGTGACTGTCCCCTCTGCCCCCGGCTGACGGGGGGACTCCGGCGGCTCTGGGAGGGATGGGCGTTGGAATGTGGGCTGAGGGGGTCCCCTGGCTCTTCCCCCAAATCTCGGGGAGATTATTTGCGTGGAAAAACACCGGGACCTCTGGAAACCCCGACTTTTTTAGCGCGGGGTCACACGTGGTGTGAGGCTGTGGAGAGGCAGAGCCGCGGCGCTCACCATCCTTTCCATCCTTAGGGAATGGCCATTGTGCCATCTCCCAACTTTATTTCCGTTAATTGCCGGCCGGGAGAACCGTGGGGTTGTCAAAAACCTGTTGGCTCGGCCCGCTCTGCCCGTAATTGCGGCGAGATGAGGCGCGGGTTAATTAGCGGCCCGCGAGGCCGGGAAGCGCAGGCTCCCCGCGCATCCTCCTGGGAAAAGGGATGGAGGAGCCTGTCACAAACCCAGCGAGGAGAAATCCATCAAATCCGGGAAGAACAGGCCCTGTATCCCCGCGAGGGCTGTGTGAGGCCCCCTGAGCCCCAGAGGACCTGCTTTTGTTGGAACAGCGGTGTCTCCGTCAGGGATAACCCCGCTGTCTGCCTTTCCTTGGGTTGCAGGACTTAATTTTTCAAAATTCCACAGAAAAGAGGTTTGGGATGTTCAGGAAGGGCAGCAGGAAGGTCCCCTTGGCCCAGCTATCTCTGGGCTTGTCTTACACCTCAATAAAAACCCTGCTAGAGCATCTTTAACATCCCTTTATTGCTTTTAGGGGCCTCCCTGGTATCCAACGCTTCCCATCTCCCTCTCTGCCGGGTGTGACCCCGGGAGAGGCCAAGCATCCAAGGAGCTGCCACAAAGGCAGAAAAGCCGCTGGAAAGAGTGAGCTTTGTTGCAATATGAAAATCAAATGCAAAGCTTGGCGGGTATTTTTAGCTGCTTTAGGCTGCACAGGTGTTTGAAAGGTCAGCGGCGAGTCATTGGAAAAAAAAATACATTTATTTCTACGTGTGGGGAGAGCCCGGTGTCACTCCCGTGGCTCTGGATGACTGGAATCTCATCCTCAGCTTGGGTGGTTCAGCATTCCTGAGGCCGGCACGGGTGTGGGAATGCAGGAATGTCCCAGTTTTGCGTGTCCCCTACAGCGTGAGCACACGGCAGCCGTGAGCGTCCGGCTCCGATGGACACAGGGTGCTGTGGCTTCTTCCATGAGTAAAATCTGGGAGTTTGCTCCTTTTCAAGGAATAAAGGCAATTTGTCATCCTTAAAACACAATTTGTGTGGGGGTTTTTATGTGTTCCTAGAATTTAAGAGTGCAGAAAGGGCCTGGCTCGTGGGGAGGAGCCACTGATGTGGCTTTGGTGGGCCTAGGCTGTGGCCAGTGTGGGCTGAGGGCAACCTGAGTTTGGTGGACCCTTGACCACTTTGGGCTTGGCCACGACCAACAGGCCACAACCGCCGTTGTCTTGGCCATCAACACCTCGGATTTGGCCGCGGTCAACTCGGGCCGCAGCCACCTAGGCCTTGGCCAGCCTGAACCGTGACCAGCTCTGGATTTGGCCAACCTGGACCGCAGCCACCTTGGGTTTGGCCATGGCCAGCGTGGGCCGTGGCCGACCTGAGCCCGGCCATGGCCGAGCTGGGCCAGGAACACCTTCAAGGTGGCCACGAGCCCCCCCTTGGAGTTTGCCATGGCCAACCCGGCCCTGGCACGTGCCAAGGGGAGATGCCACCAGAGGGGCAGAACTTCCCTTCCTGTTGTGTCACCGAGGTCACCAGGTTTGGGCGGGTCATGGGCTCCTCCCAGCTTGAGTCACAGCAGGGGCATGTCCCAGGTGTGACAACTCACCTGGACACATCCAGGGGCTCCCAAATCCCAACGGGACCACAGAGGCACCGGGAGAGTGGGGCCAGCAGCTGCCACGGGCTCGGCTGGGCAATAAAACCTTTTTTTTGTGAGTTAAAGAAGCCCCCAAAATAGCACCTGAAACCAATAAACTTCCCTTTCAGGAACTTCTGTAATTTGAAACACACTCAAGAACAAAAAAAAAAAAAAAAAAGAAAAAAAATCCAGAATTTTTTTTTAGGTTGTTTATCAAGTAGGACTTGGGGAGGGTTGTTTTTAAATCCCTTTCAGGTGGTGGCTGCTGAGGGGTAAGTGGAGGTTTAGGGAAGGCTGGAGAGACAAATGGGATGGAGGGCCAAGGCAGAAGGAAGGTGGGATGGGAATTTTTAGGAGCAGCTTTAAAATGACAAAATAAAAAACTGCCATGTGAAATAGTAGAAGGGAAAAAAATAGTGATGTTCCGTAACAAAATCAAAATAATGTTCACAAATGCATTAAATAATAAAATAAAAATAAAACAAGACACAAATGATAAAATAAACCCCAAAAGTTCAATATTGATGAAAACCATCAGGGGGACAAGGAAAGCATGGAAGCCCACAACCACATAAATGTGGGGAAAAGCAAAAAAATTCCGAGGAATCCCCAAATAACTCCCAGCTGGAGCAGCTTTTGGGGTTGGGAACACTCAAGGCAGCAGCCGACAAAGCAAATTCATTCGAGAGCTGCATTTTGGGTGGCCTGGAGCATCTTGGAGCTCCAGGATACCAAAATGGAGAGGGAGACACCAGGTCTGGAGGGAGAATGGGTGAAAAATGGGGAAAATTGGTGATAAAGCAACAAATATGCTCTTCTCAGGAGAACCTCAACCCCCCCAAAAAAACCCCCAGCACTCGGGACAAATAGTTGAAAGTTTTTATTCATATAAAACTCATATTAAGAACATAAAAGATTCTTAAAAACAAAACCAAAAAACAACCCCCCAAAAAAACCAAGGCTCTTGCGATTATTTACAGCAGTATTGCACAAGTAAAGTGGCAATTACCCTGTCCAAAATTCATCAGTGCAAAACACAAGGAAGGCAGGGAAATTGCAGTCAAAAATGCTACATACGCTGGGTCCTGCGATACGATTTAGTGATTCACGCGATCCCACGGGATGGCTGCTCCAGGAAAACCTGGCTGGAGCGATCCCGGGGGGTGGAGGAGCCAAATTCCCACTGAATTTCACTAATGCTGAAGTCTTTGATGTGCCTAAATCACTCCTGGGAAGTGGGGACTTAGGCACTTGGAGCAAAAAAAAGAAGATTAAAATCTCGTTATCCACACCACGACGGCTTTGGAAGGGGATCCAACACTTCTGGCAGGGAGGAAACCAAATCTTCACAGGAACTTAAATAAGCAGGAAATAAATATACAACATTTCTACAAGTTACAGCATTAAACAGTAGAGTGCATTAATTACACGGGGGGGGGGGGAACAAAACCAAAAAAAAGGGCCTACAGTATTTACCAATTGAACTCTAAAAAAAGTGTAGAAAGAAAAACAGGATTTTTTTTTTTGTTTTAATTTTTTTAGGTGTTTTTTTTTTAAGTATTTCTAAGCTGTACAAAACTTACAGGACAGAAAGGAGAAGGGAGTACATTGCACACAGATATTTGGCTCAGATGATGAAAATAATACGGTGCTCTACTCTAATAAATATTTGGGTATTTACAGTTTGGTGGAGAAGAGGAGAAGCGAGAACGGGATCAATCTGGTTTCCAAGGAAAACTCTTCATCCTTTTGGTGCAACACAGAGCACAGGCTACGCTTAAAAACGACCCAGAGCAGGCAGCCAACATGGCTAAAAGGAGCAGGAATCCCTGTTTTCTGTTTCAAGGCTTTTCTGGGGGCTTTTTCCCACTAAACCTCACAACTCCACACGAATCCTGCTTTTTGGGGGTTCCTTTTCCTATGATTTTTGGCTGGGAACTCCTCCTGTGGAGAAGGCCCTGGGAGACTTTGCCAATACCTTGAATTTTTTTTCCTTAAAATCAATCTGGTTTTTGTCTCCGTGGGAGGATGGGGTAAAGTGCTCTTTGGTGATTCTTTGGTGTACTCCGAGGGACACATTCCGGGATGCCAAAGGCTGCGAGATCCCAAAGCACCGTTTCATCCACCAGCAATGATGGAACTCAACTGGGAGAAAAAAAAAAACCTCACCGGGTTCCCCCCCACCTCTGCTGCCAAGTTTTATCCGTTTAATTTTCATTTTGCCAGTGGAATTCCGTGGAGGCTCCCATGGGAAATCCCTGGTGGCAGCCTACAGTAAAAAAGGGGCTGGCTGGGGCAGCACAGCCACGGTGAGCCAAAGCCAGAGGCAAATCCCAAGGGATGAGGAGCAGGATCTGCCCTGGCCGAGCTCCCTCGTTATTTGAACCGCTCGCTCTCCACCAGTGCAAAGGTTCCCCCCAAAGGGCTCCCCCAAAATGCCCTCCCAAAACATTCCCCACTCCTGCAACCGCTGCACTTCCAAGGAAAAAAAGGGAATAAAATTGGCAACCGAGGTTAAAACTTCCCTCCGTGATCCTCCTGGAGCAGGAGGGGAGGCCCCGCTCCGACTCGCCAGGCACAGCCGTGCAGAGAGGTCCCACTGTCCATCGTTAATTAACACTAATTATCATCCATGGCACTAGGCAGCTTTCTCCCAGCGGGAAGAATTGCTCCAGGGGGTGGGGCTTGGGATGGGGTTTTCCTTCTTTTCTTTTCCTATGGTGCTGGTGAGACCAGAAACGAGCCCGTGGCTTTGGGGAGCACCTGCACCAGCCTGAGGGAAGGGGGATGTTTGTGCATAGATATGGGATGGCCGGAGCAGCCCGTCCCCCAGAAACATCCGCCGGGAGACAATGGGAACACCCGCAGATCCACAGCTCCAGGGGGGAAGCGGAAAGGCCCTGGGACATGGAGCACCCGGGAAGTTCTCTGGGAGGACACAGAGCAGTCAGATCCCCATGGAACGTCCTGGATGGATCCATGTCGGGCTGGCAACCTTCCATCTGCATCCGGGTGCTCATCCCTGTCCAAACACGGAGAGGATCCCAGGAAAACACAACCTTGGAAACCTCTTTGGACAGCCACGACTCACAGGGGGCCCTGCTGCCGTCGCCTCCGGCTGCGGTGCTCCAGGAGCTGCTCCCTGCCTCCGGAATGGTTTATTGCTGGATTACTCAGTCCCCCACATCTGATAGCAGACACTACAGAAGCGTTTCCACACGTTTATAGAAAGAATTTCTTTTAAAAAAGGCAACCTGGTGGCTTGGGGTTTGGTTGGTTGGTTGGTCGGTTGTGATGGTTTGGACCCTGGAGTTCGACAGCGAAGTCTTGAAATTCAGAGTGGATCAAAAAAATAGAGATATCAAAACGCAGAAACAAAAAAAAAATCAGTCAGCAGGAAATAGGCTGATTTGCATGATGCAAATGAAGTTGGATTTGGGGTAGCAATAGGTATTTACAGGTAAGGGAAGTGCTGATTAAATCCCTCTGCCCTTTTTCCAGCCTTTTTGGGGGGCAAACGCCCCAGAGGCAAAGGGAGAGGCGAGGAATCCGAGTCTCTGCAAGGCAAACTCCAGCTCTGCCCATCAGCTGGCTCAGGTTTCCCTCTTTCCGCCGTGGGGCTCATCCCACAGGATTCCAGGAACGATGACAAAACGTTATTCCACAGTTTCTCTGAGACTCTTTGGGGAAAAAAAAAGGCTAAAAAAATGAATAAAAAGAGTGGAGAGAAACACCGAGGAAACACCACTCTGCCATAAAACGCCACGGTCGGAATGGGATGTCCACCCTCATCCTGCCACGTGTCCTGGGGGAGAGGCAGGGTGGGAGCCCCACATCCATCCATGTGTCCGTCCTTCCCAGGCTTTCCCAGCGAGGAATTCAGTCCTGGTGGCTCGGGATGCGCCCGGCGCTCACTGGAGCCTCCAGATGAGGCGGATGATGTAACGCAGCAGGCGCAGGATCACGACCTGGGGGTTTCCCACCTGGTGATCCAAGAAACCCTGAAAGAGAGGGAGAAAAAAACCAAAAAAAAAAAAGAAGAGAAAAACCAGACAAAGCAGTGACTTTAATTCCCAGCACGTGCCCCCCCCCTCCCCCCCCACACACTACAAACACCTGGAAAATATTCCAGGGGCACAAAGTGAAGTGTTTAACAAAGATCGAGAATAAACCCCACAACCTTTCATGTTTTAAGCCTTCTTTGGGTTGGTGCTGCCCTTGCACATGGATTTTGGGATCGGGTGGCACCACTGCAGTGCCACCAAACAGGGATGTCACGTGCACTCGGCACGGGAATTGTGCAATGCTGCCAGGAGATTGGAAAGCAAGGGGCAGCCGGCCCTGCTGGGACAGCCAGGGGGGTTAAAAACCACAGGGTGGGAGGAAAAAATTCCAAACAAAACTAAAAATATCCCTCAGTGAGAAGAGCAGCAGGTCCTCCTCCAGCAGCCTGACCCCCAGCGTGGTGGAGAACACGGGAAAAGCAAATAAAAGCATCATGAGGCTAGGAGAAGGAGGGAAGAGAAATGCTGAAATTAGGCTTTCTGGAATAAAGAAGTATAAAAATAATTAGGGAGCTGAAAGAAGACATTCAGGTTGGATTGGACATCAGGAGGAAATTCTCCACGGAAAGGGGCTGCCCAGGGAGGGGGTGGAGTCCCCATTCTTGGAGGCGTCCAAGGAATGACTGGATGTGGCACTCAGTGACAAGGTGGGAATCGGTCACAGATTAGACTCAATCCTGGAGGTGTTTTCCAACCTCAGTGATTCTGGGATTTCCACTTTGCAGCCCAAGAGAGGGATGCCCTCTCTTCCAGGAAAAGCCTTGGACCCACAAACCTTGCTGGGAGAAGGAGTGGCCGGATGGCAAACTGCCTGATTTCCTGGTGTCTTGTCCGAGAAATGGTCCCGGGGGGGAGGCCACACCCTGGGGAACGTGACTGGGAACGCGCCGGGACCGCGCCGGGACCCGTCTGACAGCCCCGACCTGCCCGGCGAGTGCGGCTCTGGCAGGGCTGCAGTTCCCCATTTCTAACCTCGGGCTGAAAGGGCAAACCCCAGAGCCAGGCGGGGCCGGCGGGCACGAGCCCTTCCACCCTCCCCTCCGGAGCGGCCGGAATGCTTCCAGAGGGAAAAGGGACCTTTCCGCAAAGCGCCTCAGGGACGATAATTAAACAGTGGCTTAAATGCTCTGCTATTTCCCCACTTTTGGCTGCAAGGAGGGAGAATTTGTCACATGCTGACTGCACCAGGTACAAAGTGTTTTTAGGGTCATGCATGACATCCCCTGCTCGTGTCACCTGAGCGGGCACGACGTGTCCTCCGCGTTCCACTCCTCGCCCCGGGCCAGCCCCGGCTTGGAATCGCGGCCGCGGTGCTGGGAACAGCCTCGTGCAAACCTGGGGGATGCTCCCTGCACCTCATCCTGCTGCTGCCTGGGAAACGACCCTATTCCCATTAAATTCACCCCCACATCCACCACAGCTTTGTTGGGAGCAGCGTGGTGTGCCCAGAGATTTCCAGCACCAAAGGAGCTGGGATAACACTAGAAGGACATTCCTGCTCCTCACAAAGTGCTCCAAATTTAAGGCACTGCTCTGGGAGGCAGGGAGGAGATGGGAGAAGGGATGAGGGTGGTGGGGCACTGAACGGGCTCCTCAGGGAATGGTCACAGCCCCAAGGCTGCCAGAGCTCAAGGAATGTATGGAAAACGCTGGGGCTGTGCAGGGCCAGGAGTTGGACTTGGATGATCCTTGCGGGTCCCTTCCAGCTCAGGATATTCCATGATATGGCACTCTGCATTTCTTCCAGCTCTTCTGGATCTGCCTGCTGCTACCAGGTGCCTCCAGCTTTCTGGACAGTCTGATCCCTCCCTTTCATTGGAAAGATGTCCTTTCATCCCAAAAAGCAGCCACTTTGCATCACAAGGGATCAACCTGGATGAGGGAGGTCGGAAGATGCGCATTTTGGATTCCGGATTCGGGATATCACCTTATCACCATTTTGTTGCAGGTCAGGAATGCCGGAGCGTTTGGAAAGAGTGCAGCAGGTGGAGATGATGAGGAAAAAGCAGGATCATGGCAGCTTGACCCCCATTTTGTGGGAAAGCCAACCCTGGGAGCAGTGAGGAAACGCTGCAGGAGCGATTTAGGAGCCGAAGAGGATGGATAAGGATCCGGCAGCCGGCATTCCATCACCAGCACTGGTCCTGGCTCCTCTTCCCACGGACGAGCCCGAGTGGATGGAGCAGAATCCACAAGCAGGGACACGCAGCCGTCGGGAACACTCGGCAGCCAAGTCACCGGCGAGCTCCTCTTGCTTCACCCCCTGGGCTGGGCTGCCTTGGGCTTGGGATTGGGCTTTTCCTTGGCATGACTGCATCGATTTGGGTTGCAACACCCCAAGGTGAGTGAGTTCATGGGCTTACAGAAACTCTTTCAAAACAGTCTTTGCAAGAGAAATAAGTTCAGGGACCGAGTCTCCTCTTTGCAGCAGCCGGGATTTGGGAGCTGGGCTGGGAATCCCACTGAATGCTTCCTTAAAAGCGACAGCGCCGGGCGCTGCATCCCCCAAAACCACCCCCAAGCTTTCCCTGCTGCTTCTTTTTTCAAAGTTTCCTCGTCACCATCAGATGCAGGCCCAACCCAACATCTCCGCCCCAAAAACCTCATGCAAACCTGGCGCCCTAAAGCTTCCAGCCCCGATTTCAAGGTTATTTTCAATTGCTTTAAAGGTTATTTTTCATTGATTTGAGGCCGCCGCCGCCGCTGATTTGCCTGGTCCAGGCCGCCCCCCCACCCGCGCAGCCTTTTCTCCGTCTGAGTGAACGAAACGCTCACCGCAGAGAGAGTTTCCAGAGATGATTCAGCCTTTCCCTTTGAGAGAAATGGAGAGTGAAGAGGGGAAAGTTACCCTGCGTGGACAATAGGAGGCATTGAACTCGTCCCCGATGCGCCGCAGCTCCTGCGCGATCCAGATTTCCGGCTGCACCTCTTCGGCTGGAGAGTGGGATTGCCACCGGGAAGCTGCACGGGATGAAACAGGAGAGTTGGAAACCCAGGAGCAAGAACAAATTGTATAGAATTCACTCCATAAACTCTGTAGTAACCCACCTTGCCATTTTATTCCTGTTTTTTATTACTATTGTATTTTAATTCCCTTAAATCCAGGTGGCGCATGTGGGGACTCACTGTATGCAATGGATAGGTTTTTATTCCTTATTGTTTCTGTATTATTATTACTATGAGGCTTTTATTTATTAATTTTTTTACTGTAGGCTTTCCATGGGAGCATCTCCGAGCTTTGGTCCCTCTTTAACAGGGATAAAAGCCAAGATGCCTCTCTCCAATTTCCTTCCCTCGCCAAAGCTCCTCATCCCCTTCTTCTTTTTTTCCTTCAGCAGCAACTCCTTCCCTAACCTTAAAATCCCTCTGCCTGGATATTTTCATCCAGTTCTAACATTTCTTCCCCAAATCATCCTCAAGTGCTCAAAAAGGAAAACCAATGGATTTGTCATAGGGAGGAGAAAGCCACAGTTGGATTTGTACATGGAGAATCCACACTTCCAGCAAATCCAAGTGCTGGCTTGAAAGAGAAAGAAGGCGTTAATGCATTAATTATACCGCAGGATACATAATTATTTAGGTCTCCATCTTAAAAAGTTATTAAACATGTGATAAATCCTCCAAATAGCCAGGGAAAAAAAGGAGACAGGACCATGTACGGTATCGGCACCGCCTCATCCCCCTCCCGTGAAGTGCAGGATCCAAGCAGGAATTGCAGCCTTAAGGAATATTAAAAAAAAACAAAATAAAACAAACAGAAAACCCCATGGAAAAAAAAATAAAACAACCCCACACAACCAAAAAAGAAAAAAATTACTGCACAAAACAAAGCAGTGTTTTGGCACGACAGCTTCGGAGGAATCACAAGGGAATGGGAATAGCTTCCAGTCTTCCAAATATTCAAAGGATTAGTGGGGCAGTAAAAAAAAAAAAAAGTAAAAAAGAAATTAAATAAAAGCCTGGCTCCAACCTGACTGGAAAATGCATTTCCGAGCCAAGGCAGCGCTGCTTGGCCGGAGGATGTGTTTTGTTTTCACGCTGTAGTAGCGCAGGAGCAGCGCCCGCCGCCTGCCCCGAGCGCTTCTCCTCCCGCCGGTGAATGAACCACGCGCGGCGCTCGCGGTCCTCCCTCCCTCCGCCCCGGCTCCTCCGGGAAGCCAAACGGGATTCGGCCGGGGCGGAGCGACCTTCCCAAATCCCACCGCCGCCGTCAGCGGGGCCGGCCCATCCAGGGAAACAAAAACACGCGGCGAGCCGGGGCAGGAAGAGGCGAGGAGCGCCGGGGACGTGAGGAAAACCACGCGAGGGAGCGGCGCTGCTCCTGCTCCATCCTTTCCCCCCTGGCTCCATCCTTCCTCCCGCCCCGGCATCGCGCCCACGGGGCTCCTCCGCCCGAGAGACGCGGGCTGGGCTCGGTGGCTGAGAGCGAAATCGGGCTGAGGTTTTCAGAAAGGACTTTCTGCGGCGCTGCCGAGCGGCGGCGGCGAAAGGGGCCAGTCATAACTGGTCCCCAAACCAGTCACAGGCGCTTTCGGGGGCGGGGGGACACAGTCATAGCGCGAGCCAGCGCCCGCCACCGTGGGTGGTGGCACGGCTGCCCCGGGCACGGGGACGGTCCGGGGCCACCGGCACCCCCGGGATGCCGCGTCTGCCTCCAACCCGTGGGATGCTCCAGCTAGGAATTGCTGCAGTTCTGGCTCGGAAGGGCAAAAAAACCAACCCCAAATTGCAACTTCAGCTCCCGCGTGCGTTATCCAACCCGCCCTGAAGGAAATCTTGGAGAGCCGCGAGAAAACAGCAGCGATTCCAAAACAAGAGCATCAGGATATTACCACCAGATTCCCAGCTCAAGGTTTTCCCCTTAAACCCCAACTATCTGCACATGGAGAATCTCCTTAGCGAGCAACAGGAGGTTCATGCTGCTTCTCCCCCCATGGGAGTACACACTGGGATCAAATCAGCTCCGGGAAGACCCATTTACAGAGCACCTGCTCCAGGCACATTCCCAAAATCCGCATGCAAACAAACACATGCCTTCAGGCCGAAAATCCGATGGAAGGAAAGGAACCTCTCCCATGGAGAGACCCGAAATACGAGGCACAGAGTCACCCAAGACCCCTCCACAAAGGGTGAGTTTGTCTTGGGTGACCTACGCTCCCAGCTGGGAATTCCCCATCCCTGCCAACCTCTTTCCCCTGATCCCCCAAAAGCAGGATCAGCCTCTTCGTGCGGCACAACCAAATCAAGTCACCCCTGCTACTCTCCTTCCCATCCCCCAAAGCATCTTCCTGGATATGCCAGGCTGGCACTGCAACCCTTGCTCCCTCCCATCCCAGAGCAGCCCCTCACTGCTTTTATCTCATTTCCAAAAAAAATGGCTTTGGAGGCAGCTGGATGTGTCCCCTGAACTGTCAGGAAGGCAACACAGCCCAAAGCATCACTTCCCAAAACATCCACACCAACAACTCTTCCTTACACAACCCAAGCCATTCCCGAGGGCTGCCTCCACTTTTTTTTGCCCTCATGGAAACCTTTGGGGAAGGTTTTGTGGGATTTAGAGAGGGACTTTTGAGGCAGAGCATGAGTTTGCCATGCTGGAGCAGCCTTGGAGCAATTCTCCCCGTGGGAGAGGCCAGCAGCATCCGTCGCTCCTGCTCGCAGGAAGCGCCTGTTTATTTTAATAATAATAATAATTATTATTATTATTATTGCTTATGCTTCCGAGAGAAACTCTCCACCTTGCAGCCTCTGCTCACCACAGATAAAATCAGTGGGTAAAAGCAGAACAAAAATATCCCCTTTGCTTCCTTCCCGAGGGACCGACCCACCTCCATTGGAAAACTTCACGGACGCATCCGGCAGGACACTGCCAAGGCACAGGGATTGAGGAGGAGGTGTGCAGGGCAGAGTCATGGATACTTCCCAAGGAGAGCTACATGGGAAGTCACAGCCTGGGAGCTGCAGGCCTGGATGGGGATAGAACAGCTCTAACTCCATGTTCCCGGCTTAATCCATCCGGGAGTATCCAGGGGTCCCGGTTAAATAGTGCTGAGGATTTTCCATTTGCTTATAGTTGTTTAGGATGATGCCCCTAGCAACACTCACAGAGCAAAGGTGCCAATAAAACAGCTCATGAGAACGCAGGAATTTGGGAAAAAAAAAAATCAGGGAAAACTTCAATTTCTCCCTGGAAAAAAGAAACCGAAGTCTCGGCTCTCCCGGTGAGGAATTCCGGGAGCATCCCTGCCTGCCCGTGCCAGGGCGAGGTTGTGAAACTTGAATTAAGCTGTAATTACTGCAATAATGTCACAAAATCTTTCCTAAGGGCACGTTACAGCCAGGCCTCTGCAGCCGGAGCCACAGCCCGGAGCCAGGAGGGAGCAAAAACACCACCAACCAAAAAAGATGGTGTTTGGATCCCAGAAAGCTTGGAGTTAGTGTTTGTTATCCCCATGCCGCGCTCCCACCGTGCCCCGGTGGAAGCTAAAAGGTTTCCTCCAATTAGAGGGAATTCATCAGGAGAGGGGAATGCTGGACATGCAGGCAGTTCCCGCGGGCACGTTTTCCCTGCTGGAGAGGCTTCACCTGGCAAAGCCACTCGTAAACATGCCCCCGCCCACCTGCAGGCCGCTTCCCAGCGGGATTTCAGGATGCATGACCCCAGCACCTCCGCCACTGAGCGATGAGAGAGCCGGCAGCGACGCACGAGCCAGGAGCCACTTGCTTGGCAAAACAGCCTTGGACGAGCGAGCCCAGAGTAGGAAGCTGGACTCAACAACTCCGTCCCCTCCTCCCCTGGCAGCGACTGACCGAGCCCGGAAAAGAATAAACATCATAGTAATAAAAACCCCGGCGCTGGACGCGCGGGAGTTCCCCGGCGCTGTGTTTGCTCGGCGGGCCCGGCCAGCTTCCACAAATCCCAGAGCGCCGGGAGAGCCTGCAGCCCGCAGCACGGCCGGCTCGGGTGCTCCCAAAATCCACAGGGTGGGATGCGGGAGGTGCTGCTGCAGGTGCCTCGCGTGGCTACCTGCGTTTTCCAGCGTTCCAAGGGAAGCCAGGCAATGAGCAGGACCCCTCACGCACCTACAAGCACTGTGCACTCGCAGCTTTACACACCCGTCCTGCATTCACACCTGCACGCAAACCCCCGGCGCCTCGCACGCCGCCACGAGAATCCGTGTTTTCCACGGTTCTGAGGAAAGCCAAGCCAGGTGAGGAGGGGAAGGCAAGGAGAGCCAAGCGAGCTGAGCAGCGCGAAAACTGCTCCTGCACTTTCAGCCTACCGTCGCACTGTGTATTCACCCTCTGCCTCTCTCCCCCAGCACTTTGCTCTCACACCTTCACACGCCCCCACGAGAACTCGTGTTTTCCATGGCTCTGAGGAAAGCCGAGCCAGGTGAGGAGGGGCAGCGAGGGCAGCCAAGCCAGGTGAGGAGGGGGAGGCGAGGGAAGCCGAGCCCGGCGGGGAGGGGAGGCGAGGAGGAGGATGGGGAGCCGCGCCCCAGAGCTTACCCATGGCGCTGAGGCAGTGGCTGAGCGCCTGGCAGGGCGGGCTGGGGGTCTGCGTGGCCTTGTCGCAGCCCAGGGGCGCGGGGCTGCGCTCGGCGTCGAACGAGAAGTACCCGCTGGAGGAGCGCGGCAGCAGCGGCGACCTCCGCACGAAGATGAAGAGCGGCGAGCGGGTGGCGAAGGGGCCGGGGCTGGCGGGCGGGCCCCGCGCCGCGGCGGCCGCGGCCACCGG